>VXAD01006706.1:1245694-1558491 GCA_013399195.1 Dicrurus megarhynchus | reverse complement strand
GCCCCCGCCACCGTCCCCCCCGTCCCCGCAGCGCAGAGCGCTTGTGGCGCTGCCGGCGTTTGGCCGAGCCTCTGGAGTCCCCTGCGAGCCGGCATCCCCGACAGGCAGCTGCTTGTGGGGAGAGAGCGAGGAGGGGGAAGGACAGGGTGTGCGAAGAGTTAAAAGTCTGCTGCTTGTTGCAATGAAATTATGGCTGGCAGTGGCGCCGCTGCTCGTTCGGCAGACCTCCACTTTTAAACAGTTCACAAGAAGTTCATCAGGGCGGCGATGATTATAACCGCACACGCGCGCGGAGCCGGGGCGCACAGCGACAAGGGGTGGCTTTGGAGAGGGGGCTGGCAGCCGTCGGGGGCGCGGGCTCTGACCGGCCCTGTGGCCCCGGGACGTCCCACCAACCTCCCTGCGACCGGGCGGGTTTTGCCCTTGCTCGGGTGGTGGTGGCTGTGGGACGTGGGGCCTCCTGATTACCGCTTTGACCGGGGAGGCTCTCGCTCCCCCCACGCAACTTCAGCATTTCGCTATCTGCACGTGTCAGGGGATTGATGGGCTCTAGTTCAGGCACCTCGCCATATCTTAATGATACATTTCCACTGAGGAAACCGGGCGGGCGCAGGCAGCCCCTCTGAGGAGCCGTGGCCCCAAAGGAAAGCGGGGCACGGGGACCGGGGCCGTGCGCCGTCGAGGGCCTTCTCCGAGCCGGTGTCCGTCCCCTACAGATGAGGCAGCGCACGGGGTAGCTACTAACCTTACGTAAAGCCCTAAATCACTCTCTCCATGCTGCTGCTGCCTCTATTGAAAACATTACGAGCGGCGCATCTGGAAACCAGTAAATCTGTCCAGAAAACGTCTTTCCAGTGAAATAACTCCTTTTGAATGATAGCGCGGTAACTAACCTCCGCGGATTTTTGTTTCCTCGCGGCGATTTGTGCGGACTTCATTAGGAAAAGCTAACCGTTGTGGAGAAAGGAGGGTCAACATGCCGTTTCATTAATATACATTTGTTCCAGACGTGGAGTTTTGCACAAAAGGCCTCTCTGAGGGGAGAAAAAAGTGTTGGGGAACAAGGCTTTCCTGCCGTTTCAGTTCTTAAACCTCTCTGAACGTGTGTGAAGTATTGTGTTAAAGGCCCAATCTGGGCTTCTTCCCCATTAAATGCCAAAGTGATCATTTGCATATTTTGTAGCCTGACAAAGGAAATGAGTTTGCTGGGGAAGCATGGATGCTTTGGGAGACGTTAGGCATTAAACTCCCAGTGGTCAATCGCCCGTTACTGGCTTGTGTGTGTGTAAAAGGAGTATCATGCCTCCTGCTTAAAGGCTTCTATTTTTGTGAGAGAGGAAGAGCTGAGGGATATCCTGTGCATTAAAGGCTCCCCCTACTTATTAACCCAGCATTTAGCAGCAGGATGCAGGCTGAAGCTCAGTCAAAAGAAACGACTCAACCTCCGAAGAGCAATTAAAATCTTGCACTGGAATAAATCATGCGCCGCGATAATCCTGTTAATAAAACGCAGCTTGTCCTGACACTTCGCTCATGCAGCAAACTAGAATTTAATGCGAGCGGAGGTGGCATTAGGCAAGGTAGAGGGGAGGAAAAGCCTTTCCCTCTCTGCCGCTGGACGCGAAAATGTGGTTACCTTTCACCTGCCTCTCCGGCTGCACACGGCGCCGATCTTCTTGGACTGCTAATACTTCTCCAGTGAGCCCGCTAATGATTTCTTTCCCTGGAGTGAGCAGGCATCATTGAATTACTGAAAGCACTCGCAGCAGCAGCAGCAGCAGAAGCAGCAGCAGCAGCTCCGATGCAGAAGCCACCAGGGCTCCGCGCTTAATCAAATCAAGGGGTGGGGAGCTCGCCAACCCACTTACTATTTTTAACCCCTTTCTCCAAGTTAGTCATGTGCAGACGCTAAAAGGGAGGTTTTTCTTTAGATGCCTTCTGTAGCAGTGTCTCTTCAGTTTTAAGTCCTAGTGTAAAAGCCTTATCAGCAATCAGTGTAGCTAATACACGCGGTATGTGGTTGTTCTTGCCGTGCTCTCCTGCTCCTGTGTGTTCCTAATGCAGGGCTTTTGTGAGCGCCTGTGGGTTGTTTGAATGCTCCCCCAAGCTCACGGGGTCTCCCTCCTTGGTTCAGTCTGTGTGAGATGAAGATTTGGGGACTGGTGTGTACTTGGCCAGCTGAGTCATTTCTTGTGGAAATGAAATGCTGTGGAGAAACTTTTATTTGTCGATAGTCTGGAATGATTCTTAATTTTCTGGATGTGCACTGGGGAAAAGATCCATCTCCTCTGACCTATAAATGCCCTCAATTTGCTCCTTTATTGCCGGGTATCTCCCTTAGCGGTTAACGTAGGCAGCTCACTCCCCGCACCAATCCTGCATTCATTATTAATTACCCGGAGGGAGGCTGGCTGCTCCGCTGTGATGTTTGCACTTCCTCCTAGACAAATCTGCTCAACTTTTTTTTTTTCCTTTTTTTCTTTTTCCTTCTTTTTTTTTTTTTTAATAGAATATAAAACCGTGAAGAAAAGCGTTGATTTTTAAGAAGACGTCATGCTTTCTGCAACTCCCCTGTATGGCAATGTTCATAGCTGGATGAGCAATGAAAGGGTCCGCATGTGTGGAATTAATGAAGACAGGTAAATATTTAAGCTTCTGGCAAGTTAAACCACACTGTAATTCTGCAGAGCGAGGTCTCGGAGTTTGCTCGCTTCCCTAATACTGGAGCAGAAAGCTGCCACCTTGCATTGAGATCAGCCCAGCTTGGAGGGAGGGCAAAGGGAGAGAGTCAAGATGTGCCTGAGAGCAGTAGAGCAGATGCTGATTTACTACTGAACAGGCAGCCTGGGTCAGTGAAGTGGGGATGCCCCCAAGGCAGCCTTCGAATGTGCTTTTACAATTAATTTATTATTTTGCATTTGTGAAGGGGAATTAAACCAAATAGTGCACGTGTTCTTGTGGTGACTCTGCAGCAGAGGGGCTTGTGCCTGCAACTTGGTGTTCCCTTCCTTTGGACCAGCAGCTTGTCACGTGAAATAGGATCAGTAGTGTTTGTCTCCCACAAGTGAATTTCTTCTCCTCCCCACCTGTTTTCCTGCTGAATATAATTCAGTTGATGATCAAAATTACACTCTTCAATGGGGTGACACAGGCACTGGCAGGTGTCCCCTTACCTTAAATCCCAGTGTTTTAAAAAGCAAAATGATGCTGGACAGAAGCTGCAGATACGCCTCCAGTTCTCTGTGCCAGTTTTGTGTGGTTTTAGTGCTTTTCTGTCTTCTCATTCCCTGTTCTCACTGTTGTGTGAAAAGCCTCCAAAAAGCTGGTGGAAGTTTTTGGTCTTTGCAGGGAATACTATTTGCAAACATAAGCTGAAAGAAAACAACCAAGCATCTCACTTTGCTTTCTCACCTTCCCTCCTCACTTTCCTCCCAGTTGTTTAGGGATAATAACTGTATGTGCTACTTGCAGGGAAGGTGCATCTTTTAAAAACAAATGGATTAAAATCGCATTTCTGCTTTATGGTGCTGATGTCCCTTTAAGCACTTTGATTGAAAGGAGTTCTTTTGGGTAATGCTGAAACTTTCCTTCTGCTGCATGTCAGCGATTTTTATCCCTGGGATTTGGAATTTGGCACTAAGGTATATTCTTTATTGGTGATTTTTGTGATAACAAGTCCCAGTGCTGCAACGCTGGTATGGCACAGATGTGCAGCTCTCTCTTTAGCGTGGAAGAGCTGACGTTCATATGATATTAGCGTGTGTGTTTTAATTTTATCCTCAGCAGTGTTTATGGATGGTATATGAACAGAGTGTGTTTAAAATGGGATATTCTCACCCTCGAAAAAGAAAAGGGCAAGGAGCAAAAGAGAAGACCTTGACAAAAACTGCTTGCTTTGGAGGAGGCTGCTCTGAGATGTGCTTGGTGTGTTCTCGTTGTCAAACCCCTTTATGCTTATTTTCAAATGGTCCTTGCTTTTCAAAGTATTCGCCATGTGTGGGTACAGAGAAGGATAAATATGTTATCTCATGGGACTTCTCTCGGGGAATCAAAATACGGAGGTGATATGATATCGTACTGATCCGAGATGCGCAGGATGTTTTCCAATAGTAAGCTTCTGTTTTTCAATAGGAAAATTCCCGTTAATGATGGTGATGCACCGAAAAGCAGACTGGAGTTGAGGGAGGAAAATCACCTGAATCACAGCGTGGTAAGAAGTTAAAGGCTTCATGCTGCGGATGAATCCGTGCCTGTCCTCCCCACCGCGACTCCTGCCTCTGGCTGTTATTACGCGATCCATTTGGAGAAATGATTAAAACACCTTCCTGTTGCAGCCCTAGTGGGCCTGGGCACGTGCAAGTTGTTTCTGTGAAACAGTGAAGTTGGGGCTTTGTTTTTTTATCGTTAATCTCTTGATGCTTTGTGATGTGTGTTGTTGTTTGATGTAAGATTGTTCATTTTGCTGTTAAGAATAATGCCATGCGTAATACCAGCATGCGTAACAAAAATAGTTCACGTAAGCGTTAAGAACATCAATGTTCCAGCAAAGTTGGTGAGGTTTTCCTGTCTTTGAATCTGCATGGGGAGCAGCAGGTGGGAAAGAAATTTGACAGCAGACCTTTCTTCATGCTGCATCCTCAGGTGTCTTGCCCCATGAATCATGTGGTGGTGGTGAGCCCCAGAGCAGAGCTGTAGTGGAGGGAGAGGTCCTGGAGGAGGAGGATGAGGATGAAGGAAGAGAGGCACTCCATCCTTGTCTTTCTGATCTCTATGCCACAGCCCACATCCTCTTGTTCTATCAAGGCTGGGGCTGAAGAGCCAGTGGTTGCACAGGAGTGGTGCCACTGAGCATCGTCTCTGGGCCACTCCTGGCTGCTTGGGTCCTCACGCCTTTGTTCCTGGCTGTTTGTATTTTGGATTTGGAGAGATTTGTGTTGATGTTTGTGGTGTTACACATATTGCTCCGTAGGTTCCTGTTCTCCCATTTTCCAGTGTAATCAGCCTCTGTACGTTTTCACAACAAACAGCTTGTTTGCATTGTTACTGTTTCTCTTCCAAAATGCTGATCTATCTGTAGCTTGAATGGTAGTCATGTTAGAGATGTGAAAGTAACATGCTTCTTGTTCTGTAAAGGTGGATGCGACTACAGCACACCGCATTGACAGTCTTGCAGCTCTGAGTATGGACAGGTCTGGGCTCATGCGAGAAGGGCTCAGAGTCCCCAGCAGTATTGTCTATTCCAGCTTGTGCGGACTCGGCTCGGAAAAATCACGGGATGCTACGGGTTCGATAGCCAGCCTGGGATTTACTCCTGAAAGAAATCCAGAGATACAGTTTAAGTCTAATCCCCCCGAAGCGGTGGAAAGCGCAGCTGTCTCTGGAAAAGCCCCGAATGGCTTCAGCGCTATATACAAAACGCCACCTGGAATACAAAAAAACTCTGTCCCGACAGGGGAGACACTGGGTTTGGACCGAGCTGCAGGTGACAGGCAGAGTCCCCTCGGTGTCAGTGGTGCTAGTTACCTAAGGCTCCCCTGGGTAAACCCCTACATGGAGGGCGCAACGCCCACCATATACCCTTTCCTTGACTCACCAAATAAGTATTCGTTGAACATGTACAAGGCATTGCTACCTCAGCAGTCCACCTACAGCTTACCGCAGCACCTGGCTTACTCGCCCGTATGTACGAACGGTGAACGTTTTTTATACCTGCCTCCCTCCCACTACGTTGCCCCTCACATCCCTTCGTCGCTGGCGTCGCCCATGAGGCTCTCGACTGCTTCAGCTTCGCCAGCAATCCCACCTTTGGTGCATTGTCCGGATAAGAGCTTATCGTGGAAGATGGGTGTGAGCCCAGGCAACCCTGTCGACACGCATGCCTACCCCCACATCCAGAGCAGCAAGCAGCCCCGGGTCCCCACCGCCAAGCCAGCCCCTGCCAACTTGCCTGCAGATCCCGCACTCCTGCTGCCGCACTCGCCCCGGCCGTCCCCCCGCCTCCCCCTGCCCACCCAGGTTGGGGATGCCTACGCCGATTTCCACAAACATTTCCCCAGGATCACCACCTCTCCCTCCTCTGCTGTTACGCTCCCAAAGCCCTATGTGAACATCGGCAGTGAATTTCCACCTGCTCGCCTCCCCAACGGGAAGCTTCCCAAAGGCAGCGATGCTGGGGAGGCACCCCTGCCATCTGCCCCCCATGCACGGAAAGCTGGCCACGACCGGAAAGACAGCAGGTCTCCCCCACTCCTGGAAAAGCAGACCCCGACCAAAGACGTCACCGACAAACCCCTGGACTTGTCGTCGAAAGTGGTTGATGCGGAGACTGCTGGCAAGTCGGACCATGGTAAGAAAATTATGCCAACGGTGCTGGTGCATGGGAGGGCAGGAGGGGGGACGCACTTGCCAGGCAGTGACATCGTTCAGAAAGAAACCATTTCTCCCGGGAACAGCTGCCCCATCTACAGGCCTGAAATTATCAGCACGGCACCATCCTCCTGGATCGTTCCTGGTCCCAGCCCCAGTGAGGAGGCTGGGAAGAATGTCCAACTGAAAAACAAGGCACTGGACTGGGTTATGCCACAGCCACGGAGTTCCTCCTGCCCCAGGATGGGTGGCACGGAGGCAGTGGTCAGCAGTGTTTCGGGGACGGTGTCAGCGGGGGGGCGGCCAGCATCAGCGTCACCGGCTCCCAACGCCAACGTGGATTGCGCCAAGACGGCGCGGAGCTCTGCGGAGAGCACCGCCTCGGTCATACAGCATGTCGGGCAGCCCGTTGCCACCCCTGCGAAACACAGCACTAAGGTGGCCAAATCCTGTGGTCAGGAAGCCAACTTCAAGGCGACCGAGACTGCCCTGGCCTCCAGCCCCATCTTCCTGCCGCCCAATGAGGCGTTTCGTTCCCCGCCTCTGCCCTACCCCAGGAGCTACCTCCCATATCCAGTGCCGGAGGGGATTGCCATCAGCCCTCTCACCCTCCATGGGAAAGGACATGTCTACCCACACCCTGTATTGCTGCCCAATGGCAGCCTCTACCCCACCCACCTGGCTCCCAAGCCTGGCCTCCCTTACAGCCTGCCAGGTGGGAGGGGGGAGTTCATGACTTACCAGGATGCGCTGGGAGTGGGGATGGTGCACCCCATGCTGTTGCAGCATTCAGCTTTGGAGATCAATAAGGAGGAGAAGACAGAACGGAGGTCACGGTCTCACGAGAGAGTCCGCTATGAGGACCCGGCTCTGCGGGGCCGGTTGCCAGAGCTCCTGGAGAGTGGTGGGAAGATGCATTTTGAAATGTCCAGTGACAAGAGCGTGAAATTGCACCAGAGCTCTGGCCATAGCAAGAACTCTGCAAAAAGCGACAAACACCTCTTCCCGGATCTTCTGCGAGACGAGCAAGAGGCTAAGAGTGAAGCAAACGTAGCGAAAGCCAGCTTTGCTGCAGAAAGCAGTAATCAGACTAATGACCCTACAAAGCACAAGGTAGAGCAGGCGTCGCAGCACAGAGATTTTATTGTAATGAGAGAGGAGTTTGGAAGAAATAATGATGTTCACGAAACCTATAATTTCAAGCAAGCCCAGAGTTCATCAGTGTTCGGCTTAAGGAAAGAAGATTTATCTGTGAGCCAGCCTAAAGAGAGAGTGGCGGTCCAGCCTTCGCCTGTTTTCTTGGAAAGTGTGCACGAGGGCGATGCTCCAGCTCTGGCTTTTGGCAAGGTGCAGGAGGACGCGAAGCCATTCTGCATGGGGACGGCGCCGCCAAGCATCGATGCCAACCAGACCTATACCAAAGACGGAGCCGACGACGCGGAGTCTGCCGATGGCAAAATACTGAAACCCAAGCCGTCGAAGTTGGCCAAGAGGATCGCAAACTCTGCCGGTTATGTAGGTGACCGCTTCAAGTGTGTGACAACTGAACTCTACGCCGACTCCAGCCAGCTCAGCCGGGAGCAGCGGGCGTTGCAGGTGAGTCCGCGCGGTCCAACGACCGCCGCGCTTTTTGTCGTTATTTCTCTGTTGCAAGTCACAGTTGAGTTTTTAAAGTTGAGAGAAGCAACACAAGTGGGGAGACCAGGAATTTTTTTTGTTGGGTCGTACTCGCCAGAAATGGTTTTAAATAGCAAAGTAAGTTTGTTAACGAGAGTGAGGCGATGTGAAGAACAGTATGTGTGGCTTATAGGTATGTACGGGCTAGTGAGCTTTAAAGGGCTTTTACTAAGATCTGATACGAATGTTAATGCACGTTAATGCAATGTTTGTGCAGTTTCGAGGGGAGTTGGACAGGCATGCATGTTACCTTGGCGCTGGCTGTAATTTCTCGGCTGGCCTGTAGTGCCAGCTAGCACAGCGTACCCAGAAGTTGTGATTAGCATGCCAATTGTGCCGTTGGATGGCGAGGAGTCGCAGCCATGCATTAGCGGGTCTCAGGCAACCTTGGTGCCAAGCGAGCGCCTAGGGAAGAGTAGGAGCGGTATCGAGGTTGATGCTAAGGGATGGTAGACAGATATTGTGTAGGAATATTCTTAGGGTGTTTTACTTTTAATGAAGGGATGAGTTAAGCCAAATTGTTTTGCATTGTTAAGAAAAGAATTGGTTTATGCTTATAAAAATGGATGAAATTATCTAAATGATCCATTGAGTGCCCATTTTAATTACATAGATGGAAGGATTACAAGAGGACAGTATTTTATGTCTACCTGCTGCTTACTGTGAGGTCAGTTCTTCAAATTTTTATTACTAGACTCTTACATAAACCTTTGAGTTAAATTTCATTTCCAAATACACAAAGGGAAGTTTGTGGGCCATGGTCGTCTTTTATTCATTGTACGGTTTTGTGTTGTTGTTTTTTTTTAATTTTATTTTATTTCTTTTTGTTTTTGTCTCTTTTTACCTCCAAAATGGAATGTTTTTGTTTTATATATAGTATACATTTATATATAATCTTTTTTTTATATATATATATATACACACTTATATATGAAAGAATTGTGTGGCTATTTGCTTATAAGATGCTAGATTACTGTTTTACCAGTCAGGTGTGTTAAACTCCTACCCTTAGCTATCTATCTGAAACCTTGGTTTTGAGTCAATTTTTTCTTTGGAAATGCTTTCGTATAAGGTAAGGTAAATGAAGTAGTTTTTATTGCAAGACTTTTTTTCATATCAATTCTCTTTCTAGCGTGCAATGATGCGCTTCTCAGAGTTGGAGATGAAAGAGAGAGAAGGCCAAACAGCTACCAAAGACTCAGAGGTCTGCAGATTCAGCCAGGCAGACTGGGAAAACTTGAAAGGAAACAGTGAAAAGAAGCCAAAGTCTGTTGCTCTGGAAGATGCCATTGCTGACCAAAATGACAATGACAGATGTAAGCGAATTTAGATGGCTTTCTGAAGCGTGTGTGTGTCTCTGTGCCGTGGCAGCTTGCAGCAAAGCAAGCAAATCTTCGTGTTCTCGCCGTGTTGCTGGTGAAAGTCACTGACCCCATCCTCTGCAGGTGCTGAGTTGCCATGGCTGGTGCCCTCTGTGCTTGTTTTGGGGTTTGCAAGTTTCTGGTTGCCATTGTATCTGCTTTTCAGGAGATGGTTAACTGCCTGTCACTGAGTTACTGCCTTAGAGAGATCCTCCTTGAACTGATGGGGTGCTGCATCAGCCAGTGAAAGCGAAAGTCCAATACAGAAATACAGAAGGGAGATGGGGGAAGAGAGGAAAGCAAGGAGGAGTTCAGCTTCCTGAAGTTGCAGTAGCACTGAGATATGCCAGTGTTGCACTCTTCCGGCAAAGCAAGGATGGAGAACAGAAGAGTGATGGGAAGTGGGGAAGGATGTGATCTGCCAGGCTGGCTTATCCATAAAAGCTGGCAGTAACAGCTCCAAAAGATAAGAAGCTACTTTGCCAGGGTGACTTCTGCTGCAGTGGCTGGGGAGGTGTGTGAGGCACAGGTTCTTGCAGGCAGAGTCTGTGAAATTCCCTGTGGGGCTGTCAGTTCCCTCTAGGCTGTGGCAGGGTGTCAGAGGACTATGGAAAATGCAACATCTTAAAACTAAGATAAACTTTAAAATAAACAAATGGTATTAGGGGATTTTTTACAGTATGCAAGAAAAGATAATTTCTTTTTTGTTTGTGCTCTTGGTAAGCATATGGCTTCTGTCAGTTTCCACAGGTTTTTTTTGTTTTACCTATGTATTTAAGGAATGAATCAGTTCCTTCTGTTGCTACTTTGTTTTGAACAACTCAGAAAAAAAAATCTGTGCTGAAACTATTGCAAAACAAGGGGAAACTCACTGCAGGCTGCTCCTTGTGTGTGTGTGTGTGCACTGTGTAACTCGGTGGTTAAGTGTGCTCTTCTGTAGGTGGAGATTCATGGGTAGGGCTAGTAGAAAATTTCGTTCAGGAAATTTAATAACTTTGAATTATTGTTCTGGTCTTTGGTTAATGCTTTTGGCAGAGAGCATGCTGGTCAATCGTACTTGCTCGGTTACTCACCTAAATCAAGTTACTGTGGTATTGCTGTCGCTGAAATAACAGCCTCAACAAAAATCGGCCTGGCAAAATAGCAAGGGAAAGTTTTAATTGTGGAAGTGGAGAGGGTGCCAGGGTGGGGAGAGGCAGGCTGAGCCTCTGGAAGCTGGGCAGCCTTTTCCTTCTCTGAGCTCTATTGAGGTAGCTGCGGGGAGGAAGGCACAGCTGCCTTTGCAGTCCCTGTGTTAAAGCTGAGAGCTGGGTAGGCTGCCACCCTTGCTGACCCCATTTCAGCCTTCCTTGCTCCTCAGAGGACTTGGGATGCCCTGGTGATGTCCTCTGTTCAATTCCACCTTGGTTGTGCTGGAAAGCTAGAAAGGCAGCGGCAGCAGCAGTCCTGCCAGATTGTTCCGGCTGCAGAGAGGGCTCAGCAAAGAGGGGGATGATGGGCTGTGGAGCTGAGGGAGGGGCCCAGGGGATTAACAGAGGGAGGGAAGGCAGGCTTGCTCAGGGACATGGGGCTGCTTGTGGAGGGGTGGCGGGGGGCTGTGGAGAGGGTGAGTGTTAGAGCATAATTGTGTGCTGAAACCCCTCCCCCCATCCTTGCAAAAGGCTGATGATATGGTTTGTCGGTAAATTCACCATTTAGTGAGATCTCCTGCACTTGAATCTGCTGGCTAAAATGTGTTTGAGACTGTTAAATAACTGTTGGAAGCAGGGAAAGTATGTTCAGTCTTATGTTAGTTCATTCCTTTCCTCTGCTAATTAGCTCTGACTTAACAGGCTATTTCAGACTTCGGCCAAATGTCTAAACTCCTAAAAGCACGGATCTGTTCTGCTGAGGGAGCTCCTTTTTTTTTTGTACGCCCGCCTGGGCAGCAGCTAGTACTTACCAGTACAGATTCAGGTCTCAGTAAAAGTTTTTTATCGTGGTGGTTCACCTCCTGCCCCTTGGGATAGCAGCTGATAAATCAGGAAGCTGAGTTTCACACCTCTTGAATGCCTCTACTGTGGTGGCTTGGGCTCTCTGTTGGGGCTTGAGCCACCAGCAGCCTTAATGCGTCTCTCACGGAGCGACTGGCAAAGGGGGTGATGAGCTCTGCCTTCTCTTCCCCTTTGGTGAGAGCCAGGGCTGCTTATCTTTTGCCTTCCCTTTGCCTTCAATTTCTGACCACGCTGTTGGCGCATTTGGCTTTAAAGCTCCCGCACGGGAACAAGCTGATGGTTTGCAGGCTCTTCTGTTTCCTTTCTGCCTCCTGCAAGCGACCTTGCTGCTTGAAAAGTTGTTTCCCCCTTTTTCATGTTTGTCTGGCGCTAGCTGAAAGTGAAACAGCCGTGCCTTTACCTGTGTGAGGAGGGAATTCGGGAGTGAAACCAGCGAGCTGTTCTGCCCCCACTGCCAGCACTTCACCTGGTGTCAGCGGGGAAGAAGGAAACTGCATCCAAAACTGTGATTGTGGCACGGAGCCAGCTCCCGGGGCTCCCCCGCTGCCGCCTCGGCACGGTGGCAGCCGTGCTTGGCATGGAGCACCAGAGCCGATCGGGGCCCTGGCAGCTGCCTGCCCCCTTGGCTCCTCTGAACCTACCAGTGCAACAAAAGGCTAAATAGCACAGGCAGGTGATGCTTACAGAGGCATCTGATGGGGTGGAAACTGCTTTTTTTATTCAGCTTGTCCTAGGACTTGCTGATTTTCCTAACTGTATTGCACGTGTATAGACTTTTTTGGAAGCAGACGAAGGCACGATATCCGGTTCCTTAAGTTTTCCTCTGACTTGGCAGTGCATGGCTTTGCTGTACTGGGGGTCTCTTAAGCTTCATTGAGCCTTCTGGAGAAGGGTAAAAGAGGTGGGCTTTTTTTTTGTTTAGCTTTTTGTTTCGCCCCCTTTTTTTTTTTTAAGGCCCAATTTAAGGCAGGTAGCCATGTTAGCTAATTAATGAGCAATTAAAGCCGAGCAGTAAAGTAGAAGTGCTTCAGTTCTCTCCCATCTCGTTTAGGTTTTGCTGGGCATCTGAGACTGGGCATCTGAGAGCAGCCGCAAAGCTGCTTTGTTGCCAAGGTGACTTGTAAATGTTGCTGAGGCAATGCTGCTCCAGTGCATTTTCATAGCACAAACATGATAAATTATGGGATGCATATGTCATGAGTCATAGAATTGTTCAGAGATCAAGTGATTTAAGCTATTGGCACGGACACACGCATCAATACGGGCATGTGATGATCGCATGTCGGTTCATAACAAAGCTCTTCCAGAGGTTTTGAAAATCATGCTTGAGTGTGAAAGATTGAATGAATTCTACAAGCTGTGAATTTCTTGACTGGGGAGCATGACTTTATGTGTTTGTTTAATTTTTTAGGATGGAAGCCACTGCCTGTTTAAACCTTAGCTGGGCAAAATTACCCCAGTATATTAAAAGCCTGATCTTAAGGCATGAGGTCATGAGGAAGAAGTTAAAGCAGTTTGTAGGTGTGAAGGTAAATGGTGTAATGTGCCAAAACACATTGCACAATTGATCTTAGCATTGTAGCGAGGTGCCAGTGCCCCTTTGCATGGTGATACCCTGCTTTTCTATTTTCTTGCTGGGCTGTGTGTACACTGGAACAAATGAAAGATGGAGGCAGTAAACATGTCCTTTGCCCCGGTCTGTCATTACCTTCCTGCCACAGGACATAGTGCAAAAAGAAGAAGGGAAAAAAATAAAAAGTCTGTGCACTGAGAGTGGTGGTTGCTTGTTTGTGCAGTGTGGTAGGCTTGGGCAGAATGGAACAAATGCAGAAAGCTCCCAAGCAGAGGTGCTTGGCAGGAAAAGTGAAATCAGCTGGCTTCCCTCTGCCCCATGGGATACTAAGAATTGAATTCTGAGGATGTCTTATGGAATTTCTTACTGTTGTTGTGATCTCCGTGCTGAATACTGGGTTTTAGCATTTGGATAGTCATTACCGTTCTTGGATGAATAAAGGGTGCCTTGCATAAGTGAGCGCAATGAGAGGTTGCTCCAGGGAAGAGGAAAGGCTGTTTTTAGCTGCCATGTTATTTTAACAAAAGAATCTGCAGCTTAAACACTAAGATGTGTTTCCTTGTTTGCATCGCATGGGAGGACCTGGTCTCAAGCAGTTGACAGCAACAGGAAGATGGAAAAATGAAAGAAAGTTTTTTTTTGGGTAGCATGTTTGTGCATGTGTGTAACTTTCTTGTGAGATTGTAGCCCGTGCACTAAGAAGATACTACTTCAGACAGAAACCAGATGTGAAGAAGCATCTTCTTAATTCTTCCTTGTTTCTAGATTGGTAGGACAGTGAGAAATGGTTTGAATTGTTGGTGTTGGTTGTCACAGCTGGTGTGAGACTGGCAAATACTGGAGGCTTGAGGAAGGAACACATTTAAGAGTTTAATCTCCTTACTCATAGAGGTGTGTTGCTATGAGAACTCAGCATTTATCCTGTGTTTCTGGCTACCTCACCACTGTTTGAATAATGATGATTTGAAAACTCCCAAGTATTTTGTTGTTGTTTTCTTCCTCAGGCAGAAAAAAGGATGTTGTAGATACATGGCACGGGAGGGGGGTGATGGGAACAAAAGCAGATAAATTCTCCTCATCCTCGTTGGGCACGCACATTATGCTTATGTTGCCGTGCTTCTTGTTGACATTTGTATCTTAATTTGGGGAGACATTGCGTCTGATCCCGCTTGCTTGCAAAACAGTTTGAGGACAGAGTGGAATCCGGTGGTAAAATATTAATAGAGCCTGCACTCCGTGAGGCAGCCGCAGCTGTGCTGGGGGGGAAAGCCTCTGGGCTTGCGACGTGTCCGTGCAGGCTGCGAGGAGAGCCTGACAGCCCGTGGGCTGTGCCGTGTTCCCAGCAGTGGCTGACCTTTGTTCTTTCGCACCGAAAAGCCGGCTGTGGGAGAGGCGGGAGCGCCGGAGCAGAGAGGCGAGGACGAGGACGCGTCCCGCGCGGCGCCCTGGCTGCGCCGGGGCTGCGCTCCCGCGTCGGTGCAGGATGGTTACACAACCGGGATTAGTGCGCGGAGACGCCGCTGCCCTGCTGGCCTTAGCTGCAGCGAGCGGGACGGATTTCAGAGCCGCGTGTGCAGCGGGCGGTCCTTGAGAGGGATTTCTGGCTCGGCAGCTGCGGAGATGCAGCTCTTGGTCCCCTGAGGGTCCCTCTCGGATGTGACCGGGGAGCGGAGGCCAAGGTGTCACGGAGCTGCTGCTGGCAGCGAGGGCTTTTTGGATGAACCGCAATTAGGTGTGTGCTGTTCTTCCCAGCGTGTGGAGCCCCGGAGGAACGCTGACAGTGACAAGCTGTTAGCGAGGTCTCTCCCCTCTTTATTTTTCAGCACAGTCTGAGTGAGCGGCGCTCGGCATCCCCGTGCCAAGTCCTCTTGCAGATAGAGAAGGAATTAATCTGCAGCAGGTCGCTTTCGGTGGTGGCAGGCTGGAATTAGCTTGCTGTTTCCTGCAAGCCGTAAAGATTAAGACCATCACCCTCCCCCCTCCCTACACCCTGCTACTTCCTCTGACCCTGCAAGAGCTTCTCTGGGAATTGGTCAGGATGTGCCTGCCTTTTCTCAGGCCAGACAGTGTTAGGAGCAGGAAAGCTATCCCAGTGTAGCGACTCTCAGCATGAACCATGGCGTGTAGCTGTTGGTGCTGCTGGAGATGAGAAGGCTCTAAGACAGCAGGAGTGTGGCTGAGAGTGCCCTTACCTGATCTCTTCAGGGAAACTGACCGCAGAAGTATAATGTTTCCTTATGAAAGGAGGAAAATAGCAGATTGCATTAAAAATGTAAAATGAAATCTGATAGATGCATTTATTTCTATAGTGGTACTTCAAACGTGGCTGGTCCAGCTGCTTTTATGCTGTGTGAAACAGGACTGCTGGTGCTTTTGGTGTGGTTATAGGGTACAGCTGTGGGGCGGTGTCCTCATGCCAGATGTGCAAGCACAGGGTGCTGCCAGATTCATTCTGATCTGGGGGGACACTGTGATTTAGAGTTACAGTTGTAGTAAGCTGAGATACCTGTTCTCTGGAACATTTCAGCGTTGTTGGCTGGAAGAAGTGTGACAAAGTGCATTTTAAAGTCTTGGAGGGAGCATGTGTTGGCCAGACGGCCTTGTGGAGAGGAGCATCGCCAAACAGCGGAACAGCCCGAGCGTCCCGCTCGCCTGCAGAAAATCAGCTTTTGTTTTGATTTTTCTTGGCCGATATCTTGTGCTGTTTTATAAGCAGCCCTGCAGGCAGCTTCCCAAGCAGCGTAGAAATTATGCTGGGGTGTCTTCTGGTGCCCACAAACATCTCCAGAGCCCTTGGTGCTACTTGGAGCCATTTCCAGGTTGTGGTGAAGAGAAATCTCATCAGGGAAGTTTTCCCTTCCCACCGCCCCCAGCCTTCCAGTACTGACAGCAGCTGTTTCAAGGAAGGTCGAGAAACCAGGAGGGGTTGGCAGAGCTGTAGGATGGTGCAGTCAAGGTGAGACAGAGTTGGGCTGCATCCAGATGCTGCCAGTGGTTGGTCTTGGAGGGGACAGGAGGGGAGAAGGGAGAGGGCAGGAATGTCAGCCCTGATAAGGGGGAAGAGCAGAAGCTGAAGGCCAGGCTGGACAGGGCAAGAGACTGAGTGAAAGAGAGAGAGGATCCGCGGGAGGGAAGGGCAACAGAGCTGTCAGGAGTCCAGGTAGGAAACCGGCAGATGTGTTTGCAGGAAGGGAAGTGGGAGAAGGAGGAAGGGCAAGAAGGAGGAAGAGGAAGAGGGGCAGAGAGCCGTGGGAAAGTAGGATAGAACATACAGTTTGCCAAACAGTGGTGGAGGTGTGGAGTATTGGTCGACCAGGAGGGCTAAAACATGTGGGAAACCCAACTTGTTTGTGAGAATTGTAAATGGGAGCTGATTATCTGTGTTGCAGTCTGCACTGCGTCTCTGCCTAACCTTGCCTTTGCTAGTTTGGTTAAACCCAAGAAAATAATGTTATTCAAGATGGTGATTAAGTGTAATTTTAAATCAAGCATCCATTTAAAATTGCATAGGCTGTCTCTGAATTTGGGCAAACAGTATTGGAGGGAAGCTGGAGTTAGTGCAGGCGAGGCAGCATGAGTGTTTTTGTGGCTAATTTGTCAGACTAGTTTCTAGTAAGCTTTTCAGAGCTCACCCTCTTGCTATTGCTGGAAACACTCCTTGAAAAAAAGTGAGGTCTGTTTTAAAAGGAGGTGACAGAGATCATGTGAGGGACAGTGACTGGTTGGTTACTTGAAATGAGGAAGCCTTTTTATAACCTTGGATTCAAGTAGTGCATTTTTGCAAAATATCACAGCTATTCTTAGTGGTATTTCTGTGTCCGTGTGTGCGTGTTCTGTATCCCATTTATATCTCCAGAAGAAGGGATGAATGCTTTTAAGTCAGACTCTGCAATTCGATGGGAGAAGTTAGTGAAAGATTAGGAATTAAGGGAGGACTAATACTTGGTTGTCATCAGAAGGTATTTTTGAACTGGGTTGTTACTTGCCACAGTTTAGGGAGGTGAGGTTGCTTTTTGAAAAGGGTTTGTGCTTTCAGTATCTAAAGATGTTTCTTTATTTAAAAAAGCATATTGTGATGTTTCTATGGATACAAGCATTGTGAATGTTGTGCTTCTTAAATTAATGTAAAAACAACACAAAGTAGTGTGCTTTTGGGGGTTTTGTGCTTAACTGTTGAGAAAACTGCTGCCTTAGACTGGCCGGAGGAGACTTGTTCCCAAGTACAGTTTTGTGTTTATTTGCATGCCTCATGAGCCGTAAGTCATGATGGAGATGACATGAAAGAGATCAGAGAGCAAAGCCTTCTCACAATGAATTGTGTTGTATTTATTAGGTCTTGTGGTGTTTGTTTGTTTTTTATTTTTAGGTAACTTCGCTAGTACAGAAAACAACCGAGGTCACTTTCTTGAAACTCCAGAGGAAAAAGATGTCTCAAATGAGAAATGTTATTTAGAGAGGCATTCTGTATATGAAAAGGCAGAAGACCAGCCAACAGAAGATATTGGCCAACATTCATGTCCACGTCTGGACAGGAAACGTAAACACTCTGGTGAGAGAGTGCAAAATGATGGCAGCCAAAATGAAAGCTTTGTGGATGAACTGCAGGACGAAGTTGTATCAAAAGCAAAAAAGAAGAAGAACTCCAAAGGTAAGACAGCATTTTGCTTTGGTCTCTCTCAAGGAATGTCTTGTGAAAGGAACGTCGCTTTGGCTTAATGTGTTTCCATTTTTGAACTTGCTAGTTACTAATGTGAGCACTGTCATTTCACTTTAAATTATATATATGTATATATATGTATGTATATATATGTGTATATATATATGTATATATAAAAAAAACTTGGTATGTAAGGATAAAGCACTAGTCATTGGACACTGTAGCCACAGCAGTGCAAGTTACTGTAGTGCATGTAACCCTTAATGAGCGAACCTTTAAAATGCATAGTGTGGTGCTAAAGCTGAGACTATATGCCCCGAAAGTGAAATGTAGCTTTTGTTTTAAGTTGAGGGGGCTTTTTGATTAATTTTTAGTTATTTTTCCATTAGATGACTGGCCTGAGAGGGAAATGACAAACAATTCCTCTAACCACTTAGAAGAGCCCAATTGTAATGAGGTGACCAACCTGAAGGTGTGCATTGAATTAACAGGGCTCCATCCCAAAAAGCAGCGTCACCTGCAGCATCTTAGGGAACTATGGGAGCAGCAGGTGTCACCAGAGAGATCCCCGTCCGGCAAGTTGGGCCGGCAAAGCAGGAAAGATTTAGCTGAGGCTGTTCAGCCAGAGGCCACTGCAAAGGTCAAAGACTTCACAGAAGAAAGGCACACCAAGAAAAGGTCAGAGGCCAAAAGCAATAGAAGTTG
Source organism: Dicrurus megarhynchus (assembly GCA_013399195.1). NCBI lineage: Eukaryota > Metazoa > Chordata > Aves > Passeriformes > Dicruridae > Dicrurus > Dicrurus megarhynchus. Next base: position 1,540,158 of record VXAD01006706.1, on the reverse strand, counting down.
GTCTGAAGAGTCCCTCAAAACAAGTGACAATGAACAAGGTATGCAGAGACTACTAGGGAAACCAGCTGGCTTTAGCATTTACAGTGACGCATGCTGCCACCAATGTTAAGGAATTGTCGAGAGCTTTTTTTCTTTTTTTTTTTTAATTATATATATTTCTGTAGATGTCCATTTGTATAAGGACTGAAACCTCTTTAAGAATTGCACTGTAGCTGATATTTGTCAGACAAGAAAACGTGTTTGTGTATGTGTGTGTAACTTTGTGTTTGTGTGTGCGTGTGCCTGTGTGTTTCGGCTTTAAATATTTCCATAGGTGATGTGAAGATGAAGTTTATGGCTGTAGAGGAGAGCGGGGTGGGGGTCATAAACTGTGGGCATGCTTTTGGGTGAGAGAGTGAGCAGACAGGCTGCTAGTTGGTGTAAGGGTGTTTAACCACACATAGGACTTGAGGGGCTGTGAGCTTCTGAAACAGAGTCAGCACAGCTATAGCAGCTCTTGATCTCGGGAACCCAACGCCTCCAGCACCCTCAGCACTGCTGGCTTTCCCTGCCTTTCCCAGGCCATATGCTCAAGATCAAAGCTCATTCTGCTCCTGAGAAGGATGCTTTGCTGGTTCGTCCTGAGCACGTCCTGTAATTTCTGTCACCCCACTTCCCGGCCCCTTGGCAGAGGTCTTCCAGCAGCTCTCTCCTAAGGGATTGCTTCCTCGAAGCATATCAGGCATTTCCTTGACTTGTTTCTGGTTTCTTCTTTCCCCCTCACTCCACTTCCTCCTTTCCCCATCCTCCCTCCCACTTCTGTCTATTACCTACCCTGGCAGAGAACCTGTGGATCTCTGCCAAGAAAAAAATCTGCCAGATTTTCATTGGGATGGAGAGGTCACTCTCCTGTCCTCAGTGTCCTCAGCCCCTGGGCACATTTTCTGCTCTGATGCTTTTCTCCTTCCCTGCAACATTTTGCTGCTATAGCTTGGCTGGAGAACTGATGGGGAATGGAATCACACAGTCCACAGGGCTGTTTTCTTTCTCTTCTCCTGTTCTTACCTCCCCAAGCCCTCTGCTTGTTGTTGAGCAAAGACTGTTTCTGGGAGTGAGAACTCCCAGCATATGGCATTTGGGCTCCTTCCTCCTCACAAACTTGGGAGCTTCATCGACTGGAAAACATTCACATTCCAGCTGGCCTAACCTGTAGTTTAGCTGAGATCCCCTTAAAAGAGAGAAGCATGAGGAGAGTGGATCCTTTTGTCCCATGCCATGGAGAGGACTGAGTCCAGATCATCCTGTGCCAGCGAGGACTTTCCTTGGTAGTGTCTCTCAAACAGTCACAGGCAAAAATATCAGCCTTTGGTCCTAAAGCTCCTCATCTGTCCTTCTCCTTGGTAGGATTATCTGAGGGCAGAAACCCCCAAACTTTGATGCTTATTGGTGGGGAAGGTTCTCCAAAAGGATTTGTGGAGCAGGAGATCAAAACTTGGTTTAAAAGGAGCTTTGACTCTTACTTCCTTGCTTTATGTGCTGCCTTGGCGGGCATGGTATCACCTCAAACACCCCTGCCCCTCACCTTTGTACTTTGAGAGAGAGATACCTTGTAGAGATCAAACGAGGGTCACTGACGAGAAGCTGTATTGTGTAAGGATGCTCTCACTTTCCCCTGCAATGCCTCCTGTGGCACTGACAGGCTCATGGCCTTGGGAAAGAAGAAGAGGTGGCTCCCAGTTTATGCACCATTCCCAAAGGCATTTAGGTTCAGTTGCCCTAGGGCTATGAGAAAACTCTTGGGTTCAGAAGCTGCTATAAAACCATAAACTTGATTAAATTGCGCCTCGCTATTCATTGTTCAAAGACACTGGATATCATTCAGATAATTTTGCTGGTACTTCTCCAGCCCTGTTGAAGTGTAAACTTTTTAATCTCTGTGTTCTTAGTTGACTGGGATGAGGACATTTGTGTGACAGAGCATCCTCTGCATGACAGTCTCATTGGGATGGAGACTTCCGGCTTGTCTGTCTTGCTCAGGACCAGTCCTCAAACTTTTCTTAAGCAAGCAGAGGCTGTCAATGTGAGAATATACACTGTCACTTGCAGCTTTTTTTCTTTAATTTTGGGCTGGGAACTGCTGTTCTCTGTGCTCGAGCACTGCCTGCAGTTGTGGTGGTCTCTGCTGCTGGGCAGCTCATTGTACCCCAAGGAACAGGCTGTAACAGGACGTGAGGGTTGCCTCTGTGCCTCTGAAACCTTAGTCTAACATTAGCAGGATGATTTGCCCCCCCTGCCTGCAGATCTCTGGGAGTGTAGATGTTTCTGACTTCTGGGCTTCTTACCCCAGTTGTGTTTATCTAAAGCAGTGTGGGCAGCAGGTCAAGGCAGGTGATTCTGTCTCTCTGCTCTGCTCCTGTGAGACCCCACCTGCAGTGCTGTGTCCAGGTGTTGGGCCCCCAACATGGGAAGGATGTGGACCTGCCTGGAGCAAGTCCAGAGGAAGCCACAAAGATAATCAGGGGGCTGGATCACCTCTGCTAGGAACACAGCCTGAGGGAGTTGGGATTGTTCAGCCCGGATAAGAGAAGGCTCTGGGGAGACCATAGAGCACCTTCCAGTACCTAAAGGGGGCTGTAAGAGAGCTGGAGAGGGACTTTTGACAAGGGCATATGGTGATAGGACAAGTGCTAATGGATTTAAGCTGACAGAGGGTAGGCTTAGATTAGGTTATTAGGAAGGAATTCATGACTGTGAGAGTGGTGAGGCACTGGAACAGGCTGCACAGAGAAATTGTGGCTGCCCCATCTCTGGAAGTGTTTAGGGCCAGGTTGGATGGGGCTCTTGGAGCAACCTGGTCTAGTGAAAAGCATGCCTGCCCATGGAGGAGGAGTTAGAACTGGATGATCTTTAAGGGGTGATCTCCCTTCCAACCCAAACCATTTTATGATTCTGTGATCCTGTTGCAAAGTGACGTTGCCGTGCTGGGTCTCCGGGGTGCAGCAGGTCCCTGAACGTGGGGATACTGCAGCCTCAGGGCATCGCACTGCTTGCCCAGCCCCGTGACCAAGGCAGAAGCCACGGTCTGTGCTGGGGTCCCAGCTGAGCAATAACCCTGTGCTGCTGGCGGTGCAGTGCCAACTCTCCCGATGCTCCCCCGGGGAGCCGCAGCCGCTCACCCGGTGCGAGGAGAAAGCTCGAACAGCGCGGAAACAAAAGCCCCGAGGAGAGGAGCCAGGAGGATCTCTCCCACCGGGAAGCCTGGGGCTGCAGGCAGCGTGGCGGCCCCGGGCTTGGCAGGCGGGAGGAGGCAGCTGCTGGGGTGGGAGCTGAACAAGCGAGCATTCAGGTGACGCGGCAGCAGCTGCTTTTCCGCGCGGACCTCTCAGCAGCCCGCTCCTGCGGGAAGGGAGACAGCTCCTGCTCTGAGTCAGACTTGCCACAACCCACATCAGTCAGAGGCCTGAGTTTTTTGGGGGTTTTGGTTTTGGTTTTCTTTTTTTCCGTGGATATTTAGGTATATTCGTCCTCATTCTCGTTTTTCTTCTCCCTTCACATAGTCAGAAAGACGGGGTGGGATTTCAGGATTAATCACTTGCTGCTTTTCTGCCCGTGTTGTCTTGCATTTCCCAGGCTGATGCTTGGCTTTTTCTGTATAGTACTGGCCTCTTGCAGTGTTACTGATCCTGAAGCTCCTGGGCATAGCATAGCTACTCTCCATCTCTTAGCTCCGGTGCATGTTTAGCCTGGTGCCTGCTGTCACCACTGTGGAGGGTCAAAGGGAAGCACAGAGTTGATGGCGAGTTTGCAGGCAGGAGTACACATTTTTTGTGGTGATTAAACTTCTGCTTTCAATGCCTTGGCATCTCTGCATGGGAAAGCCTGCAGTTCTTTGAGATAAGCTTCCTGTGTTTTTTTTTTTCCTCCATCCTTTCACTATTCCTGTCCTTCACCAAATCTGTGAGTTTTTCATTCTGTTGTAGTTTTTCTGCATGCAGCAGTTGGTTCTGTTTGCTCTCAGCAGAGCTCCTCACTGCTGCATTGCATCTTCATGTTTTTTTTGTTTTTTAGTAAGTGATTAAGTAGGTAATGATGGTACTTCTGTATTGGAATTGGTCTTTTCACATGTTACTCAATTAGGTTAGTTGGGAAGATGAGAATTAAACACTCCTTAATTTGTGCTGTCTACAGAGTTGGAAAGACAGCCGTGCATCCATAGGCTCAGCCTACGACTAGGTGCCTTCCTTCAGTTTTGCAAAGCCTGAAAAACTTACATGATTTCTGCTGAACAATCTGCACATCATGTGTCCCATAAATTCCCTGACATCTGCTTGGCAAGCCGTGGTATGCGTCTTTTTCTAGAAAGTGGCTCAAAAGAACTGAGGGATTTCTGTTTTCATCCTTAATCTAGAAAGCCTTCTGTGAGTTGCTTTCACAGATCTATTTAAAGGAAGACTAAAGTGTGAAACTGCCCACCAAGAGGATTCTAGATTTTATTTTCTTTTTTACCGACTAGTTCCGGACTGAATCTCTTTAAGTAAGGGTGTCTCTCCTCTGAGCACCTGCTTATTTGCTCCTGCCATCTCTTGTGTTCTGAAAGTAGCATCGCTTCAGAGACTTCTTGGAGTGAGGGAGCCTCTTCCAAGTTCTCAGGGTTTTTTCCACACCTTCCCTTGGTGGTGTGGTATTGTTTGGCTGAAGTGTCCCTTCCTTTCCAGCAACCTTTAATTTTTCTGCAGAGGAGTTGTTGGTTCTGAGGTCACCTCAATTCTCTTCCCAAGGGAAATTCAGACTATAAAAGGTCAACTTTTCCTGTCCTTGTTTTGTTGTAAGCCTGCTTGCACTCTGAAAAAACCCCCAAAACGAACCATGCTTTTTGCGTGTGGTCCAGATTGTGGGATCCGTCTTGTTGGAGCTAACCCCCAGAGAAAACCCAGCCCTACCAGTATCCTGCCACAGGCAGCGGAGCACTGGCCTTACTGTCCCAATGTCCCAGAAAGACTCACTTCTGGATAGAGTTCTGGGGGAAAAAAACCCATCTGATCGCTTTTCTTCCAAAATCCCTGTGCTTTCTGATGGAGAGCTTGCACAGGGCTTCTGTAGGGATCGCTCCTTGAGTAGTCTTTCTTCTCTTGGCTTGTTTTTGAAGTCAGAATGCTGCCGAGGAGATGTTCCCTGTCTTACAGCCCTCTTGGGGCTAAGCTCAGTGTTTCCACCTGTCCCATTAAAATCTGATCCATGCTCCCACCTCTCTTCCTGCTCCCTCTTCCCTTGTCATCCTCGTGTCTGCCCTTAAACCCCACTGAGACAAGCCGGATTGGGCCCAGGCTGCTGGAGGAGTTGGTTCCCTTTCAGATCATGCAGTCCCAGGTAAGGAGGCGAGTTTTTCCCCCAGTGGGGCGGTGCTGCAGCGGTTCCACTCTGCCCGTGGTGGCCGGGCTGTGGCACTGCCAAGCTGGCCTGGCACGCATCCCTGCGGCCTCGGCGCTGCCCGGCACCTGCGTGGGGCATTTCATTCAGGGATTTTTATTAGAGCCCGATAACTGTTAGGGTAGCGTCAACGGGCGAGATGCTATTTACAGTTTGGATGTGGAACGCTTAAAATATTAATGATTTGAAAATGTAATTGTAGATCTCTTAAGCAGTCGAGGAGCTTGTGTTAAGTGCTAGCAATGCATTTTCCTTTTAACGCACCATGCGATGTGTAATGCCTTTCCTTCCCATTTAGGCTTGCCTGTATTCCCGGTGTCTCCGCACATGAAGAGCCTTTCATCCACCAATGCAAACAGCAAAAGGCAGGCTCAGCCAAGCTGTACTCCAGCCTCGAGGTTGGCTGCCAAACAGCAGAAAATTAAAGAAAGCCGGAAGACAGATGGGCTGTACACAGACGAAGAGGAGGATTTCCAACATGCATCTCTGCTGCCGAAATACAGCGAGTGTGAGAAGCCATCAGGGAAACGTCAGTGTAAAACAAAACACTTGGCACTGCAGGAGAGGAGAAGGAGGTCATCTCTGACAGGGGATGACACCACAGATATCGAAAATGCTGAAGATAAGGTATCTTTATTTAGACTTAATTGTCCACCGGCCTCTGAGAAGGCAGAGCCAGCTTGCTTAAAACTAACGCGCTGTCGTGCATGCAGGGTAGCGGGGATTGCGTTCAGATTCGTGTGTGGATGCTTTGCACATTTTTGTGTTTGCTTTTCTTAACCTTAGTTGTTGCAGTGTTTAAAAGCTGTAGCGGGTCTTTCTTAAAAAATTAAATACGAGCAGAAAAGTGTAATTCCTTGCTGACAAAGTAGAGTCCCATCACTGTACCGTGCAAGCAGAGATAAAAAACCCCCCACCGTAATGGTTTTGACAGGTAACGGTAACGAGGAAAGTCAGGAAGCGACCGGAGCCGACTTCAGACTGCGACTCCTCGCCAGCCAAGCCGTACGAGCAGAAGCCGTACGAGCGCCTGCCGCAGGCGCCCTCGCTGCTCCCCGTCCCGCAGCCCGCGCAGCTGCCCATCGCCAGCCCCCCGCAGGAGACGGCCCCGAGCCGGCCGATGCCGCCCGAAGCGCGGCGCCTGATCGTCAACAAGAACGCGGGGGAGACGCTGCTGCAGCGGGCGGCACGCCTGGGCTATGAGGTAAGGCTCCCTCGGCGCCCCGCCGGATGATGGGGTTTTTTATTGTTACTTCGAACGTTAAAAATCCCCTTCCCGGTTTCGTAGATGGAAATGCTGTGAAGTAGCAGCTTTCAGTTGGGTCGTTGAAACTTGTAGCCCCCGTTGCCCTGCTGCTTTCCCTTCCCTGGCCTGTGGGGTTCGGAGGCAGGTTGCTGTGGGAATGACTCCCCGCCGCTGCTGGGTCAGCTGGTGGGGATGCAGGGTGAGGAGCATCCCACGGGAATGAGCAAAGGGTGAAGTTTTGTTGGTAACCCTCACTTCCCTTTAAATATAAACCATCTGCAAACAGAACGAATGTCTTTTATTTATTTATTTCCCCCCCCCCCCCCCCCACCCGTNCCTCACTTCCCTTTAAATATAAACCATCTGCAAACAGAACGAATGTCTTTTTTTTATTTTTTTCCCCCCCCCCCCCCCCAAGTAATCTTTATGGCGATCTTTAATGAGCTGTATGTTTTTTGCTTTTGTTGTTCGTGAAGAGCGTGTAGTTTAGGAGAAGGGTTTTATGTTTTGTTCTCTCCAAGGAGTATCTGGTAGGTGACACAGGATGTAGCGCTTGGAGTGTCCTCTTGCATGATCAGACGCATCATAGGAGCACTCTGCATGCTTTTTACTCAGCGTCTGGAGCTGCTTGGTGTAGCTGGAACAATGTTGTCTAATGAAAGAGGCCCCCTGTTGCTACAAAAATCAGAAACCGATGAATCCCTTAGCTCTGCCGTTTTGAAGCACGCTTTTATTGGGGAAATATGGGCATGTAGGTATGAGCGTCATTGTTGCTCAATTTCAGATCTGGTGCAGAGGTGTTCCATTGCAGAGAGCGACTGCTGCCCTTGGCATGGCTGCTGGGTTTGCTGTGCTGGTGAGAGGGCTGCTTGGACTGTGGAGCTGGGCTTGAGCCCCATGTGGGAAGGTGGCATCAGCCCAGGTCCAGGTGGGGCGTGCCCAGCCTTGGGGATTTGCTGAAACCTTGAAATGCCCTTTGTATAGCTGGAGAGAGCTTTGTGTGGAGCAAGGCCTTGTCCAGCTCTGGAAGGCAGGGTTTATTGGAAAGGTTTTGTTTACCCTAGACAAAGGCTTCTTCTAACCCAGGACACTTCAGCTCTAGCTGGGAGAAGTGGTTGTTACAACATTGCTATGGGATTGTCCATAATTTAAATGGTTTTATTTTCTGTGGGTCCAAAATCAAAATGTGTTGTAGCATGTGCTGGAAGCTATCAGTGTGTATTTTCTTCCTGCATGGGGTCTGTCAGGGTGAGGATGTTGGGCGCTTGGCTTTCTGTGCACCTCTGCTCAATGGGAGCAGCCTCCAAACGTAATGATGGGCTGACACCTTCCTCAGGCAGGGGCCCAGGGCTCTCCATTTGCTTTGATAGTAGGAGCTCCCTGCTGCCTTGCCTGGTTGCAGAAAGCTGGGGATACCCAGGCTCACCAAGTTGTGGGTAACGTGTGCCACCATGCCTTTTCAGTATCAGCTGGTTGAGGATTTTGATTTTCTGGCTTGAATTCACCCAGAAGTTCAAGCAAACACCATGTTTTTAATGGGCTGAAATATTCAGCTCGTTTGATTTGATTGTTTGGGTGGTGTTGACCGTGCAGCAGTCGGTTGTGTTGCTGGAGGAGCGTGGGGCAGGGAAAGAGCCCAGTCCATGCACCCAGACTGCTGCCAGAATCGGATGTTGCCCGTGTCTTTCAAGGCTCAGAGTGGGGGTGGCTGAGCACCCTGTCGGAGCTATGTTTGGCCTGTGCTGAGCTGTGATAGTTTGATCATCCATGGAAGCTCAATAGCTGAGGGGTTTTACTTGCTAGTGACGAGACTAGTGCAGTTAGTAGAAAGCTGAATTTCTTCTGTCTGCAGAAAGAATGCGAATGTCCAAGAAGTCAGTAATTCCTCTATTTAAAAAAAAAAAAAGAAAAATCTGGATGAGTTAAGATAATATGCTGGTCAGTGACCTGTGGCAAGTACACCAGGTCAGTTTTCTGCCACCCCTGTTAGCAGGGCAGCAACCTCTGGGGGCACATGGGGGCTTCCCTTGGCTGCTGCGATGGCAGCCTGGTGGCCCTTTGCCAGCTGGGTGGCAGGAGAGGCAGACGGGTTTGCATCATCAGGGCCACAGCTCCCAGAGGGAGCCGAGTGCTGATTCAGGACGCGGAGCTGGAAGTGGCTGGCACCGCAGGGCACCACCGAGCCCTGGCAGGAATGCTGTATTGCCCTGAGACCGGATGAGCTCGTGCCTGCCCTTGGCAGCCTGCCTGCCTTTGCAGCAGGGATGCCCTGAGGCTGTGCAGAGATCCCACTCCAAACCCTTCGGCATGCGGAGGTGCTGGCAAGCTGTGTGTATCACTCTGGGACCCGTGGGGAGCCCAAATGCTGCGAGGCCATGAGCTTCTGTCCTTCCCTCGGCCCCACGGTGCAGATGTGCATCGCAGGAAGCGGGACACGAGCGAGACACAAGCGGATATGGTTCTGTGTGCAAAGCTGACGCGAGTGCGAAATGTCGAAGGACAAGTGTGGCTTGTGTCTGGTCAGATAAATTGCAGGGCTGCAGCCAGCAAGGCTACTTAAAGACAGTGCAGCAAATGGTCTTCGGCCCTGGAAATCCCTGATGAAGCTGGTGGGAAGCTTTGCCTTTTCCTTCCTAGGTTTCTGCGCCAGGCCATGCTTCAGCAGGATGTTACCAACCCATTCCAGTGTATGGGCACTCTTGAATCCATTCTGTTTTCCCCATTTAAAACAAATGACTTGAGATAATGGTAGTCTTAAAACTGTAATTTACTTTTTGTGAAGAGGGAATTACAGGGAGCGTAGAGTCTTTTTGGGAAAAAAAATTACAAAAGGCTTGTGTAATGAATTTGATGTGAGAGGAAACAGTGGCTGTCTTTGTGCCTTGTGTTGCTTTTTGGTGTGTGTCTGGATGTGCTGGTTTTGGCTGGGGTAGGGTTAATTTTGTTCCCAGTGGCTGTTATGGGGCAGTGTTTTGGATTTGTGCTGAACACAGTGATGATAGTACAGGGATGTTTTTGTTATTGCTGAGCAGGGCTTACATAGAACCAAGGCCTTTCCTGCTTTTCCTGCAGCCACACTGGTGAGGAGGAGACTGGTGTGCATGGGAGGTTGGGAGGAGACACAGCCAGGACAGGCGACCCAAAGTGGCCAAAGGGATATTCCAGACCATGTGACATCCTGGATCAGTGTATAAAGTTGGGGGAGGAAGGAGGGGACGTTTGGAGTGATGGTGTTTGTCTCCCCAAGTCACTGATACACGTGATGGAGCCCTGCTCTCCTGGAGATGGCTGAACACCTGCCCAACCATGGGAAGCAGTGAATGAATTCCTAGTTTTGCTTTGCTTGTGTGCATGGCTTTTGCTTCCCCTATTAAACTGTCTTTATCTCAGCCCACAAGTTTTCCACCTTTGACCCTTGTGATTCTCTGATTCTCTCCCTGGTCCTGCTGGTGGGGGAATGAATGAGTGGTTGCCTGGGGCTTGGCTGCTGGCTGGGGTGAAACCAGTGGACAGTGGACTTGGAAAGTTCTCTCCTCAGTTTGGTATTAAATCCTTCCTGGGAAGGCAGTGAAATTAGCGGAGTGTGTGGTGTGTGATAGGGCACTTAAACACATGTGAAGGCAGAGCTTATCCAGGCACGGGGAGTTCCCAGTGTCACTGCCACAGGAGCAGGAGCTCCAGAGCATCATCCTGCCCTTGCACAGCTCCCCTAGCGCTCCTGCATCCTGCCCGGGAACAGGCATCACTTCTGGGGTTTGGTGTGATGCTGGGGGGAAGTGTTAAGGCTCAGCACATAATGCCTCACCCAAGGGCCGTGTTTCCAGGTTGGGTGTGGGGGAATAGTGCTTCTTGGGGCATGGAGGATGCAGACCTCTTCCTCTGGAAAAGGAGTGCCTGAGAAGGGCAGCTCCTTGCTTATGAGGATGGATCATGCATATGTGCATATTTTGGCGTTGCTGTTTGCAGTTTGGCTAAGAAACTGCAAGCAGCAAGAGGTGGGGGTGTCTGGTTATGTTCTGGTTTGACTCTTTGGATTAACTGCGAGTGATTTTCAGATTGCTGGTTTAAATAGAGCACCTGAACAGACATTAAGGTGCCCTGTGGCGCTCTCACAGCCTTCCCCCAACCTTAGCGAGAAATGCTTGTGAAACCAAAAGTGTGTTTGTGGCACCACATGTTCCTGTATTCGGCAATGATGGCTAATTTTTTTGTAAATTGAATAAATCATGTTAAAAAAAGTTAATGAGGCATTTAATTAATTAACAGTGTAGAGTTTTATGGTCTTTATGGTTACATTTTGTGGTTAATGACATTCTTCTTATAGCCTCTTAACACAGAATTGCCCGACAAAATTAGCTTTTTTTGTCCAGTAGTAGGTATTCCACCCTAGGACGAGCCTTTCCTTTTTACAAAAATAGATGAAACATCTTTTATTTTGAGTTGCAAAATCTATTTTAAATGGTAACTGTGGAGCTGAATACGGCAGCTGCTTCTGCTACCTATATCCATCTGCTAATTTGCCTGGCAGGGTGGTCTGGTTTTGAAGGAAAATTCATACCTCCGGAGTATAATTTTGCTCAGCCCTTTCTTACGGGCTTGAGCATATGCAGGGTAAAGAGCATCCGTTCTGGACTGATTTCTGACCTTTGGGCTGATTAGTAGGAGCGTTCAGAGCCCCTGTCTGGTGAGAGATGGGACTGTGGGGGTCCCGGGTTAAACCGGTGGGTGCATCAGGGGTAGGTGGGTGCATCCCCCCTGGCAGGTGGAGGGGATGCTCGGGATCTTGGGACAGGCAGCTCATTAGCTCTCAGCTCTAGCCTGGTTAGTGAGGGCCTGCTAAAAGAGCAGCTTCATGCTGTATCCTGGATACCGGCTCTCGAGTCAGGTGTACCCAGAGCACAGATTATTGCGGGCTTTCTGGTTTATTTTGAAACGGGAAGAACAAATGCATTGTGCCTGACGTCGTTTTATTCTCTTGTTTTGGCAAAACAAGCACTCGCCCCCTCTGTGCTGTATCTGGCTTTGCAAGGATGTCGCTCAAATGCAAAATGAATGGTTTGCCACTAATCTGGGAACGTTGGGGCTGTTTTATGCGTTCAACATCTCTTAGAAATGTGTTTTGTTTTGCTTTGTTTTGTTTTGTTTTGTTTTGCTTTCTTTCGCATCCGACACGAGTCGAGGAAGACTCGCACTGTCCTAAATTTTTGGTTGAGTGATGGAGCAGTCATTGTTCCAAGGCTGCGCGGCAGCGCAGAGCTGCGTCTGGCCCAGGCTCTGGAGCGTGGTGTATTTGACTGCAAGATGAATTGTGTTAAATTCACATGGCTTCCTGCGGCGCCGGGCTCGTTATTGGAACCTGGCGCCTGGCTTCAGTTCTGCATGCAGAGAACCGGGGTGGGTGAAAATGGGATTTCCCCGATCTCGATAGAGCTGGGCTGGTTTTTGTTTGCTGATAGCAAACCATCCTTTGTGTGTCTTTAATGTTTCGGGTCGTGCACTTTTAAAAATCAAACTGATGTCGGCTCTGCTGCTGTTGCACTCGCAGAATTTTCTGCTAAAAATGCAGATGTAAGAGTAACAGCCTTCCCACTAGCTTTATGTGTGGGAGTTTTCAGAAGTGGAACACTGTGAGTTTTGTCTGTGAAATTTTCACATTCTCCCTCTGTGACAATTCCCGATGTTGTGGGTTACAGGGTTCTGTGGGCCACGGAGCTCTCGATGTCACTTTGCCCAAATTAGTCTACCCAGGAAAGTCGTGGTCTCTGCTGTCTCCTGAACAGACCAGACTGTCAACAGCTCCCTTTTATTTTCCTTTTGACTGACCCATCTTGTAGAGGATAACTTAGCATATCACACGGATTTTGTGTTTTTGCCCCTTTTCCCCCCCCTCTTTTCCTTGAAGCAGAGAAATCTGCGCCATTTACACAGCAAGAAATAACTCGATGTTCATCTGTCTTCCCTCCTGTTTCCAGGAAGTGGTTCTGTATTGTTTGGAAAACAAGGCGTGTGATGTGAATCATCGTGACAACGCGGGTTACTGTGCCCTGCACGAGGCCTGTGCCAGAGGCTGGCTGAGCATCGTGCGGCATCTCCTCGAGTACGGTGCGGATGTGAACTGCAGTGCTCAGGATGGAACCAGGTAAGCAGCACCCCTCTGGCCCCAGCACCGGGGCATCACCACCTCCCTTCCTTCTCCTTTATCCTCCCCTTGTCCCCCGTCCCCACCCTCAGACGTTCAGAGCAGGTAGCGCTGCCTCACTGCTGCTCCTCGGGCAGGGGCGCGCAGGACTCGGTGACCTCCTCTGCTCCCTGGTTAATAACGCGGTGGGGACACGCTTCTCTTGTGACTCGAGTTCAGGGTAATTTCTTTTTTTTTTCTTCCGGGAATTTTAATAAGTTGTGCTTTGGTTGTTTTTTTGTTAGTTAGTGGAATTGCCAGCTGCAGGGCAGGAAGGAGTGATACTTGAGGTGCAGTCCTGCTCATGTGCCCTCCAGGTCCTTTGAGTTGTGCCAAAAGAGAGGAGTTTGCCTTGTTAGCAGGGTTACTTCTGAGAGCACTTCAGGCTTTTGTGGCGATCGGCTGTGCGAGCCCTGTAGATGCTGTATAAAAATGTTGTTTGCTGAACTGTTAAACTGTCTGCTCCTTTGATATTTTGGATTTACTTTTTCTTTTATCTTTTTTTTTAATCCCGAATTAGCCTTTTTTTTTTTTTTTTTAGTTTCCTTCACAGATTAGTAGGGGTGCTTAGTTCCTGTGCTGTCAGAATAGATAGCGAGCTTTTCTTTTTTATGCTTTGTGGAGAAAAAAAATGCTGCTCCGGACCTTTTTTAAGCTTCTTGTGTATCTCCTAAAGCACTTCTTTGACCACCTCTGCGAGGCTGACCTTGGGGTAACTTGTCCTGAGCATATGCAGAGCGTTATTCAGTCTGTGCATTTTGGGGACAGGTCGCTTTGTATTCTTCGAGTCTCCTGCAGCTTGTTATCTTAAATGGTTTATCGCCTTCCCTATCACCATCCAAATAGCCAGGGAGGTAAAATTAGCGTAACTAAGAGCCTGCTTCTTTTGTTTTTAAGCCCTTTATTTATTAACTTGGGAAGGGAGGAGTCAGGAAAACAGAAAGAGGGCTGGTTAGGATGGTCCATTAAAAGTTCATGATGGTCCATTGTTACCGGCCCATCACCAGCCCATTACAGCCCAAAGGAAAGCTTTTTGGAGAACATTAAAACCCCGACTGGATTGTCAGATTCCTCCTCTGTCGCCCACTTCTTTGTAAGAGTTCTGAGCTCTCCAGGCTGCCAAACAGCCTCGCATTTTCTGCTGCCTTCAGCTTTAATACGTGACCTGTGCCAACAGCGGTGAGTTGCCCTAAAAAGAATCCTAAATTATTTTTGTCTCACTTGCTGGAATAACCTATATAGAAAATTATCCCCGGGAAGTGTCTGATCAGTCTTAATCACCCGCCAGTTCAGAGTCCACCTTTGATTTCTAGTCACAGACGGAGCTGATTTTCAAGAAAGAAACTTGGCCAGTGTACCCTGAGAAGTTGTTTTGGGGGAAAATGGATTTTAGAAATGAACATAATGATGATCTGATCATAGATGGTAATGTCAGAACTCAGCGTGCTGTTGCCTCTCTTTTCTGAGGGCAGACTTACTTTTCATTTGGAAAGCTGCCCAACAGACAGCAAGAATCCAAAACACAACTAATACAAAGAGGAGAGGTGGTCTGAGTTGGGCAGGAGAAAGAGCAGAAGCTTCTGTAAGGAACTTGGGATCTGTTATGCACTGCCTTTTGGCGGAACCAGACTTCTCTGTAGAGTAAGTCAGGACATTCATAAGACAAGTCCCATTTCTCTTTTGAAAGTTTTTCTCCTTTAACTTTTAGGAGGAAAGATGTGTCAGTCTTCCTCAGCTGTGTTGGTTTTAAAATTAAATTCCTGAACATGTTCAACCCTTAGAAATACAGTAAAGTCTTAAAAAGAACAACAAAAGAAACCCCGAAACAAAACCCAAAAAACCACCAAACGCACCATCAAAGACTTGTCCTCCTCCCCTGCACTTTTAATAACTCTTAATGCTTTTTATTTTCCCCTCTGCCACCTCACCTATCCAAAGGTACTCTTGGTCGTGCTGTGGAAGCTCTCAAGCCTGCAGACAGTGCAGTGGGTGTGTGTAGTTCTGTTCAGTAATGTAAAGCAGCTCAGAGGAGTGATGTAACTGTGATGCAGCTGCGGGTGCTGCGTTAGTGCAGCTGTGGCAGTGGGGCAGCCTGGGGGTCACCTGAAGCTCCAGGCTCTGTTATTTGCTGCCTCTGCCGTCAGCTTTTTTGGAGGACACTCTGAAAAGTTGTGGCTGGTGAGGATACGGCTTTGGTCTGTACAGGATGTCCATGTGAATGTGAAGGATGCGGGAAAGTTCTGTGAGGTCTGTGCATCTCTCAGTCCTGCCTGAAGTGCTGCGGGTGCTCTGATCAGCGTGCTGGCTTTGCACGTGCGTGTTTTGGGATGAGGCAGGCCTTCAGCCTCTGGTTCCTGATGGTATCAGGAATCTCGGTGAAGCCAGAATCAAAGCAAGCACCAGACTGCGGTGTAGAGGCAAGGAGGTGACAGCATTTGGGGGTGTAGGAATGGTGCAGCCTTTCTCATCACCCCAGCTCGGCACAGGATGTCCCTCTCTGCCCTATTCACAGCACATCTGGCCAGGCTAAATGTGGTAGGTCTTGGATGTTTTTCCCCTTAAACTCTGTGCTGATAGACCGCATGCAGTGCCTGCAGACCCTGAATACACAAGCACTCTGCTGCTCAATTAGTGCCTAATCAAAGATTATTGTAGAACCCGGAGATCTTTAAGACCTGTCTCCGAGGTGCTGCAGTCACTGAGGGCTCTTAATCGTCTTACCTATAAATAATAATAGACCGTGCTTAAGAGGTGAGAGCTTCCCTTCCCTGACAGGACCCCAGTAAGTGCGGTAGCTCGACGAGGGGTGTTCGAAGTGCCGGGGGCAAGGCTGTTTGCCGCGTGTATTTGGCCTCATCTCGCTGTTCCTCTCCTCTTACCTCTGCAGCATGCCCTGGCTGTACCCCTGCCACTACAGAAACAAAGCCACATGCCAAAAATACGGGCGTCCCCTGCCTATTAGCGAGGGCTCCGCGTTGCTTCGGAGTTCGCTCGCTAGATTCCCTCTCAGCAGCCAGTTTTGCTGTATCCTTCCCGCTGGCAGCTGATGAGCTCAGCCTTTTTCATTTTTTTCCCTGCGAGGACCATGCCAAGATGGCTCTCTTCCTGTGTCCTTTCAGCTGGTCTTGGCAGAGCCATACCTTCCAGCAGCTAATTGCGTTAAAGAAGAGTCAGCCTGCGTAGCTGCCCTCCTGCAACTCGTGCCTTGCCTCTTCCGTGGGGCAGCCTTGCGTAACGGAGCGGGTGGAAACAAAAACACAACGCCAAAATATGGCATTGCTCGGCGAGTTACGGGACCTCTTGCTGCAGTGAGGAGAATTCTGGTGGTGCCTGAAAGGCTGAGAGCAAACCCTGGCTGGTCTAAATAGTTTATAATTTTGGTGGTGGAATGATAAACCCCCAGTGAAATGTTTTCCTAACTCTAGTGGCGGTAAAAATAGTAGGAAGAATTCGACAGTACACAGGAGAGGGTTGAGATGTGTGTCTTGTGTAGGATATTGCAGCTCTCGAATGTCCCCAGATCCTTCTGGGGCCTTTTGAAGGGTTTGTTTTAGAAACGAGCTGTGCTACGTTAACTGTACCATTAGGGATAGAGAGTGTTTATTTCCACAAAGCTCAGGGCGGAAGAGATTGTATGGGCAAAGCAGCCCAGGAGAGGACTCCCAGGGATCTTTTTTTTTTTCCCCACATCTGAAAAAGTTGCCTATTCCAGTAGTTGCTTTTGCATCCTACAAAAAGGATGGTTAAACTCTGCCAAGACTGAAGAATACTCCCTCCTCTGCTGGCCCTGCTGGGAGAAGCAAACAAATAGCTGTGCCTTTGCATGGTCCCACTCTTGAGCTTGCCAAGAAGCTGTTCTAGCCAGTAAAAGAGTCTGTCAGTGCTCTGTTTTGGCTTTTCCTCCCTTAACTTATCTATGGGGAATCTCCTTTTCCCCCCTCCCTGCCAGTGTTTTCTTTCCTTCCATTTATTGTTCTTCCTTCTTCCGTACTGCTTTACACGCCTTCCCTTCCCCATGCCTCTATAAATTCCCCTCTCATGCCCGGGCAGCCTCCCTGTGTACTCTGAGATGACGAATCTGGGTCTGCCTGCCCTGCTGCCTCTGTCTGCAGCACCACGTTGGGCTTGGTGACCTGTAAAAAGGGAGAAGGAGGTTCCATCACAGGGTTACAGCCCACGTGCTGCAATTTTACTTTCCTGGGGAATGCCCAGGCACCCTTTAATAAACTCGTCTGAGTGTCGTTAAATCAATTGAAACGCTGGGCGGTGATTTAGATGCTGTTTTTAATAAGTTAAGGGATCATCTTGAATTCATTACTGCTTCAAAAGCCACTTAGGTAAGTCAGTTTAAAATAAAACCCAAATGCAAACAAGAAAACCCGCAAACCAATAATCCCACAACACTCCTCAACCTCCTCCCAGAACATCGTAATTCTGAAATAAAATTTAAAAAGAGTTCAAAATTAAAGACTCCAGTAAAGCGAGGGAGTGGGGGAGAAAGAGCATTCCCAGCACTTGGCAGCAGCCGTAACTCTTCGTCTGCTCCCGGTGCCTGTTGCCAGACTTTCAGCCAGGGATGCTTCATGCCCAGTGGGGGACGGGAGGTTTTGCAGCAAGGCTGACCTTTCCTGCTGTAGATGCTCAGAGTGCCATGAACCCAGCAGCTCAGGCCTCAGATGCTTGCTGACAGCAAGGAACACCCGATACTTCTGCATCCTCTGTGTCGGCACCTCTGTTATTTGTTGCCTCCTGCTTGGTGTCACCTGGGATGTGACGCTGTGATGTAGCACTGACCAGATCCTGGATGTGATGCTTCCCCTGTGGGGAAGCACTCAGTCAGTAGGTGGAGGTGGGAAGGTGAGACTTGCAGGGCATCCCGGGAATGCTGGCTCCTCCAGCACTGTCTGCCTCAAAGGCATCAGTTTCAGTGTTATGTTAAGAGACATTCCCTCAGAAACTGAGAAGGGATATCCTGACCCTTTGATCCTCATGGACCTCTCTGGTCTTAAAATGTGATGGTGGCTTTCCAAATAGTGGTATGTTGGGCTTTGAAGGTGTCCATGTGTTGTGCTCTCTGCTTCTAAGGGTCTGAGGGTTGGCACAAGCTGGACTGAGGACTGTGCTCAGCAGCTCGAGGATCAAGCTTCTTCACTCTGTTGGTGGCATAGGATGTATAGGAGGCAGGCAGCATGGGATAAGCCCTCTTTCCATAGGGAACAAGCCACCAAGTCCCCAGGCACACCTCCTCACATCAGTATCTTGTTCACATGTCAAAGCCAGTATGACATGCAGATGGGGGCAGGCAAGAACCCTCATGCAGCCTGTGTTAGTCACCCTAAGTCACAGCCTCCTGGAAAGTACTTGGAGTAAATACATCTGGAACATCTTTTAGAGACTTACCAGAGTCCCCCTCCTGCCCTTCCTACCAGCAGTGCTGTGTGATAGATGGGAAAACAGTGGTATGCTGTTCTCTTCTGACTGATTTGGTCCTCCCCTCCTCTGTCCTGAGCTCACGTGGACGCCAGGTCATGCCCAAGCAGCGGTGACATGGAGGGGACATTGCCGTGTGAGGCAGGAGTGGTGGGATGTGACCTCTTGGCAGGAGGAGGGAGTTGAAGCCGTGGTTGTCAGCTGAGCGTTGCTTGGCAGATGGGGAGACGGAGCGGAGAGGTTTGCTTGGCTGTGCTTCCAGATGACTTCCCCTTGTAACATCACAGTGAAAGCTTTCCAGGAAGGCAGCGTGTGATCCCGGTTAAAGTCCTTCCTTGCCTTTAAATACAAGCTCCCTGAGAGCTTGAAAGCCTTGTTGGGGGGGTAGCAGTATTGACAGCCCAAAGGAGGAGTGTTGAGCTGAGTTGGACTGCCACGATCCCTGTCCACACATCGGACTCCGCTTTCAGTTCCTTGCTCTTGCTGTCTAAGGAAAAGATGGGATTTTAACACATCTTCATTAGTCTGAAGGGTAATATGTTCTACTTCCAGACAACTCCCCGTTACGTATAATCAATTTTAAAGGCAAAAGTTAATGCGATTTATAATTAGTGATAAGGAATTCTAAACCTGGAATTACAGGGCTGTGTATTAATGAATAATCCTTCTGAAGGCTCACAAAATCTATGTCTGAGCTTGTATAGATTGCTCACGCCGCATAAAATGCGTTAATTTCTGGGTGGACTACACTTAAAATAACATGTTTTTCTGTTCTCTGATTAGAAGGGTTGAATTGTGCTGCAAATATATTCACAAGTACTGTTTAAAGAGGATGTTCTGTGCGGAAGTTTAATTCCTAGCAAATTTTCATAACTTATTTCTGTGTACATAATTTAGGAGCTTTGGGTAACTGATTTCCGTGCTTGCCCAGAGGCAGGCTGAATGAGCCTTACTCCACAGCACGCTGTTAAATTGGCAGAGATTTGGAACGGTAGAGTGACTTGCAGCAAAATGATGTTTGTGAGGCTTCGCACAAACTCCTGCTTTCTGTTACAGCGGTGTAATTATTTTACTGTCCTTCGAAAATGTGTGCAGCAAGGAATAGACGTAACAGAAATATCTGCCCTGAGCAGTCTGACTGAAGACAAGAGGGGAGGGGATGATGTGCAAGTAAAACCGACAATAAGATGATTGGCAGCTGTATTAATAGTGTTACTTTCTATAAATAACTTTGATCTACAGTCAGAAGTTTCTTGTCAAAAATATTTGCATAATACTGTTGAGTCAAAATGTAACGCCGTGATTTTTCTTTTCGCTTCACACCAGACCAATCCACGACGCGGTCGAAAACGACCACTTGGAAATTGTCCGCCTGTTACTGTCCTATGGTGCTGATCCAACACTTGCAACCTACTCTGGGAGGACCATTGTGAAAATGACCCACAGTGAACTCATGGAGACCTTCCTCACAGGTCTGTGCCCGCATTCCATGGGGCGTTCCGGTCCTGGCGGATGGGGGCTTGTTCCCTGTCCCACAAAGTCCCTCCCTCCTGGCTGGGGTGACTTCATGCCAAGGAGCCTTGGGGTGGGGTGGGCTGCAGTAGCTCCCTCTTTGCCTGCAGAAACCCAGAGGCTGCAGGTGGGAAGCACAGCCATGCTTGGGGGCTTCTTCTAATTGAAACTCTTAATAAGTCATAGGGATTATTCCACTGTCAGATTTGATAGGTGGGTAGGAGGTCAGCGGGCTGTTTCGGTGCCTTCAGTTTTCTGCTTGAAATGAAAACAAGAACCTTGCCAATTCAAATAGCTGTTTGTTAAACATACTCATGTTTTCCCATGGTCTTGCTTTTTATCTTAGACTTGGTTTTGCCAGTTCTGCCTTGTTTTATATCTGAAATACTGTGAAACTACATTAAAGGCTCTTGTCTTTAAACATATCCATGTTGTAACATGGTTTTAGGGTTTTTTTTCCCTCATAGTTTTGGATGAAGACACTTGCATTCCCTAATAACTTACCTCTGAGTGTGTTTGCAGTGTTCATAGTCCATGAGTTTAAATACTCGTCTGTTTACCTGTTTAAAGGGTGCAGTATAGAAGGCACATAGGTGTATCACAACTCCGATCTGATATAAAGTCCAGCATCTTTGACTTCCTAGCATCCTGAATCCCAGTCTCTTTTCACCAATTCAGCTTGTAAATCTCCCAAATTATATCTGTAGAAGAGAACTACGTCTTCTGAACATATCTATGTGGAAAAACCTTTTTCATCAGCTTATTTGGGGCCACAGTTTCACCCTCAAGTTGGTGTCCAGAGTAACTGTGAAGGCCAAAAAAATGTGGTGCATCTATCTCCACAAAAATAAGATGCTGCTCTCAGTTTCTGAAGCTTAAGCTTGGATCTGTCCCCGTTAGACCTTTGATGTGGTGCGTCATTATTTGATGTAGGGGGATGGCGTGTATGTGCTGTTGTTTGTAGCATGCGTGCCAGGAATATGGTGAGGGATTTTTTGATGGAAGGTATGGAGGACGCGTATTGAGGCTCTGTGACGCACGGTCTGCTAAACTTGCCGGCTTTTTGTTCTCATCAGTATGTTTTTGTTGTTGTTTTTCCCTCTCCAGAGTATTTAACTGACCTGCAAGGTCGAAGTGTTGATGACCCTGGTTTGTACTGGGATTTCTATGGCAGCTCTGTGTGCGGTGAGCAAATGTTGCCCTTTATTTCTTTGTATGCAGAGACTTTAAAAACATGGGGCACGTGGGGGTGGGGGGAGGCTGTTCTGTTGTGGTGGTGGAGGAAGCTAGGAAGGAAGCAAACTGATTTTGTTTACAGATCACGTTATTGAGAAAAAAAGCAAGACCTGCAACAGTCTTTCCATTGCTGACTTAGCATCTTTATTCAATTTTATTTAGATCCAAAAGATGAATCTGGATTTGATGTCTTGGCAAATCCTCCTGGCCCAGGTGATGAAGATGAAGATGGCTTCAGCGATGTGTTTGAATTTGAATTTTTGGATGAGCCTCCCTTACCGTGTTACAACATTCAAGTGTGTCTCTCTCAGGGGTAAGAACAAATACAGGTTTTGGGGTAAAAGCAGCTGGGATGACCTGCTTGGGTTGGTGGCAGTTTGTGATGGTGGGGAAAAGCACAAAACATACATTTTTAACATAAATGAGAGATCAGTAGTGTAACTGCTGGGTTTTTTTGGAAATAAACTAACAGGAGGTGAGAGGGGAAAAGTCTGGTTTGTCAGGGTTGAGTTTTTACTGCCATATTCCTGAGCGGGACAAGTGACGTTTGAACACAAATCCCTTTCCTCATCCCAGACAGGCATCTTGTTTATAACTTCCCAAAATAGAAGTGCTTCTAGCACTTAAATTTGGATATCATGTTTGTAAGGTGTTAATTGTATTTTGTGGGCTTTTCTGTTCTGCTGCTGAGTGGACACGCTTTTGCGGATGACGAAATGACACCATTGCTGCTTTTCTAGACTTTGTTGCAAAACTGGTTTAAAGCTCTGAATTGGAATAAACAAATAAGCTTCTTAGGGAAGATTCTGTAATACTTAATAAGAAGAAAAGACCTGGAAAGTTGTGTTATCTATTATATTTAAGATATAAATTAGATTTGTAAACAGCCGTTGTTCACCATTTGCACCGATTTTGATGACAGCTAGTTTTAAATATTGATCATGCAGGAGTGTGGGTTTTAGCATGGCTTTGTTACTTGGTTGATGGATATAACTTAAGTTCCCTGAAATACACAACTACAAAGATTGAATTTAAAAACTGTGTTGTTTATCTGACAAAAAACCAACTCACTGTTGACTTCTATTTAATACTGGCATCTCTGGAAGTCAGAGGTGCTGAATTTTGTGGTTATAACTATAAGCCATCTACTAATTTGCAGAATGAAAGTTGGGCTCAGCTGGGCTAACCTTCAGCTGTATGAGTTGGGATGGCTACTGGCCCACATGGGCACTGAGGAGCCCTGGTTTTATAGGTTCCAGTGCCCCTGTGTGCCTGGATCCCTCCTTCCTCAAAGCTGCAGGCAGCAGTACTGTACTCTGAATAAATACATACACACCTGCTCATCTGTTATATTCGACCCCTGGGCAACAGCCTTGATTTCAGAGGGGTCGTTTGTGGGATCGGGGAGGATTTGACACAGAGCAATGTGGGGAGGAGTCAAGAATCCTGTGACTTAATGTCAGTTACTGGAGCCTCTTTCTCCCATGCTTCCGCAGACCACGGAACTGGCTTCTGCTCTCGGACGTGGTGAAGAGGCTAAAAATGTCATCTCGCATCTTCCGCTGCAACTTCCCCAACCTGGAAGTCGTCACCATCACGGAGGCAGAGTTTTACAAACAGACTTCCCTCAGCCAGTTGTTCTCTTGTGCTACGGACCTTGAAGCCTTTAACCCAGAGAGCAAAGAGCTGTTGGACTTGGTAGAGTTCACAAGCGAGCTCAAGACTCTGCTCGGCTCCGAGCTTCACTGGTTGCATCCGCACGAGGACCCTCCCTTCGACATCCTCTGGTGAACCTGCAGGCCATTTAATGTACAGCGCTCTATACAGTTACTTCTTTATGTATATGTGTTCAAATGAAATTGTTTCTGTAAAGAAAGGACACTATTAAATATGAAAATATCTTTCCTTTATATAAGAGATCTGAATTCCAGTTGGATGGATTTTGGAAGAATTTTTTTTTAACTTCAATCAGTTTTTACGAAATTGTTATATAATGTTTCTTTAAATGCACACAGGCTTTGGGATAAGTTTGTTATTACTCGGAACACATTTTTTTTTAAAGAACACACCCACACACATTGACTTTGTTTCATACAAAGCACTGATTACACAGAACATACTTTTTCTAGGTGATGTGATCAAAGTCGTGTGGCTTGTTTGGGAGATAGAATTCGGTAAGGCACTTGGTGATATTATTTTCATTTTTTTTGTTTACAGAATTACCTGCTTTGGCCAGGTAAGCACTATTGAATATAATTCAATAGTTTGTAATATAAATTAAACAATATCCATATGCATCAACTAATTGTAAGAACTTTTATATCCTAATTTAAAAGCTGTGAAATTTAGTTTTCACACATCAAACCGGATTGTTTATATATGTTTAAACATTTTATGCTCTTTATTTAAAGAAGACTTTGAACTATTTTTTCTGTACCTTGTAAAATATTGAAAAACTAACATATGTTGAAGTTGCTTGAAACTGTACATAAACTAAATTTTCTGAATTGTGTGTTTATGTTTGAGATCTGTGTTTTAACTTTGTAAGTAAATCTTCTGCCTTTGTATTTATATTTTACAAAAATTTTCTTAAAGGCAATAAAACTGTTGAGAAATGAAGAGGCTAAAGTGACTCCCATTAACTCCATGCCTGGTTGTGACACGAGCTTCGTCTCATTAATGTTTATGAAAGAGGGAGTAGTTTCCAAAGTGGAGCAGGGCTGGTAGAGGTGCAGGCAAGCAGCTGATGAAATCTGGGCCAATACAATCTCTATTGGCTTTCTAAATTCAATGTTGCAAGAAAACATCAGGCGGGCTCTTTTGGTGGGACAGAGGTTTAAAAATGGTGTTCACAATACCTTCTGCAACACCTTTTAGCTAAAAGATTGTGAAGAGATTCAATCATTTTGCCTCCTTTGACATCCTTATAATTTCCATTGGTTGAATTCTCTTTTCAATGAAGTCTGCAGATTGGAGGAAGATAGTAGCAGGGTAAATGCTTTAGTGTTAATGTGGAGCATTAAAGCTGTGAGCACATTTTGGGGGGATCTAAAGGGACAGTGACCAGAATGTCACTTTTGCATAGCTTGGGAACTGGCACCTAACAGGCTGGACTCTCTGGGCTTGGGCAAACCCTCTCTGCCTTCCCCTTGTGGAAGGAAGTTCTTGCTGTGAACTTAAACTCCTGAGTTTTAATTTGGGGCTGTTATTAAGAGTAGTATGTCCTATGATAGCCAATTGCTTCTGAGGTGTTTAAATCACAACACTCTTCCGATGAGGGCCAGGACCCCACCCAAAGGGTCTTGAGCAGAGCACCTGGTCAGTCTGGGAGAAGCATCTGGGAAGAAGTTTCTCCGTTGTTCTGAAGGCTGGAGGTAAGGGGGAACGATGTCTCATTTCTGAAGGTGCCCCGGAGGGGAAGACTCAGAGCTGCTGCCTCTCGCGGTGTGTTGCCGTTTGTACTGTGTGGCTTTGCAGTGGGGCTGTTCTGTGGGTGAGGTGGTTTTGTAGCTGAGCCAAGAGGTGAGAGAAGGGTCCAAAAGTTGTCTGCTGCTGGAAGCTGGAGTCCCATTTCTGCCCAGGACAGGGAATTTTTAGTCCTAATACGTCTGCTGACATCCTTTTTCCAGACTTTGGGCAAGGAGGATGATGGTCTCTCCTGCACAGCTTTTATGTGTATGCTGGATTTCCTTTTAAAAGAGTCTCCAGCTTTGCAAGGAACTGAAACACAGACACCTCTACTCTATAGTGCCAGCTGCTTTCACCCCCTGGTTCTCCCAGAAAAAACAGGTGGGTCAAAAAATTCAAGGCAAGGGAGAACATTAAAAGCAGTTGTTACAGACATCTTCATCTGATCAGCTGTGTAACGCTTGGATGGCTTGAGCTGGGTATAAATCAGCTTCGTGCCACTTCCCAGGGTGTGTGGCGGACACCTCACTTCTCGCCGAGCCCCTCAGGCGAACAAAAGATTGACACGGCTTCCTCTTTTGGCCAGCTCCTCCTCAAAGAATCCTGAGCACGTGCTCCCCGAGCATCTCTGCTTAGTCAGCTTTCCCCTGCCTCCACCGGGTACAGCTGGGCCTTCTCCCTGCTGGCTCCTGCCCGGTGCTCAAATACAGTAACAGCCTCATGCTGCTGTAATGCCAGTGTGTGTGCCTGCCCTGGCCGTCTGTGCTCTAAAAATAGGGCCATGGCAGGGAACACCTGATCCCAGCGCTGTCCCTTGGCACAACGTAACTGATATTCTGGGATGTGCTTTTTTAAAGGGACTTCGCTGTGCGAGGGTGTTGAGGGAGCGCAGAGGGTTCAGCGAAGCAGGAGGGGACACGAGGCTGGTTTGGCTGGCCCTGTGCTGGGTGGTTTCAGAGAGGCTGGATGCAGGTGTAGTTCTGCAGGAGGCAAGCCCAGGGGAGAGTTACCTTGGGAGAGGAGAGATGGCAGCGTGCCAGCAGGGAGTGAACTCCGTGACAGCGAGTGTAGGCAGGGCAGTGAAACGCCGGCCAGCGCTGGGACTGTCTGGATCCTGCAGGGCTGGGGCTGTGTTCAGCAGTTCAGTTTCTGATCTCACACTGCTCTCCTTTAAAGCGCTTTCCTGTGCATCCTCCTTGGGCCAAAGATGCTTGCTTCACACAGCTGGCTTTGCTCCAGGTTAATAAAAAAAACCAAGGAAATGGAAACGCAGCCTTTGGGGATGGTAAAATCCTGCTGAGCCTGTTTCTTGCCTTCTGCAAGGTGAGAGCATGGTGTTGATGCTGTTGGGGACAAAGCCTAGGTGTTTCCCTGAATTTCCCCTGCTTATCACTTGGATTTGCCTGGCTGGGACTCTGTGCTGCCCTGTGGAGGTGTTGGACAACCACTGGTGCAATAGGGAAAAACCCTATTTCCAGCTAGAGCAGGCAGTTGAGCCTTGCTTAAAAGAGGTTCCTTTGTCAAATTTTTACTTGTTGCTGGCTGGGAAATCCCAGGGAATACCCAGTTCCAGGCTGGCTGCCTGGTGGGGAGGCTAAGGGGAAGTCACAGCACAGGCAGTGCTGGGAGGATTCCCCTGAGATAAACGATGCTGCCGAGGACCAAAATATGGAACCCCTCTTTCGCCTTCCTGCCTTACCCAAGAGTTCTGCAGAGTCAGCCCTGGGAGTTTCCCATTTGGGTCATTTCTCCCTCCAGCCACTCTTCTCATGTCTTCTGTGGTGGCTGAGCTGGAGTCTTGTGCCAAAGACACTGATGCAGTGAGTGGCAAGCAAGGGTCGGAGGAAGAGAAGATGTGGTGCTTAGGCACACAGCTTAGTGGTGGGCTTGTCAGTGCTGGGTTAACCTTTGGACTTGATGATCTTGGAGGTCTTTTCCAACCTTAATGATTCTATGATTTTAGATAGCAGGATTCTATGATTTCAGTTAGCAGGAGCAGAATGGAAATGATTTTAAAAACTGCTCCCAGGGGCCAAGCTCACTCCATGAACCAAAAGGATTTGAAGCTGACTCCTCCCTTCACTTCTGTGCTAAATAATGAAACTATAGATGAGACCCATCACTTGAGCATTAAAGTATCAGGGAGTGGTAAGTGCAGGCAGCTGCCATTCCCAGGCTCTGTGGGGCTGCTGGTAAACATTCAGCATCATCAGTTTGCACAGGGAAAAGGCACACATTATTACTTTGAACTTGCACAGATCCAAGGTAACCGGAAAAACAGCATTTTATCTGCTTAAAATTGTTTGCAGAACGTATTTTCATTTTCAGTATGAGACCGGTGGTGGTAGGAGAGGGCTTGGCACCACCACACAAGGCAGAAGAGTTGAATGCCATAATTATGAAGACACAGACCTTTTCTCAGTGTGCTCATTCACCATTGCATTTCTGCTAGAAGGAGGAGCAGGAGAAGGTAACAGGCATCCAGCAAGTTTCACTTGGAGTGATGTCAGGGACCAAAATCTCCAGAGAGATCTGAAGAAGATGAAGCTCTAAGCACCCCACCATGATGTCCACCTGCATCAGTCCTGCCAGTTCTGCATTCCACCCATTAGTGTGGTTTGCCTGGGTTCCCCTGCTTGCATAGTGGAGAGAGTATTTTCCTGCAAGTTAAGTGATGGATCCTTAGGAGCAGCACTGCCTTCTGCCCTGGGGGTGAAGAGAGCCGTTGCTTGTTTCTGGTTTGCCAGTCCTGAAGAAAACCTCGTCCACGCCATGTGCACATTTTCCTCCAGCAGACTGACGTGACTGTAGATGGTTGCTCTCTTGAGCCAGGTAGGAACCACAAATCTGTCACTAAATAGATTTTCCTTTTGTTGTCACATTAATTTGCAACTCATTAATAGTGACAGCAGTGAGGTACTGCACTGATGCAGATTTGCATATTCATGGATAACTTATTATTAAACAAATAAGATTTCCCTAGCTTAGGAAGCACCCAGAGTAATGCCACATTGTGCATTATAACAGCCTGAATGTTTTATTTTCTTTTTAATATGTTAATAGATGCAAGGGGCGCTCTTTTTTTAAGTAAATGTGCATCTATAAAATAACGTGTAATTCAAAATATCACAATTGTTTAAATAGTAATCCATTAACAAACCTGCCAATAATTGAGCACAAATACTTATTTAATGTACAAATCAATTAATCAATTCTAAATGCTGGCTTTGTTGCCTGATGACCGTAACACAGGCAGTACCAGCAAGGCACAGCCAAGTCACTGTGCCAGCGAGGTGAGCCAGAGGTGGAGAGCTGATCCCATGTTTTATGGTTCGTTACAGTCAAACTGGTTGGTTTTCACAGTCGCTTTTGTTTCTTCTCCCCAGAGGAGTGGTGGGAGACAAAGTGAAGGCTGAGCTTGCTGTGGTACCCACTGTCACCCTCTCGTCTTACTGGGCATGGCTGAGGAAAATGTGGCTGTCTTGGCTCTGCAGGGACCTCCCTGCTCCCCCTTTTCTCTGCCAGCAGGTGGGTACCACCTGGAGTTACCACCTAGACACCAGCTTTGGCTCAGCCCTGGCGAGGAGGAGGGCAGAGCTCTGCCCCCAGCATGGTGGGTGGGCAGCAGGCAGCAAAGTCCCCTGGCACCGTGGGTTTCTTCCCCCCTGCTGAAGGAACCGTGGTGAAAAGCCCTTGGAGTTCAACAGGCACTCAAAATCTGCAGGTGGGAGGAAGGGGAGGTGTGGAGCGTGGGGCTGTCCTGCAGGCAGGTGTTTTAGTTCACTTGCTGGTAACAGCCAAGGTCCTTTGCCTGTGAAGTAGCACAACTTTTTTCTACTGGGCTATTCAAGACTGTCCAGTATGCATAGCAACCCCCTCTTCAGATCCCTTCTACCACATCCATATTTTTCATTCCTTTCTGGCTCTTATAAAAATTTGTAGGGTAGTGGGCATAATTGCATGTGAGGAAACCAGCTGGTTATTGCAGTTCCCCTCAGTCCTGAAGTGAGGTTTTTTTCCTGACCTGACTTTCCAGAGTCCTTTGACAGTGTTGCCTAACCACAAAATGCGGTTCTTACCCCATCCTGCTGTTTCCTTGTGAGTCACAAGCCATCCCCTTTGAACCACCAGCCCGTGCTCCCAGCCTCCCCAGGCTCTGGAGCTCCTGTTTCTGGCTAATTGAAAGGGTGTATGGCCCTGAAGTGACACAGATAAAACCAAGGATGCTGAAATGCAAGCAGGAGTCACCCCAAAGACTGTATCCCGGCAGGTGCAGAGCAGGATGAGGCTGTTTTTAAAATGTGTGTACAGCAAGCTCACAGAGCCCTTCTCCAACAGGGGATAATTTCATTTTCTGATGTGGGATCTGCTTTTATCTTCATCTCCTGGCTTGGGTCTTCCCTTGGCACAATGAGGAGTGCCAGTGGGACTGCAGCCCAATTTCCACTGCTCTGTGGCTGCAGGCTTTTCCACTCACTGAGGATGTAGAGGGTTAGGCAACACACGTGTCAGACACTCATGATGTCAGAGACAGTGTTTAGTATTTGTAGCTGTCGAAATTTCAAGGAAAAGGCTACCTAATGAAAACCCCTTTCCAATATGCCATAAAACTCCTGTTTAAGTAAAGCCTCTGTGAAGGCAAGTCCTGACAGGCCTCCTGAAATGAAAAGGGCAGATTATTTAACAGCTGATCAACACTAATAACCCTTGGCAAATACAGTATGCAAATTCAGCGCTGGAGCCAGCATGAGCCGAAGGGACTCTTCTGTGACAGCCTGGCCTGGCTGCTCCCAAACTGCTGCTGGTAACCACAGAGCCCAGCACGGGGAGTGGGGAGACCTGGGCTGCCACTGCCACGTGTTGTGTCAGTGGCCTGTGGGTGCTTGTTGAGGACAAGTTCCTCTACCACCACAGGAATCTAATGGGCATTTGGTGTCTGACCACTCAGTGGGGCTGGGCTGGGGCTCCCTTGCTGAGGTGCTGGAACTGATGGCATAAAGCACCGAGGGAACTGAAACAAATAGTTTGGAGCTGAGTATCTCGTCTCCCCATTTCATGACATCTTAGGGTAAATATCACTTTTAAGTATCTTTGTGACCTGCCAGTCTACACAAATGTAATTCTTCTTTCTGAATCGGGCCAACCCATGGGCAGTTAAGCAAGGGATGGAGTTGGGTTTCCAGAGTGAGTTCATCCTTCTGTCCCCTAGCTCCCTGTCACCAGGGTGGCTTTGTAGCTGCCTGGCTGCCCTGCACAAGTCGGCTTCCCCAGCCCAGGGACCCTGCCCGTGCTACCCAGTGGCTGCTGTGAGCACCTGGGGATTTGAGGCACCTCCCTTGCAGGGCCAGCTCAGCCCACGGCAGTGCTTGGGAACGTCCCCGCTTGGGCTGGTTGCACTCCCTAAACCAGCAGATGCCAGAGCCAGAAGCCCCTCAGGGTGGGTGGGTACAGGGTGGGATGGTACAGGGTGGGAGATCACCCATCCCCCTGCACGGGGAGGAGGCAGTGCTGCCTGGGTCTGGGAGCAGGGCAAGGGGTCAGGGACAGGCAGGGAAGCGTTGCCCTTTTGGTGGCAGTGTGGCGTTACCTTGGCTCAGAAAGTTGGGTAAGCCTGTGCCTCCGAAACCTGGATGCTCTGCCCATCCACCAGCTGGTGCTCCCAACACGGCCCTTTACAGCCTGGTGACCAAACCTGCCTGGTCCCCAAGGGGTTACCTCTCCTGAAATGGCTGCCGTGCCCAAAGAGACGGAGTGCCTTTGAGTACCGCTGTTTTCAAAGGCTCAGGAGTGAGCTTGATTAGCAAAATCAACAAAGAGATGCAAATACGCTGCAGCAAAAAAGGTGCTTTGTAAGCCTGGGAATCGGGGCCCTGGGTAGCGGGAAGCAGCAGCTCTGTGTGCTGGGAAACCCTGGAGAAGGGAGGGTGTGTTATTCCCGGGAAAGCAGCGGCTCAGACCAGCGCACGGCTCTGTGGACACAAAGCAGCGGCTCCGTCTTCAAGGTTATTTAATAGTAAACAAGAGCTGTCAGGAGGGAAGGAACCACTGCCGCCCAGGCACTCCCAGGCTGTCTTGTGAGCACAGCAGGAGATGTGACACCGGCAGTGCGGGCTGGGGGAATCCAGAAAGCCCTTTCCCAGGCTTATTTCTACAGCTGCAGATCACCTCAAAAACGCAGCCTCACGCTCAGCCCACGTTTGACTTGCCAGGGCTTCAAACACCCCACCAAGTTTCCAACAACGTTAAAGCCTTTCCTGCTCGGTGTTTGCTTTCACTTCACCTGCAGTAACTCCTGCTGCTCCGTGGGGCCCTTTGCTTTGGAGGCAGAACAAGGTGAGTCAGCCCCATCCCTCACCCAGCCAGCACTGGGGGAGGAGGAGGAGGATTAGCAGAGCGGATCTGCTCAGCAGCTCGTGCTGAATCACAGCAAAACAGCCCCAAGGACGGTCCCTCTTCTGGTGCCAGTGGCTCCCAAGTGCACAGGAATGCGGTGTCCCAGGCAGTCTGTTTGTGAAGGCGTGAGGCAGTTTTTAAAACACACAACAGAGACTTCTGCAGGGCTTGGTCCTTTGTAAAGTAAATTTATTTGACAGGTTTATTTCTTTATCAGGTGTTTGTCTAACCCCGTGACACCGAGAGAACTGATTTCCTGGTACAAATGTTAAAATGTAAACTCCCAGAGGTGTGGACTGTCACAACCAGTGTCCAAAATATCCTCACCCCGATTTCTTGTTGAGTGTCTTGGTGTGACAGCAGGAGACCCCAGAGACGCTGGATAATCTATGCTATGATCACAGCAGGACACCAGGGAAAGAGCCCCAGTAAGAGGACAAGAGACAGGCTTCTGGCCAGTCCTGGCTGAGTGGCTGGTGGATTCAGGGGTTAAAAACAAGCCTTCTGCAAGCGGTGCCTCCATCCAACAGGATGGAGAGATTAGAAACACCTAAAGCGCCTGAAGGTTTGCAGCACCACTGACTGATCAAATAAAAATATGTGAATCATAAATCAATGTAATTTAAAGCAGACTTATTTAGAAATTGAGATTGGGCACTAAGGGACTTACTCAAATCACTCTGGCTTGCCATTAGCCACCCCCTGAAACTCTGTGGGCTCTCTTGGGGTAGCTGAGGTGGGGGTGCAGATGTGCTGGTTTAAATCAGACCTGGGCAGGGAGCTGGGACAGGGCGGCTGGGGAGGGACCCAGGCTGAAGGAGGGACTCAGCTGCCTGCTCACCCCGGCTGCTGCCTGGCCCTGCTGGCCACCGCCAGATGACGGCCAGACGGCAGGAGCAGGCTGTGCAGGATGACATGAGGTCTCAACGCAGCCCAGCGTGTCAGGGAGCACAGTCAGTCCCGGCAGAGACAGACACTGGCGAGTGCCTCGCCTCGCTCACTTGGCTTAACAGGCAGCTTTGGCTGTGCTCCTGCCATCATTTGCCACCTCCCCTCCTCAGCATGCAGCAGTGCTGAGCATCTGAGGAGGGACACGCTGCAGTTGTGCACAGTCTGTGTGTGTGTGTGTGTGTGTGTGTGTGTGCATGTGCAGGGGGTGCTGGCTGCTTGTTCCCAGCCCCAGCTGTGCAGGAGATCCTATTACCTGATCCAGAGCGGGAGCCAGGAGGGAGAAGGTTGGCTCTTGGCTCCCTCTTCCCATCAGGCTTGCAGTCACCCTGCAAACACATTAGTTTTCCTAAAAAGGCACCGGAGAGCTTGAACAGCAATACCACCGTGGCATTTATTAATTTTTTAGCATAGCTCTCCCCCCACCTCCACTGTGATTTGCATACCTGTTAATCCTCTCCCTGCTGCAATAATTCTGTGAAGGATAGGGAAATTATATCCGAGCAATAACTCCTTGACTCGGAAGCTGTGGAACCCTGTGTGCCAATCCCAATCAGAGCAGAGACTTCCAGTGAGTGGAAGCAGGAGGTTTAACCTCCTAAGAGCTGCATGTCACCTACAAGACCCAAGGAAAGCCATCCATCCCGAGTATGTGGAACCCAGCCCTGCCATTCCCAGATGGCTCTGCCTCCAGGAAAGCTCCTGCCCTTGGCAATATTTTGCCTTCACAAAATTACTGTTCTCTAATGGCAGCGTCTCCTCCCTGCAGCAAAGTTTCTTCCCGTGGGAGAGGGGAGGAAAGCCCTGTGCTCTGGAGGTTTCATTGCTTCTTCCAGCCCTCCCTGGGGAGCTGGGAGCACCACCAGCTTCCTGCACATGCTGGGACTGGGCATCCCATGGCAGGACTGTGCTGTGAGGCAAGCTCTGAACCCAGCACTTTGGATGGCTTCTAGTGAGGTCTGTGACAGTTTTAACCAGCAAGAAGCTGCAGACCCCAGCAGCTTAATTAATCGCTTTTCTTACTGCTGTCTTTATCCTCTTCCCCCCAGCTTTTTATTTCATTTGGATTTGTGGGTGCCTAAGACCTTTTCCAGTAAAAATCCTAAAGATGAGTCATCCAAGTCCAGGTCCAGGTCCAGCTCCAGGGAACAAATTCTTCCAGAAATCCCTGGAAGAGCTGAGCCAGTTTTTCTTGTCATTCCACTTCCTCTGTGACCAGGAGGGGACAGGGCAAGTAGGCAGGGGAGGAAGGACAGCAGGGTGATGAGTAGGTGGTGGAGAGCTCTAGGGAGCTCACTGCCCTTATTTGGAGTCAGTTTCCTGCTCTTCTCCTGTGCTTCCCTCTGTTGTCCACCCACACTGCTAAATTTGAGGAGGAAACTTCTATCACATGATGGTAAGTCCCCAAACAGCAAGCACCTCTCGGTGAGGGAGTGACTAAAACCCCAGTTTGCTGCAACTTTGTTAAAACTGTGCTGTGCTCTGGCTCTGCTAGAAAAATAAATAGTTCTTAAGGTCTGAAAGACGCATCTTTGAGGGCTCTGGCATCCTTGTGTGCTGTATGTCCCCCTCTGTGTACAGAAGTATAGACTCGGCGTGCAGCGGTGAGGGAGGTGAGAAGAGAGGTGATGCTCACCATCATCTCTGTCCCGGGACCATGAGGAACAGCCCCTGCTGCTTTTTGCCAACCACAGGCAGGGAGGATCAGAGGCATCAGAACAGCAAACCCAGCGTGTGAGCCAGGCTGAAGAAAGGCTACACCACTGTCCTGTAGGGCCAACAGGGAGTGTCCCTGGGCTCTCTAGGGACAGACACTGAGCTCAGAGGCTCATGCCACAGGCAGGGAGCTGGGAGGGTGGGCAGGGCACATTTGGAGCAGCATACTAATGCAAGCAGGCTGGGTACCCATGCTCACACCATGCACAGCCTGGAAGCAGCTGAGGCAGTGGTTCACCAGGCACCCCAGCCCTGTCGGCAGCGTTTGCTCCATCAGGCACTGACAGTGAGGTCTGGGAGGTTCCTGTTTCTGGGCTATATTAAGGCACACACAA
Source organism: Dicrurus megarhynchus (assembly GCA_013399195.1). Classification (NCBI taxonomy): domain Eukaryota; kingdom Metazoa; phylum Chordata; class Aves; order Passeriformes; family Dicruridae; genus Dicrurus; species Dicrurus megarhynchus. The sequence continues at coordinate 1,506,350 of VXAD01006706.1, read as the reverse complement.
CGGCTCGAGAGCGGGTTGAGAGGACAGCAAGGAGTTGTGAAAGAGCAGCACGCCGGAGCCTGTGAGTAACTGAGGCCTTTTGGCAGTGTTTCAGAAAATGGGGTGGTCCAGTTAGGGAGTTCAGGAAATTGTCTGAGTTAGATTAAACATTTTCTAAAACCTTCTGGGTGCTTGAGAGCTGACTTGAAAGTTGGCAAAGTTAAATAAAACAAAAGTTAACACATTCCCCTCAAATTATTTTGTTACAGGTCTAGTATAAAATCAGACTATTTTTCATTAGTTTCAACATCCCCTTCCATCAGAAGGCAGGAGTATCTGCACAGTAAAATGCTGGGATGCTTGCACAGCCATGCAGGGGGCCACATGTGACACATAAGAGCTTTAGAACACATTCCAAAAGCCATAAACCACATAACCTTTAAGCAGAAAACTGGGTTTCTCTCTAGTTGAGGCCTAGGTGTAAAAGAGTCTCTGTGGGTCTGAGGCTCAGTGGAGTCTTCCTTCAGCACCAAAGCCCTGGAGTGCCCAGCATCATAGAGCCTGCTCTGGGCATGCTGCTTGTTCTCCGGTAGCTGCACTTTGTCCCTCAGGAGACAAGACTGCCACGGTTTGGGCAAGAGGAGCATCACCTCTCACATCAGCCCTGCACAACAGCAACAGTGGAAGCAACAGTGGGGTTTCTCTCTGGAGAGGATGGGAAATGCACGGTGCCTGAGCAAAACAAGTGCTCCTCTGCCCTCATGCCCTCTGAGAAGACTGACTTCAAGCTGTGTGTCTCCCCTTCCCTTCGGAGAGCAAGTGGTGTTCTAGCTGCCTGAGGCAAAGGATTTCCACTGCTCACGCAGGCTGTGTGCAGCCAGGAGCTGCAGAGCAAACCCACACCCTGCCCCTATCCATCTCCCTGGTGGAAACAGAGCCCCTGACTCCAAAACTCCACCAGCTTGGGAAACTACTTGCTCCTGTCTCTTGGGAAAAGTTTCTACTTGTGGAATCGGAAGTGGTATCAGGCACAGAGCAGATGTTGGCGGCTTCCTCGCTCCATGGAAATAAGGAAGTAGGAAGCCCATTAAGACAAACAGTTCCACATAAATCTTAGCCTGATGTTTCTTGCCTGTACGATCTCTGCAAAGGGTAAATTGAACTCTGCTTCATTGACGAAGCCCAGTGCTATTAGTTATACCTGTCTTTACTGCAGAGCTGCTTTGGGTGAGAAAAGAAAAGCAGTATGGCCCCAGGAGAGAGAAAGAAATCAGAACATAAATGCAGGTATCAAAGCAGAAAAATGCAGAGAGTGGTATTAGCCCAGGGTATGTTGGAGAAGAAAACAAACTCTTATCACAGCAAGAGCAGAGGAAGCCATCCCACTGAAGGGAGGAGACAAGGAGGACAGCCGACATCCTGCAGAGAGGGAATCTAAGGTCTGGGGGAGGGAGAGCACAACCCCAAAGGCATGGCATCGGGAGGGGATGCGGCTCTTAAAGACACAGCTTCCCTGAACGCCTCTGCCGACGGGCAGCCAGGGCGAGGCAGCCAAAGGAGCAGCTCCCAGGCAGCCGGGGAGGCTCAGGGCAGGGGTGTGAGCACCGCGTTTCCAAATGATGTGGTTTACAGGCTCCTTGCCATCCACAAAGTCCCAGGAGAAAGTGAGAGCCTAAACACCCACCTGGAATCTGGTCAGATGAAAATGAGTTATTAAAAGAAGCGAAGATTTATTGCCTTTAAAAATTCATTAACAGGACAAGGAGAACAACTTTCTGCAGGAGCAAGGTTGGGAGGCAGCAGCAGGAAACGGAATTTTGCCTTTGAAGGTGGCCATCTCCAGGGAGGAGCTGGTGGCTGGTCTCTGACCAAGGGGTCAGAAAGGGGTCAAAAGCACCCACCCAGTGCCCAGTCCTTTTTGGCAGACGTTGAACATCCAGAGGACAATGCAGAGGGACTAAGCAGAAACAGTAAGGACACTTCCCCTTTCAGTGTACAAACCTCACAAGTGATGGGCACCTTGGCTAAACCCTGCGAGAGCCACAGAAGCCTGTTTGCTCTGCTTTTGGAAGAAGCAGTCACCAATCTGCCCTCGGGCACTGAATTTCCAGGATATCACTATTATTATAGCCAGGAATCAAGAAGTGATTCCCACTCTGACCTCTAGCAGAGGACGAGTGATGCCGTGGGGATGAGAAAAGGAGGAATGATCCAGGGGAGGATTCTCAGCAGTGAGTCAGAGGGGAAAGAGACTGAGGTGGAACTGGTAAAAATAGTTCAGGGAACAGGGACAAGTCCTAAAAGAAAAGAGTCTTTGTCCAAAGAGGATAAAATAAAATCAGAAAGGGCTGGAGCAGCACCACAGAGATACAGTTGAAACCGAAGACCAGGAAGAAAAGGCAGGAGGCAAACACAGAGAGGTTCCTCTCAAACCTTGTGGTCACATTTTAACACCATTGTAACATTTTTTAACATTGCAACACAAAAATTAAGATTTTTAACACCAGGTCTTATCGGAGGGCTTGCTATTTCTAGCCATCTGCCAGGGTTGTTTGCACTGGCAGGTGGGGGTGAAGACATTTTCCCTCATGGCTTCAGCTTCCAGTTGTGTTCTTTATGTCCAAAGGGTTGTACTTGAGGCAGAAGAGCTAAAGGAAGACCCTGTTTGTCCACTTCTGATTTTAGTCACACCCTGGTAAGTATTTTCTGGTGAGTCCACCTCATGTTGGAGTTGGTAAGGAGTATTAATTCCTCCTGGTACTCCTACCCACTGAAATGCCACTTGACAGAAACTACTCTGCCAATTTGGATTCCATCCCTCAGTGCCCAGACCTATGGAAATGAATGTAGCCATTTGTCTCATCCCTTCTTCTCCAGGGGTTCTGTCAAACCAGCAAATTGCAATTACAATGAAAGGGACCAAACCTAGCACCAAACCTAAACTTCCCACAGGTCCCTCCCTGCTCTTCACCTGCTCTCCATCTCTGGCCATCCACTTCTGGGCCCTGCTCTGCCTACCTCATGGACTTTCTTTTGAGCTTTTATTTTTCCTGCCTGTAGTTGAACGTCCTTTCATGCACATAATTATCAGATTTAATTTGTGTACGTAACAGTGACGTTGGCCTCACCAATGTTCTCTATGCAACAGAAGCAATTTGCTCATGTTGATTTACTTTTTAGAGCTCCTTACATAAGATGTGAACTGTTGCTCATTTCTATTGAAACACACAAAGACTACTACAGCTCAGAGCTGTGACCCAGTCCAGAGGAAGGCGTCTTGGAGCTCTGACAAAAGTGCAAGGGAAGTCCCCCTCTGATCCCTGAGCTGTGGTTTACAAACCAGATGGTAACTTTTATGTATGGATGGCCTTTTTTAACCACACTAAGACACTTACTTGCACAGTACCTGGCCTGATGATAGAGGCTCCGTATTTGCAAACAAACAAACCTGTCAAGATAAAAACAAAGTTCTGCTTTAAAGTGTGTTTCGCTGGAAACAATACCAAACCCAAGTCCAGCCATTATATTCAAAAGACAAGCAAACTCTCTCCCCAAGCCCCATATCTTGGAAATCCCATTATCTCAGCAACAAAGACTATCAGGCACCAAGCTCTTTGTCAGAGCTGTCCTCTTAGAGCTAAGTCACACGGTGTCTGCATCAGGCTGCTTTGTAGGTGGGGGAATACCACTGTTCTGTACTGGCAAAGGCTTCGACATGGAATGCAGATGTGGCAGAGAAACTGGCTGGATAAAACTACAAAAACAGCCCTGCCAAAGAGCAAAGCAAGTAGCTTCAGCAGCCCCCAAGCTAACTGGGCCTGGTTAGCTTGATGTGAGTGTGCCTGCACAAGGCAGGATCATGACTGGCATGGCTGTGGTGGCAGACACACCTGGTGCACAGCCACCTACGTTACCAGAGCTCTCCTGTGTTACATTCTTCCTTGCCACGGTGTGTACAAATACTTACCCATAAAGTAAGATAAAATAACAAACTCTGTGGTGACTCCTGCACACCTGATGTGAGAAGAGAAAATGGGATTTTGCTGCATTAAAAAAAAAAAAATGGGACAAGATGCTAAGTCATTGATATTTTTATTATGCTAGTTAACCTACCTCAAACAGGTACACAACAAGGCCAAGCAATTGTGGAGTGTGTTTGAGCTGAGAAAGAAAAAGGGGAAAAAAAAGAAAAAGTTCTCTAAAGGAAAGTTCAGATACATTTCAAAGAGCTACAGCTCTAAAAACACCAAAAGAGTTTTATCAAACTTCCCAGCAAAACTTTCCTCTGAGAGGAAATAGGGCAAGTGAGATTTCAAAGGGAGACATCTGAGATGATGACTGAAAAAACCTCCAACCCTGAGCCTCCTGAATGTGCATTTGTCCTGAGCTGTACGTAGCATGGCTACTGTCAGGCTGTAATTAAGACGAGAATATGCACTAAGCTCATTGACTAAAGTTCTGGATTAATCTTAGCTATAGTTGAGACCTTAGATTCACCTGAAGCAGCTGAGTTATCACAAAGCACTGATTCACCAACCCTTAAAAAGAGTGCAGCCTTTAAAAAAAATTATTATTTAATTTCTCTTCTAATTAACAGCAGGTAGTGAATAGGAAAGTGTTTATCCTCCCCCCCACCTCAGCTCACTACCCTGCTGTGTTATGACAGATGGAATGTTAATTAATGTGACCTGGCATAGAATATTTAATTCAAGACAGAGTATCATGGAAACATCTGACTGCCTCAGGGCTGGTCACCTCCCAGGTACACCCTGGAAAACCCTTCTGTGCACTGTCCCACGGGCACCCATGGCTTTTAGTTGAGCTAATCCAAAAAAAGGTGAAGGGCTGTGCCCACACTGGGTTTCTGAGGGCTCTGGAGGGGCTGGAGCCGCACGCTGAGAGGAAGGGGTTCCTCAGGAAGGAGAGGTTTGTGAAGCTGCCTCAGGACAATCCGTCCCTGGGTGACCTTTCCATTCAACAGCCAGGCACCTGTGCAGTGGGAACGCTGTGTCCCTGCTCCACGACCTGTGTGCTCCTCTCCCTCCTCGCAAGCGCAGCGCTCCTCCTCCTTCACCAGGCGTTTCACTAACCCTGCTCACTCCCCAGTGTGCCCAGTACACCCAGTGTGCCCAGCCACAGCCAGCCTGGAGCCAGAGGTCAGGACTCCAGCTGGCCTCACCGGCTGCCAGGGGACATGACCCCGAGCACTGCCCTGCCCATGCAGAGCGTCCCTCCCAGACAGGCTGTCCCCCAGCACATGCCTGAGGTCTCCTCCGACAGAAACTGCAGGGAGTATTTAAAGAGAAACCACACGGAGCATGACTACAAATCCTCAGACTAAAGCCAATACATCCACGTGGTTGCAGAGTAAAGCAACAAACAAACAAACAAACAAACAGTCAGTGCAGGCTTTTTAAAGGTCTATGTTGCTATAGAAGGACTTGAGAGGGGATATAACTGAAAACTTGCCATGAAGAAAAGCACCTGACTCCACTATTCTCAGTCAGTCAGCTCCAGCCCAGCGAAGGCAAGGAGGAGGCAAGTGCTGAATTACAGGTTATCATGTTATTTTTGTAGTAATTGGTATGAGGTTATAAAGATGAGTAATAGAAGAAACTTGTTGCCTAGGCCTGATTTGGGCACCAGGACAGCAGCTGCTTGGAGACTGAGGGGTGCGGAGCCCCTCTGTGTCCTCAACATGTTGAGCTCAGTGGGAGCTGCGTGCACACAACATCCTGGAAGTCGCACAGCTTTTACACCAGTGTCAAAATGTGAGTGCCTCAAACAGAGATATTGAGTCTGAGCAACTCGGCTGTGAGTTTCAAATTGAGGGTGCTCCTTTAGAACAGTGCTGTTCCTTTGCAAATACAGGAAGGTCCTGATATGGCGAAGAATCCTTGCCAAGCTGCCCCCAGCCCTGTAAGTGAAAGATCGAACTTTCTGTTATCTTTGAAAATACTAATTTAACAGATGAGTTACCAGATGCTATCTCTTATGAGATTTGGGACAGTGATGTCTAATAACTTTAACAAACATAAGCAGTATCATGCACGCACGCACATGCAAACACGTCTTGAAATGTAGGAATCAAAAAGCTTCTCTAGCTGCAGAAAACTACATATTGTTATTGCCAGGAGCAGCCTTCCTGACCACGGATATCTAAAAGACAGAGTGGTCTTTGGGTACTATTTAGTTCCAAAGGGGCTATAAAAGGCAGATGGTCTCATTAGAAACAATTTATGCATATATATTTCTAGGAGTTGTACACTGCCAGAATAGGTTTAGCTCTTTCACCATACCGAGGAAAATATCACCACTTGCAAATGTTTCCAGTTTGCAAAATAATGACCTATCCAAAGTAGCTAAGCAACTAATTACTCAAATACTAGAAGGTTATATGCCAATATTATCACATTGTTGGTCTCCTGGGCAAACAACTTCACATTCCTCAAACTGCCATACAGTGTCATTAGATTGTGCAGGAAAGTCCTTTCTGAACAGTGCAGCAACAGCAACCCCAATGCCCCTGTGCTTATGCCATCATTTCAACTATTATTTCCAATCTCCAAGTCAAATCACTTATTAATTAGAGAGGCAACTCTAGCAAACCCAATTACCCGCCGGCAGTTTCTTCCCAGATGTGAAGCCCTTCTCAGAGATGGACCATGATGACAGTTGCTGGGGAATGTTTGTGATTTCTCTCTCCAACATACCAACTTTTACACTCAGCTCTGGCAATACTTCTCCTGGCCCCTGCCTGTGACATGTCTGCTGGATGTGTTCCCCCACCAAGCTCCAGATCCTGGAGAACTCAGCCCATAAAGCCTCAGGATGTGTGGAGACAGCCATGCACAGGCATGTGTGCTTCTAAGGCCTGTACTCCATGTTTTTGAATGTTTCTTGGGGGTAGAGGAGGCAGAGCACAAAGAAAGCAATGATGAATGGCGCAGAGAAGTGGGGTTGGCTCAGGAAATTGCAAAAGACAGCAGTTCGAAGACTTGGTTTCTGGATTCACTTAAAACAAATAAATACTTTTGATGATGGATTTTTCACCAAAAAGGCAGAGGGAAGATCTGTTTTGGAAGGGGGAGGGGAGCCAGTGCATGTAGACAAGTGTTGGAAGATTGGATGTGGTGCTTATAGCCCAGCCTGTGGTGTGTCTCATGTCACATGTGGGGTGGCAAATATGGGGTCTGTCCTTTGGAATAGCTGAGGGTCTAATAAATACTTGGGACTGTATAAAAGAGGTTGCATATGGGATATGAGGAAGCAGAATGGGGATTAGGAGGATGTACCTGTTTTCTTAGATAACCTTCTCCTCGTATTGTATCTTCAGGATGGCTGAGTTCCAGTTCAGACACTCCCTCGGGAGACAGTCACTGGCACTAATTATGCCCATACAAAACAGAAGTGTACTTGAGACACGAAACTATAGAAAAATCTGTGTCAGCATGAGCAGTTGCAAATTATGGTCTAGTTTCCTGAAAATAGCCTTGCCTTTGCCAGGCACTTGTGTGGAACCCATCCCTGCAGCATCGCACGGCCTCAGTTTGTAGACTGTGTCTGCACCACCCCAAAATGGTAACAAAATATTTTGCCATCACTTTCTCTTCCACACTCATTCCCAGTCACCTTGTGCTTACCCTGCTGCTGTGGGCCAGCAGATTCCCTTGTAAAGAAGCTGGGATTACCCGGCTGAGGCCATGTGCCTTCATTCTTCTCACCTTGCCCTGAGAGACAGGGTGATGCTATTTTGCAGTCTGTGAACTCAAGCACAGAGGCTAGTGGCCATATTCGAGGATATTTACGCATCAGTGTCACATGGAAAATCTGCAGCAAGCAGAGACTCAAATCCATATCTCCTAAATCCAAGGTTAGTAGATTAATCATTTCCTTTCAGCCATCTGTCCAACAGCAAAGTATTGCTGAATTTGTATTGGATTTCTCCAGGAGGAATTAACCACTGACATGCTTTTACCTTACAGGTGATACAAAAGCACAAAAAACAAGGGGAAAAAAAAGAAGAGAGTAATTACATCATAAATATGTATAGCTTAAACCCTTGGCTTAACCTGAGCTCTCCAGGACTGATCCTTGGTTTGCTGCAAGTTATATTTGCTAATAGAAAACAAAACCTATGGCACCATTGAAAATAAGTAACTAACTTAGAAAAAAAAGTTACTTTCACCAAACAATAAAGGAAAATACAGGAAAAAAAGGGATATAAGTTGAAGCTCGATCTCCTATGTGTTAATGAATCAGCCCACCAATTTTCTGTGAGCAATTCCCAGTTGTACAGCACCACTGAACAGGGCAGCATGGAGCACCCAGTGCATCTTTATGTCCTGGTTCATGCTCCCACCCATGTGAGGTGATCCCCATAGCAACCTGCTGCCACGGCAATACAGAGCCTCCAAAGGTCAGCCGGGAAAACAACAACAGTATTTCACAAAATCTCTAAAATAAATACTATTTTATTTCAGTGACATGGAAATTAAACACACTCTAAATTCTACCAGACCAAGGACGTTCAGGCCTGCTTTCAAAGCGTGGCAGGGAAAGCTCCCCAGCCTTTCTGTACTATGCAGAATCCACCTGACAGATACAACCCACAAGTGAAATTTCTGATAAAAAAAAGAAATGGGCAGAGCATAACTGAGTCCTTCTTGCTGCAGTCTATCTTTTACAGCCCATCAGACCTGGTAAAAGAGTCCTGCAGAAGACCTTCACCCACAGTTCTGCAAAGCAGATGCTACTTATCCACAGGAAGGCCAGCAAAAATGCAACCTGCAACCCATACCAATCCTTCCTCACACTGAGCATATGAAGGGAAAGGCAAAATCCTTACTTAAAACTGGGAAACCATCTAAGTAGCATTTATTCCAACAACTATAAACCAGTGCCATTTACAGAAAGTTCATACCTCTTTTAGCAATTGTGCCAAGGGGGCTTTTTAGCTATTAATGGACCATCAGTCACCGCAGCTCAGATATCTGAATGATTGGGAGGGGCAGGTGTGGGCACCGGCAGGTGGGGAACACAAATTTCCAGCCTTTCATTCACAGAAGAAACCTCTCCTGGCATCTTTGACCCACGAGCAACCATTCATATTCCCACAGAACTGCCCTCTCCTTCAGAACTGTCCTCTGCTGCTGTGACTGGTTGGGGTAGGGAAAGCCAGGAATGAAGGGCTACGGGAAGACCAGCACAGCATCTCTTGGTGTTTCCTACCCCAGGCAGCAAACCAGATGTAAGCACCTAAGGGGAGAGTTTCTGAAAGCCAGTGTGTTTAGCTCTGGGAAAGTGAATGCTCTGGAGGGAGAGTTCACGGCTCCTGATGCCCTGGAGATGGGAAGATTCACACACCTATCTATTTTACACTGGAGGGTTATCTCCAGAAAGGTGTCCTTTCCTTGTTTTTTCTGCTCCTGTCAGATCTGTCTCTGTTAAATCAACATTACTGACTTGGGACATGAGATAAAGCCAGAGGCAGGGGCAGCCAAATCAGGTTAGGACAATGCAAAATTAGGACTCATCCAAAAAAAAAAAAGGAGGATGAAGAAAAGGAAAGGAAACCCTGTGCATTGCGTTGCTTTGAGCTTGAGCACAGGGTGCTCCAGGTGAAGATTCTTTGCCTTTTCTTCAGCCTTTGTGTTCTACCTGGGTGTGCAGGGGCTGTGAAAGCTCCAAACCCAGAATCCGAGCACTCCCCTGGTTAGGACATTATAGCAGGACACTGTAGCCCAAGTTGTTCTTCTTTTCTCCTCCTCCACCCCCAGGCCCACGAGTAGTCTGGGACTGAGGAGTTTCTGCAAGGTGCCTGGGGATTAAAACCCTATTTATATTGGAGGAACTGACTTTTATCAGAGGGCTGCACAGTTCCTTACTGTGGCCTGGTATCAGAAGGACACATATCCTTCTTTGTCCCTCCTTTCACTTCAACTCTGTGCCCTTTACTGCCATTCCCAAAGTCAGAGAAGAGAATTTTGGCCCAAGCCTTTACAGAAGATAAAGTCTAAATGTCAGGTGTCTCCCTAGGCAAGCAGCAAACATTCCTTTCACCACAGAGCACTAGAGGATGAAAAATTAAATCCAAAAGAAAGCATGAACCATCCATATATCACTCCCTAGGCTTCGCAGTACTAACCTCTTACCAGTGCAACAAACATCCTGTGTTCAACCTGAGAAAGAGTCAAAACACTAAAACATTTAAAATGCCGTAAACCAGGTCAAGGAAAACAACCTTGACCACAGCAGGTTACTTTTAAGGAAGTGACCCGACCTTGTGACAATGGAAAGCGCATAAAATGGGGGGAAATCTCACCAAAGGCACTACCTATGGCCAGAAACTGGTGATGGAAGCCAGGGAAAACCAAGGCAGAGCTGATTATGCCACCAGTATGACAGAGAGAAAAAAACTTTTATTTTGGGTTTTTTTCCTGGTGTCCAAAGTGCAGGAAGGCATAAAGCAGCCCACTGCAATGGTAAACACAAGAGATTCTGAAAGTAAAATCATGGGGTATGGCAGAAGGGGACAACAGAACAGCTCTGCCTAATGCCATCATCTCTATTTTTTACAGCTTGTTGTGTCTTCTCACTTAGGATATGTTCTGTGTGGTGCAAGAGTCAGTCCATGATCTATTTTCATACAACATCAGACACAACGGCACAAAAATAGAAATAAATATTACAATTTAATAAAATAATTTGTTTAATACAAGTGGACAAATGAATAAACTGAATAAAGCCCTAAGCAGTCCCAGTCTTTATTCCCAGCAGACTTCATCTACCTCTAATGCTGAACTAAGGAATCTCTGCCTTGGTTTGGCAACCACAAAGTAACTTGCCTTGCCAGCAGACCACTGTTGGCTTGGATAACATGAAAATCCATACGGGATGTGTGGATGTATTTGTGTTGCTTGAGTTACACAGAGAATTTGGGAAGCTGTTCCTGTGGAAGCCTAGGGGTTATATTTGGGATGCTTGTAGAAGAATGCTCTGTCTGCAAAGTGTGCAGGTACAGAGCGAGGTGGGGAGTGCTTGGGAGAGATGCAGCCCAGCCCTGGAGCCAGAACTTGTGTGTTTGCACATGCAGAGCCGGACTGGTGCAGAGATATTTGTGATTCAGAACATTTGCTTCTGCCATAGGGTTTGTCCATTACAGCAGTGCTGGAGAACTGCCTGGATGAAAAATGTCAGTGGGGCACAGGCAAGTGGTGAGTACAGATGAAGACCTTGTGACGTTGTGGGTAACGGAGCTGGCGTCTGACTGAGGTGGATGCAGTTGCAAAAGTGGTAACAGCATTTCCTAAAAGGCAGCACACTGGCTCGTGACTGGGCTTTAAGGTCTCCCTCCACTAATGGTCTGATCACACATCCTTGCTGCCTTTCCACTCAGTCCCCTGCCTGTCAAAATCAATGATTTGTGCCTCTGTAATTCTGGATCCACAGGTGTGTGCACGCTTCAGGTGTCAGTGGCTGCATTTGGGAGCGAAGGGCTCTGTCTGTGCAGGGTGTGGAGAAGTCTGGTATGCACAGGAGGCCAAAAGAGAGGGAGCAGAGGGAAGCCTCTGCATGGTGTGAGGGGCTGTCTCTGGCAGCGTGTAGCTGAAGGGTATGTCTCGTCTGTATTCTGGCGAGGCTTGCAGAGGCTGGCCCTCATGTAAAGGGTTGTCTGAGCCCTGTGTGCAAAGCAAGGAGGGCAGATGGGAGGCTGCAGAAGGGCTGTGCGTGAGGGCAAAATTGTGTTTGGCTGCTGGGCCATATGGGCAGGTGGGTTGTGCCTGGCTGTGCGTGCGGGTGTCAGCAGCAGGGCAGGCACTTGGGAAGTGCTGACTCTGGAGGTGGTGGTGGGGGCTGGCTAGAGAGGGGCTGTGCAGAACTAGGGGCTGTGGGGAACAGAAGGCCGTGGGGGACTCTGTGAGCCTCAGAGGAGCAGCAGTACCGGGNAGGGTGGGCAGTGGGGAAGCGTGGCACAGGCAGGCCAGGCAGGGTGTGGGCAGCAGAGGCAGGGTGCAGGCAGGTCCCAGGGCCGTGCTCAGGCAGCAGAGGCGGCAGCAGGACATCGGGCAGCCAGCCTGCCGCCCGCCCTGGCTCTGCAGCCGCCCGGAGCTGCGTGGGCAGGGTCGGGCTGCCCGCAGGGACGCTGCCCTGCCCGGGAGCTGCTGGGCGGCTCAGCCCTGTTTGGAGAGGCGCCCTGCCAAGGAGGGGTGGCCGTGCTGTGTGCCACGCATCACTGTAATACTTGGCAGTGCTCTAATTGCCACCTCTGGAGGCTGTGTCCCATCTCTGGCAGGAGTGTAGGAGACTTGGCAAGCCAAGGAGAGTACTCGCTGTCATGCAGCTTAGCAATACAGCCCTCACCTCTTTCATGTCGTGTGCATTAATCCTCATAGGCATTCCCATCAAGAGCTGTTCCCCTCTCATAAAGGGGAACTGGGAGCTTGAAAAGATTGAATGATCTGTTCAAACTATTGGGCAGAGCTGAGAAAGGAACCTAAATCTTCGAGGGCCTCCTGCTGTGCTTTAACCACAAAAGGAATCCATCCTTTCCTGGTATGCTTGTGCAATGTATTGTTTTAAAAGGATGTCCTTACGAGGTTGTACAGATGTTGCTGGGGGTTGCATTAGACCTCTAGAGCAATCTCTGATGGGGAAGGCATGGAGAAAAGATGGAATGCAGCTTGGGTCTCCAAGTCTCAATGTGTTTGCAAGGGGCATGGAGTGGAATCATATAAATGCTCCAAATGCTAGACTCAATTCCTCTAGGAGTAAACTAAGGCACAGAGAAGCCCAGTTTGGCTTTAAATCATATCTGGAAATCTGTGCCAGAAACTGAAGCAAAGCCTACTGATGCTGATGTTCAGCTGATATCAGAAGCTCACCTCCATTCCCAAGTAGTTTAGTCTCAAGAAAGAGCCAAAGTCCCTTTATTTGCCACACAGGAACATCCCCCACTGCTACACACTGTCCCTCACCATCCACAATTTCTCTGGAAGGTTCCACTTGGAAAGTGGTGTCAGTAGAAAGATACTTTGACTGGTTTTTATGTCTTTTTCTACTGACTTTCCCTCTTTAAATGGATATTAATTCACCATGAACAAAATTTTATGTTCCCATCCACCAAAAGGAAGAGAAAGGAGGGATGAAGAAAACTAGAGAAAAATGAATGCCTATATAATAAAACAAATAGAAAAAGGGACTGGGTGGGGGTGAAGACATCCATCCTATAAGAATAAGAAGTTAGCTCCATGAGGGTGCCAAGCAGGTGACTTGGATCAGCACTGCCATTCTCTAAAATAGTTGAAGGGTCTGTAAGGTGCCCAGTGGTGCAATCGTTGTGAGCTCTGGAGACATGAGTAGCAAGAGACGAGATGGGGACTTTCATCAAGATTTCTTCTGCTGGTGGTGTGGACAGCTTCCATTTGACTTAGAGGAGGATAGGGACGAGATCCTGCAACTGTTTACACTTGAGGTGTGAATATTCCTCCTTTCTCCTTAGGAGTGCTCCTTATTCCCCTGAGGAGCACTGACTTTCCCTAGAAACTTGTTCAACTCTGGTGGAAAAGGATGATCCTGAACTTCTCCTTGTCATGATCAGCCTTTCCATCCATCTGTGAACCTCAGTCCAGTTCCCAGCAGGACAATTCCCTTGGGCTGCTGGAGCTTGGCTCTCTCGAAGCAGCAGCTCTTGCAGACTGGTGGCTCTGTGGCCACGATAAACTGCAGCCCAGCCAGGAAGAACAAACTGAGCCTGAAGCCTTCCTTGCTGCTCTGCCTTCCTTGACCCCACATAGTGAGCCACGATTCCCACTGCCCCTGCCTGCATAAGGAATCTGAGACCAGGGGCTGGCTTGAAAGGGCCCTTGGCCTGACCTGCTCCAAGAGCCATTTATGTTCTTACATGCAATGCTAAAGCAGTGGCACCAGGTTTGTAAAGACTCTTTCTATGCTTGACATTTTTGACCTGTAGTTCCCAAGGCAGAGAAAGCGATTATAGCCTTTCTCTTGCCATTTCCATCCATTCTGGTAGAATTATTTCTATGTCGTGGTACTGGAGCCCTATGGAGACCCTCCTGCTCAGATGGCGTTTGTGACTTCTTTCAGACAACAGAATGGAAAGACAAGAGATCAAAACATGATTTGGTGTGTTAAGTTTTGTGGAAAAGTGGGAAGACCAGCTCCAAACCCTATGTTATTTGCAGTCTGTTTTGGCTTTGACTTCAAGGCCTGTTTGAAATCCTTCCACAGGAAGATGCATCTTTCAAGGAACTCCAGTGCCTTGAATAAGCTGAAAAAAAATGGTATTCCCCATTCCACATTCCACGCTCCATCAGTAAAACCTGTGGGTACAGAACAGTAACCAGAGAGGTTTTTCTTTGGGGTAGAGGATGCACAAAGCACACAAGATCAGAAAGCTCTCTTAATGTTGAATTTGAAGTCTGCCTCTGTGGTAAATTAAAAGAGAACTGCCACCCAAAGAAAAGCAGATAAAGAAGCCCACATTTGTCTAGTGTGTTGGTCTTTACAACTCAAGAGTTCAACACTAATGAGTTATGGGTTGGCCCATGAAAACATAATGTGTAAATTAGGAATTTAATGATGTGTAAGATTAAAAGCTGTGCGGGGTTGCATTTATTTAAGGCTGCCATCTTGTGTTCAAAGAGGAATTACTTTATCAGACAATGTCCCTTTCACTAGGTTTAAATTGATTCCGTTATGCGTGTTATGGAGGGTACTCAAGTGCCCGAGACTGCCAGCTGACAATATTTCCCACTAAATGCCCTTTCTGTAGCTCAGTTTGCAACTTCATAATAGCAAACATACTGTGCAGGCCATAATGACTTCATCCTAATTTCCAGAAATAAATAAGTGTAGATTTCCCTCCCTACATCCCTACCCATACATTTAGCTGCAGGAAAGCTCAGATTAAAGACAAGAGAGGTAAAAATGGAAGTCCTGCTTGTCTATTTGACTGGCTGTCCTGGTGCTTCACTGCCAAGTCTTCTACACCCACCCAAACCCTCTTTCCTTTCAAAAAAAAAAAAAAAACAAAAACCCAACCCCAACCCCAAACCATACTAAACAATGAGGGGGACCTCTACATGTCCATTTTTATTGCAATGTGTGTAGTTAACTTCTAGCTACTTGCATGGCAGTGTTTTGCAAACCAGGATTCCTAGTTCTCAAGTCATGCCCTGCCAATGTTGGTAACCAACAAGGGGCTCTTTTAGGAGCTTGACACTGAGCCAATCGTGCATACTGGAGCTTCCTGGGATGGCAAAAGGACTCTTGGTGGGAAGGGCTCAGTCTGTTTTGTACACTCTGATCTGCACAGTTTTAAATTGCATAACTCCTTCCTGATGCAGCAAAGAAAAAGAAACGTGGTTGAGTGTTCTGCAGAGCCTTGATGGAGAAAAGTCTGGTCTGATTCAGTTCACCTATGTACCAAATTTTTAAGGTAAGGCCCAAATCAGCTGAGGCATTCAGACTTATAGTTAGGTAAGCTGAGAGGCCCATGCTCCCCATTTAGCTACTTCCTGAGCTTGTGGGCAAGTTCCACCCACCATCCATTGGTTAGAACAATCTTTCAACAGATGGAAAACCTGTTTTCAAAGCCCCACCCTGCCTAATTTGGGCAGATCTAGGTGTTTCTTCTAGTAAAGTGGCCTGGCCATCAAGATCAGGACTGTATAGACTGATACTAGAGCTAAGAGGATTGCTAATTCCATGGCATTTCCCTGAGCTGTGGCTGAGCAAGGTGTCAGTCACGGCTCCAGGGAAAAGTGAAGTGAAACAGTGTCATGAGGAGAGGCTGCACCCGTAGAGATTCAAGCCTGGGCCAAGTGGATTTTTAAGACAAGTGTCCCCCTGCTAATGAGTGTTGTGAACCCGTGGATATTGAGGAAAATATGACAGATGGTTAATGGCAAGGCAGTAGAGTAGTGAATCTCTAGGCAGGCTAAGCTTCTGCTTCAAGTCTGAAGTTGGGAAGTTGATGCCCTACAAGAGATGTGGTTTAAGTCTTACTCCTTTCATTAGCATTCCCCATCGAGATACATGAGGCTTTGTATTTAACATTTGAGCTACTGTGAATGCATAATACTGTGTTTTTAAAGTTGGGTTCAGATAGGACAAGTTTGTTTATATCTTTGTTTTCAGCTGACCAGATATGGATGATCCCCGCCTGAAACTATCCCTGTGTTTGTGTGCCATGTTTGTGTGTGATTTATTCCTCTCTGCTTATTTACAAGAGCCATTTTTCAATAGCTGAATGGTATAGATTTTCACACTTTACTTTGTCTTCTTTAATTGGAGTAGAGACCATGCTTTACTCTCTGTTTAGGCAGTGTTTATCATTGAGTTGCTCAGAGTCCCAGGGGCAAGTTCAACAGAAATATTAGGAAGAAAGATATCCGTAAACATGGACATAGTTCATATTTCTGTTTTCAGCCTTGTTTCCTAGGGACACAAAAGTTACACAAACACACTGTTTAGCTGCTAGTCCCCAACTATGAGCTTTTGAGCTCCACTGGTCAGCATGGAATCAAATTTGGCAGAGGGCCAGGGCAATGGCAGTACTTGGGTAAGAAAGACACCAGTAAGTACTTCCACCAAAGAAAAGACAGAGAGAAGATGCTACCCCTTGTTCTCTGGCATCTGACAGCTCCCCCATCCAAATCCACATGTTTTTGGTTGAGTCACAGCATGTGCTGTCTCTTGCAAGCTGAAAGGCTGGAAAAGTGGTATGAGGGCATATGGAAGCATGGTAGAAACCACACAGGGCAGGAGGAGGGCACTGCAGAGATGGAAAGAAGACTGGGTTTGGGGGTTTAAGGAGCATGGACAAGACCTGAAGCTAGAACAGCCTGGAGACTATGGGCTGGGGAAGGATTTGGGACATTACTGTGGAAATTTCATGGTGAGAGAAAGTTTCAAGTGTCACAGACAGGACCTTTTGAGGTCTACAACTGAAATTTGCGAGGTTTTATTGGTTCTGCATACAGAGCAAGCCACATGTGACTGACGTACTTAGTCTGTAGTTTTAAGTGTTGAGAGAATTTTTTTGAAAGGCTTGCTTTTCCGTCTGTAATCTAGCAACTGTTTTATGGAAGTTCTTACGAGGGAGAGCGAGCTGCTCACAGTAATATTTGTTTATTACCTGCACTATGGGAGTCTGAGCCTCCAATGCAGCAGGCGCCATGCAAATAACGCTACTGTTACAGTAAAGGCAGGAACGCTGCTGGAGGAGGCAGGGAGGCAACATTTTCCCTTGAGTACTTTATACAAAATAAGGATTTGGTGGTAAAGCAAACACATTTAAATGATGCCCACAGGGAAAAACTTGATTTTGGCCAAGAGAAGCTGGCTCCAGTACCTGCTATATACAAAAACCAGAGTCAACCAAAACATTCTTCTGGGCTTTCTTCTGCCAGCTCCTGAGGTACCCAGAGGAAATTCGAGGTGTACTGAAAACCAGGTTACTACAGAGGTTGTTCGCTTGCAAGAATAGCCTGAAAGCCTGTTCTGAAGCTGAACGCCAAAATGCCTTGGCAGTTCAGTCATTGACTGGCAATCCTCCTCAGCCAATGCATGTGCCTGCTGCTCTGCTGCCTATTTTTAACAGGATGCAAGTATTTATCATGTTTCTGGCTGCGATTTTTATAGTCAAGGCTCCTGCCATCCATCAACTCCAGACGATTTATGTGGGATAAGGGTTTCTCCCAGGATCGCTTCGAGCTCTCCAGCTTAACAAACTGGCACATGACTTTGCCATCGGATCTGGGGACAACTCGAACCTTGCAGTGCAGTCCAAAGCCTCCATCTGGTCCAGCCACCGGTGTGTGTCACACAGCCCCTCTGCTGCTCCTGATGGCACCGGCATCCAGCAGGCAGCGTGCCGTGCCGATGGGAATGTCTTACCTGCTGCCTCGGCTCATCAGCATCGCAGCTTTGCCAGTGCGCAGGGCTAGGAGCAGGCCCACGTTTCCTTTGTGCCTCCAGCCCTTTGATGCTGCATCTCTAGCATTTTATTTTAATTTTTAAAAAGGTTTGGGTCAGAGGTGAGAGAAACAGAAAAATCCTGGTTTGCTGTTTCTAATGTAAGACAGTGTCAGAGGACGTGGTGAAATCCAGCTCCCGTTTCCTGTCCCTCACTGAGAGTTTTCCGTTGACTTCAGTGGGGCTACAGTTTTCATCCCCTTTGCTTTTAAAACTTTGCTATGAATTTAACAGGCTTTGAGATCCGTGGGTTGTGCAGGGGTTGGGGTGTTCTGCTTCTTGTTTTGCTCCAATTTCTTTTCAACAGATATAATATTGCTACTGTTAGAAATGTAGGGAAGAAGCAAAATCAAATAGTGTTGTCCCTGCCACAACAGACTAAAATAAAGCTTTTAGCAAGCATGAGCAAGAGAACCTTATCTCTTATGCATTATGAGACCAGATTCCAATACCTTTACATCTGTTCTTTAGGCCACAAAATAACCCGCCCTGCTCATGGTGTAAAATATACAGAGCACATGAAAATATGAAAATCTGGTTTATATCCACCAGGAAAAATAAAAATGTATATTTATTTTCAGTAGGACTCCCCCCACAAATGGTATGATGATAGAAAATACCATAAATTTCTCAGCTGCTTTCACATGTCAAGTACAAACCCCTTTTATTTTACTTCATTATTCTTGCAGACTCTCACCACAACACTCCAAATACAACAGAAACTGCTGCTGACAAGCCCTCCTTTGGTGTTAAACACTGTAGCAAACTCATCCCTGCCCCTGTCCTGCTGTCTACACATCGTTTTCATGTATGGATATTAATTTATGTGTTCAGTAGAATACAAACGCTCCCCTGTCTCTATAAGTTATAGAAGCAATCATCCAAGGAAGCATCAGAAACTCTAAAGTCAATTCTGGTGTCATAATTTCATACTTTAACCTGAGATGCCAAATCACGGGGCTTTATAGATGAGAAGCGGGTGTGTGAAAGCACTCCCTTTTCAGAATTGCAGACTTTATTTCTCTATAAAACATATTTATGCTGGGAAATAATAAGTGGCTAACATGGCAGTGAAGAGGGGGATCTGTGTCCTTGGGACAGCTTTGGGAGCTTGCTCCGGTTCTGGGGAAAGGGAGCACTTGGAGTGCTCTTGGGCACGGGCTGCTCCTTCTTGCTCTGCATCCGGTGCACGTAGCACAGCGAGACTCCCAGGATCAGCCACGGTCTCTGATACAGATGCATTAATAAATAAACAACAGCAACAGCAGTAATAACGTTGAGTAACCCTCTTAGCCTACCCTATAATGTTATGAGCAAGCTCAGGAGGGAGGGTTCATCTGAGCCTTCTCAGTCACATAAATCAGCCAGCCAGGCAGAAGGTTTCTGATGCATGCAAAACCCCCATCCATTAAGTCCTTTGGGTTCCTGATTTTGCAGCTGCCGTCCCTTGGCTAAACATGACCGTTCCTTGGGCTGCTTCATCCTCTCTTCTTAGCTAATTTTACACAGCACACTTTTGCACCTTGACTTATGATACCTTTCAGCATTTTCCTCCCTAAGGTAACACAAAAATCCTCTAGAAAGGAAGTCATAGAGCAGTAAATACTATCTGGGATAACATTTCAGTAAGAAGAACTCTTTTATGGACCACCTAAAACTATGCCTAATGCAACCATGGTCAACCCTTTCCCGTATTTGATTTGTGCATCTGGGAATGCAATTTTTTGTAGTGAAAAGGAAATGACTTCTGGTATTTTTGTGCTTCATTCCTTTCCTCTTTCCTCCACACTGAGCTCCCGAAGATGATCAGCTTGTCACGCTTTGTCTCCAGGTATTTCTGGAGTTACTCCAGCCACTGGCCACAGCTGGGGGCTCCTGAGAGTTGTCAGTGTCTCATCTTGCTCCTGGTATAGATTACACCCTACCCAAGGCACATCTGAATCCTGCCAGTCGAGGGTGCTTGGGACTGACTCAGATTCCCAAATTCAGACCATGATCCTTTTAAAACTGTGCTCTGGCTGGAAACCATGCAGCACCTTCTCCCAGCATCCACAGCTTTTGCTTATTACAGGATTCGCTACAATGCTCCTGAGTACCAAGTCATTTTGGATGATAACATATTACCCCACTTACAGAACCTGGTTTACTTACCCAGTGTGTGTGTGGGGAAAGCAGGGGATGGGACACAGAAGCAGAATCTTTCATGTAAGGCAAATTCCCAAGCAACTAGCTAATGGGAGAACATTGAGGATGTTAAGTAGATTAGACACATCAATGGATCTACATAAGCGATGCCAAATTTAGTAACAGCAAAGGGGAAAACATTTTTATTTTAAGTCAGACTCTGCTAGAGCAGTGGCACCAGGTCTATTCAGGGTTATGTACCGTGTTTTTTGTAGCACACAAAATATTAAGTGCCGAGGAAGAGTTAACTAAAGTAAATGGGGTTGAAATTTCTGCAAAAAGAATGATGTACTGTACCTATGCATTTTATAGCACGAGGTAAGTAGTTTAATGTCTCAGCCAATATCAAACACTTCATTTGCAAATCTTAGTGTGCTGGGCTCCCTGGTGATTTGTGTAATAAAATGGGATGGTTAAAGGGCATGTCCTTGCATTGACTATTCCTTCTAAATTTGAAGGGCCCAGCCGTTATGTAAATATTTACTATAATTAACTGCTGGAGTTCACTAGTTCCTAGTTTGCAAGAGTTGTCTGAAGTTACTGTTATCCACAGGCAGGGAGATGCTATCTGTAAATAGTCACTTTTACCTTACCATGTCAGAGCGTGGCAGAAGGGGACGTTTGCCTTTGTCCTGCTTGTCACACTTGACCACAGTCATAACCACCCTGTTTTAGTACCCACTTGCTGTCAGTACCTCACTGTAGGCAGTCTAATTGGTTTGTGGATTATCCATAAGAAGTAGGAAGTAGGAACTGCCCTTGTGCATAACAGCCTGAGCTGGACTCTGTCCCTGTGCTGTGAGGACACAGCTATCTGCTTCCAGACCAAAAGGGACCTACACCCCGCGTGTCCCCAGAGTGCTCAGTCTGTGCTACTAATCCCTGCAAACCCACAATGGTTTTGTAGGCAGGGCTATCGGGGTGTCTCTGCATTGTGTCCACAAACCCACAGATTTGGGCTGGAGGACAGAGGTACTGCATAAAGCCAGCTCAAACCCAGATAGGTTAAATAGCTTCATCTCAGCACGGGCACAGCCGCACCCAGGTTGTTTCCCAGAGTCCCTTGGATACCTCTGCTTCGTGCTCCGCAGAGCTCTGCAGCACCTCGCCTTGCTGAGGGGCTGTGCTGTATCGAGCCAGCAAAGGCCAGCGCTGGGCTGATGGGGCAGCCTGGAGCCCAGAGCGCAGCTCGCGGACACCTGGGAGCTTGTGCTAACCCAGGTCTGGCAGAAGTAGCCCCAAGCCAGAGCTAATGAGCTCTGCTGGATCTGACCAATTCTTTGAGGACCGTCTCAGCTGTCTTCATGTCATGCAGACTAACATATTTGGAGGATTCTCATTACTTATGTTTCTTCGTTGCCTGGGGTGCTCCAGCTCCTCTGACTACACTGCTCTGTAAAAAAAAGAAAGAAATCAATCTTGAGCTTACAGGTGGAAACAGGAGAGGCAGGGAAGGCCAAAGGGTAGCAGATGTTGCATGTGGTGCCATGCTTTTCTTTGCACTGCATGCCAAAACATTCTGGCTGTGCTTTTTATTCCCTCATTCTCCCTTAAAATCTCGTTTGACGCATTTGGCTGCTACGCTGCACTGGTATATATGTGTGGGCTTCTGGAGCTGTCTCGGAATCTATGCCCGGGAGGAGGAAGGAGTCTTTAAAAATTAATACTGCGAGGCAGCTTTAGTGGCAACGTTGGCAGCGCAAATGGAATCGCTAGCAGGGAGAGCCCGGGATCTGCAGCAGGGAGCAGGACCCGTGGCTCTGTGCCAGCAGAGGTGACACAATCTCGCACCCACTGAGAGGAAAACTGCCTGCAAGCAACGTTGGTGTTTGACCCTTCTGTGAAGCCGTGAGGGTGAAGGCTCTGAAAATAACCACTAAAATGCCCCTTGCCTGCCCCCCATGATAGAGGCCCTCTCTCTGTCTCATCTGCTGTGAGATCAAACACTCAACAGCATTTCCTGGCGTGCTTTTGCTCCTCAGTGTGTGCCACAGCGCCTGGGAACACAGGCTGGGGTGGACTACACGGTCTTTTTCCTAACGCAGTATCATCTGGCTTTAGCAGTCTGAAGGATTTAAATCTTGGCCCTCTCTCTACCTCATGTTCAAACCTTCCCTCTGTGTCTGGACACCGAGCAGCGGTTTGGCCCTGCAGCTGCAGCTGCAGCCGTGGGCGATGTCTGTGCTGTGCTAACACTTGCTCTTGCTTTGGCCAGCCCTGTTTATTTTTTTCCAGCTGCAGGTGCCCTTTGGCTTAGTGGATGGGGTCAATGCTGCGAGCAGGGCTGGCTGGGGAGGCAGGAGGAACGTGACCACTGTTTTTTCCATTTCCTATTTTTTTTTTGTTTTTTTTAATCTCAGGCTTTATTAAATCTTCCAGCATTTCATCTCAAATACATCTAGAACACCTTTAGCAGTCCTGGCATGCAGCTAAAGCACAGGGACATTGAATTGTCTGTCTAAAGGATTTTGGCTGCTGTGACCCCTGCATGTCTGATGACTAGCCTGCGGAGGGAGACGCGGTTTTATGACATTAAATATTAACAGCTGGATATTAATAATGAAGGCTGACAGCTCCTTTCCCAGTTCTTGAGGTTGTTTCTCCCCCAGCTGCAAGTCCAGCAGGATTTGTGTTTTTTCACTGCTTGAGCATTATGGTCAGGGCCCCCTGATCCCAAAGGGTCAGGGGAGGTAAGAACAATAACACGGAGGTGTCAGGGCTGTGAACAGGAGTCGTCGCTGCCTGGCTGGGCCCGGCACTGCACGGGCTCTGGCTGCCTCTGGTTAGCCTCGTCACGCCATGCTGATTGGAAAGCAATTTACCATTAAAGGCAGAGAAAATGTAGGAGATTAATAATAAAACAGGGGGGAAAAAAGTGGCACTGGGAGACCTAGCAGCAGATCCTTCCTGCATTGCTTGAAGCCAGAGGAGAATAAGCTATTCCAACAAGTTTGTGCTTTATTGCTGTCTGGCCTGTGCAAACAATGCAGTCAAAATTTTCACACCAAGCCCTCCGAAATTACATTTTTCTCTCTTCCTTCCTCCTTTCCATTTCTTGTTGTCAGCTGTAGCTTCTCCCCAGCCTAGGACAGCTGAAATGCTGCTTCAGTGTGCAGCTATATCAGTCTCGTTCCTAAGATAATTTACAGGAGACGTTAATGCACAGGGCAGACGATTCCCTCCCACCAGCAGCACCAGCACAGCTGAGGAAAGATATGTCTATAGCTCAGATCAGGTGGCTGGAGGATAGAGGAATACAAGTCCTTTCTTGAACTCGTGACCCTCAGGCCCTGCCCTGCATTGTGCTAAATGTTGCTGAAAAGTCACCTCAGAGGAATCTGAACAGGGCTTTATTTGAATAAAGAAATATGGCACAGAGCACACAATGGTTGCTAATAAATCACAGGTTGGTTTTATTTCGCTAGTGCAACTCTGCCTTATTTTTTTCCATTTTGGACTTTTCTCCAAATTACATTTTCCCAGTTGTGCACTTTTGTTCTTTTTAATATGTGACAAATGGAGGTGCTGTTTATTATTTATTCAGTGGCTTTAATGTTGTGCAAGCTAGATCAATTCAGTTTTTGATAAATAAGTCTGCTTTTTGCAGAAATTACCTAGTTGGATCAGTACTCTTTTGTTCTTTCTCTGCGAAGGCTGACCTCTAACCCTGTCTGCTCTACGGTGAAACTCCATTTATCCAGACCACTTTTAAACTCTGTCTTGGTCAAATCTAGACCATGTCCTCTACTCTGACCCCTGTATCAAATACCAGCCTAGTACCCTTTTATGGAAACAATTCCTAATGTTCCCCAAGCCCATAGTTAAACGGAGTGAGCTGTTTCTTTGGATTGACAGTTTTACTTGGAGTAAAACTCAGTTTTCTTCTGAGTAAAAGTAACTTACAGAATATTGCTAAAAATACGTGCACGGAGAGCAGGACAGAAGGTTTGGGCTGCATGAGGTACACCTGGGCCATCGTGTGAGGTGCTGGGAATGAAGCACCTTAGAAGAAGGTAAGGATGCTTTCAGCTTCTTAACTCTTCAGTGTGGTAAGGTCTGCCTTCAGTTTGATATTTTCTCACATCTGAACACAACTGTGCTTCCTGTGTTTTTTGACAGAACATTAGACATGGATTTTGGGTCAGTCAGAAAGCAAAAGGCATTTTGGTAGCTAACCTGTTGTCTGTATTTGAATTACTGTGCTTATAGTAATGCTGAGTCCAACCAGAATAAAATCAGAAGTCCAGTTTCTCCCTGTGTCATGAGATAAAAAATCTTGGTGAGGAAGAGGGTGTCTGTCTAGTTTTTGAAACATTAAGGTTCACAAAATCAGGAATCTCTATGAGACAGACAAGAAGACACAAAGAAGTGTGTCTGGAAAAGAGACCAAGGGGACATTCTTGTATACTCAAATCTCGGAACACAGGCTTTAAAGAGTATTGGGTATCACAAGGTCTTTGGTAAAATTATGAGACTTAGCAACACAGGGATTAAAATTGATCCTAGTTTGCTTTTGCCGGCACCTAAAGCCAAGATTTGTTCAGTCGTAGTGACTTTTTGGTGGTGATCATGTTCAAACACAGTTACATGCTGTAGTAGGACTCATCCTATGGACTTTTTTCTTCTGTATTATCCAACCATGTACCTGTACCCTGTCTGGAAAAGGACTAGGCTGTAATGAAATAAGCACTGGCTTCACCAGCTCTCTCTAAAAAGAAGGCCTTGACTGTGGCCTGAAAGGGATGAGTATATTGGAGAGGAAGAGCTTTTGGAGTTCTGACTGCAGATTGTGCCTCTCCACTTAGCTCGAGGGATTCTCTCCCCACCCACCTCTTTCCTTAAACAGCAAGAGGCTGTGTTCCTTGCTGGCAGGAGCAGTCTAGAGCGTGTTCCCTGGAGGCAGAAGTGGCAGAAGAAGCAGGATGGGGAGCGTGGGTGAGGATGATACCCAGCCCTGGTGAGACTTTCATTGGAGAACTCAGCCACAGTAGTAGAAACCCTGTGAGGGAGGGGATGATAGGGTCCTAGGGGACTCATGGCAGTCCCTGGGGGAGGACAGGAGGAAGGGGACAAATAGTCTGATTCTTCCCTACCTAGGACAGTAGGGATTTTATGGGAAAACCCCTGAGACTGTGCTGCTCTTGGTCAAGAAGATTGGCAGGGAGGACAGGTGCTGGAGCAAAAGCAGTTTTAAAATTAAATGGAGATGGAATGTTTCTGTAAGGAAAGCACCCTGGGTCAAATCAGTGTGAAGCCAGGGAAACCCAAGGGCCTGCAAAACAGAGGGTGACAGAAGTTTCTTGCAACCCTGTATCTCCAAAAGCTGCCTCTGCTCTGGTTCAAGATGAGCAATGGCAGCTCCAGGAGCTGTGTTAGAGGGTGTTGCCCTATGATCAGAGGCAGGATCGGTCTGCAGGGATGCGGTGGTCTCCTTCCTTACGGCCTGAGGCATTTCCCTTGCCTGTGTGCAGTGGGTGCAAACGTTCTGATGCCCAGGGGCTGAAAGAGTGCAGGCACCATGTTACAGAGGCAAAGGGATATAGGGATCATGCATCAAGAGATGGCTGTTCTGGATTTCTGTTCCGGTGGCTGGAGGTTAGGGATGAGAGGCAAGGGGAAGCTAGACATGTTTAATTGCCTGTAACTAATCAGGCATGTACACTCATCCTTCCCCTCCTCGTTCCTCTGAAAAAGTGCCCCCTCAGACTCTCTCCCGATTCCTGTGGAGCCAGCGATGAGGCAGCTTACACAGACATGGACACTGAAGTGCAGAGCACCCCTGGCCTCGTGCTCAGTCCCTGCAGTCAGGCTGGATCATTAGGACTGGCACCATCAGGATGGTCATCCTTTCTGTGCCCTCTCAGCAACATGTACAGCAGCTTTGACAAACCCCAGGAATCGTTAGGAGAAGGACCTAGGTCTATTTATCATAAAATCGTGTGTAGTACTGCTGTGGCATAGTGCTTTACCAAGACCCTGAGGTGGGAAAAGGATGTAGGATGAAGGGATGTTTGTTTGTAGCAGAAGCTTAAAATGATGTGCAGTGAATTCCTTCACACATAATAGTGGTTTTGAGCATCTTGGCACCTGGATTTCAGTGGAAATAATTAACTTTGACAAACTAGAAATTTTAAATCAAGTTGGACAGAGGTAATTTTGGATAAAATGGGAGCTGTTCTTCACAGGGAAAATGTTGACGGCCCAATTCCCAGTCCTTGTAGTGACAGTGAGCAAAAGGCAATTAAGAAAAATTCTGGGGAAAAGCTCATGGCACCCATTCACTTATTTAGCTGCTCCTGTAAAAAAAAAAATCAGTTTCTCAGTAGAAGGGGTGCCTCCTCAGCATGCACACCTTCCTCAGGAGCCTGCCACCACTGCTGCTGCCTGGCAGCTCCTAGAAGGAGAGGGAAACTGCTTGGAATTAAGCAGTGGGCAAATCTCTATGCATCCTCTCCAGCTTTGAGCTGGCTGCTCTTCTGAGTCACTGTGCTGGGGAGGCTGAACCCCTGGGCTTAGAGCAGTGATCACGATCCCCGATTTAGGGTGAGACTCTGGCTTAGAGAGAGACACGAAAAGCAAACACACAGCGCTGCCCTAGGGAGTCCGGTTGGTTGGCAGCATTAGCAGTGAGGTGGCTATATTAGCATTTTAATCAAATAACTAGATATCCTAGAATTATATGTTTGAATCTCTGTAGGCTAAACATAGCTTCAGAGGCAAATAATTTCCATGTAATTTTAGGGTGGAGAATGTCCTTTGGGTAACAGCTGCCTGCTCTGCACGGGCATTAAAAATCCTGTGGCACTTTATTGAAAGCAGAGGTTTGTCTCAGAGGCCTTGCTTAAAACATCCCTCAGCGTGCTGGCTGTCTGCCTGGCTGCAGTCCTGACACCCAGGAGGGCGTGCAGCTCGGGGGGAGATACTGCAGCTCCTGTTCCCCGTATTGTTTGTGGGGTGCCATGGGAGCTGAGATACAAACAGGGAGCAGCTTGCCCAGGTCACAGCAGGAATGACCTCACTGGCACCGGTCTGAGCACATTTGCTTATGTGGTACAGTGGGTGCCCAAGCCCTGGGAAGAGTGAGATCTTTGAGGACAGGAAAACAGATTGCCCAGTCACAGGCTGGCCCAAATCCTGCCCCGTCAGCAATATCCACTGGCTGGTTCTATTGACCTGGGGCAGGCCACTGGTCCCTGCAGTGGACACGCATCCACAGGCCCAGGTCCAGTGTGAAAGATTTTCAGGAGAGCTTCCAGGCTGCGCTAGAACTGACCACACAGATTTCTTTTTTTTTTTTCCTGTTTTTTTCATAACGTCAGAGATTAAAAAAAAAAGTTCTAATGATAAACCATCTGGAATAGGTTTCTTTTCAAAAGAAAAGAATGAAATAGATGTGAGTTGGCAGGAGCTTTCAGAGAGATTTCCCCCACCCCCCTCTGTTTATATATTATGCAGAGAACTGTACAGGAAAATGGGATAGATGAAGTTGAGCATTTCATGACAAGTTGTCACATTCTGTGCATAAATTTCTCTAAAGTGTTAGGCACCAGTGGTGGGAGGAGATATTAGGTCACTCAGTGCTAATCCTGGAAAGTTTAGGGGACTTTGCATGTCCTTTGAGAGTGTCCCTTTTATGGAACAAACATCACCTGTTCGGAGTTATTCCTTCATGTTGCACATAATCCATCCATTTATTTGATGGAAGTACCCATAAAACCCCAGAAATGACCCAACAACACTCCCAACACTAATAATCAGTCCTATCCTGCTGTATCTTCCTGCTTTCTACTGCATGAAGCAATGAAGAACTAAAAGTAATACTCAGTCTGTTTTCTTCTGAAAAGCACATTACAAATACTGAACTTAATTCCTCTTCTGCCTGTTTTCAGAAGGTTAAACATAATTTTTTTGGGGAGGATTTAAGTACCCACGGTGCATTTGAAGGGTTTTGAGTGACAGATGTTAAGAACCTCTGAACATCTGAGTCCTATTAACTGCTCCCCACGTTCATGTGAGGGACATACCAGAACCAGCATCAGAATTTGGATGGTCCCAGCTCCAAACCCTGGTCTAATCACCCCTTTCTCTTTTGGATGCTGTTCTTAGATGATGGCAGAAGGGCATCGCATTTCTGATGACTCAGCATCTGCAGGGGAGTCTTGCTTTAGGTCACAGCTCTTCTGCAGTTATAAGCTCCTGTATTACTCTAGCATTACTCCTGCATGGCATCATCGTCTTTGATCCCTGGGAAGAGGGTAATACTGGATCAAGTACTGCTATAGGGGGTTAGTGGGAAAAAAATTGATTTTTTTCCTCTTAGCAGTGTTAGGACACAATTTCAGCCTCTAATTTCTCATACCCCCCTTCCCTCACCCCTCTACTTCATGAAAACCTTTCATGAAAGCAATAGTCTTTCTGAAGGTATGTTTGGAGTGTTATTGCTTAAGCCCGCAGGGAGAGCACATCCCTCACATAAATTGTGCTTGATGGTGAATCTGGACAGTGTTTATACTGTGGCACAGGCACTGTCCAGGTGCAGGTGTGAATTGCTAAGGTCTCCAAACCTGCTCTTTGCCCAGACATTTTTAGTGGTACCCTCAGAAAACAGTAAGTACCGATAAAACTTGGAGCACTGCTCTGCAGAGCCCAGGACATATTTCCCTCTGACTATAAAACCCCTGCCAGGCGGAACTGCCCTGATCAAACCTCACTTTTTTAAGTGCCCCCTCCACAGCCTGCCCAGCTGTGGAAAAATCCCTGGAGTAGGGGACTGCCAGGAGCATGTACAACATGGTGCTCTGAGCCTTTCCTTGGCGAGAACAAGTGCTCCAATCACCCCAGAACCGAAGCCAAATCCCCTTGGTCAACTGGCTGGCTCCCATCCTGGCCTCAATCGTAGCATTAAACCTATGCCCCGTTCCCTGCCCCAAGGTGAGGAGGAAAGGAGCAACTTTGTTGTCATTCCCTTTGGAGTAATTAGATGTTGGTGTGGGGGGAAGGGCTCATGCACACAGTAACAGGGGTTATTGTGTTTCATAACTGCATCTAACCAAGGATGTGCTGTGTGGAATTCGGAGTCAACAGGAGTCTCTGGTGTCAGGGTCAAGTCAGTACACCCTCTGTAACCAAAGTAGTGCACCTCAGAACGATACCTGTGTGGGAGAGAGGACTGGGTGGCCCCTCAGATTTCATCTCTGAGAAGCCTGGTGAGGTATTGCTCACCAGCATACACAGCAGTCCTTTCCACATCTGAACTCTTGGTGCTACATTTTCTCTTCGCATATGGCTTATCAAGAATGCAAGTGGTTAAGACTTCCTCCTCCTTTTTAAAGATCACGTTTAATTTTTCTTTTTTGCTCTAATGATTTAGATGAAATATTTAAGCTCACTGCTGCAAATCCCCCTGGGGCACCTGCCAGAAGGTTGTGAAATCTGGGTGAGGGATGGTGGAGGGGTGTATGCTGTTAATTACTGGAGGTTGGCAACCCCCTAACACTTCAGCTCACGCTCTTGTCGAGGGCTCTGAGGTCTGGCTTTTCAGGAGCCGATTCATGCAGGCATTTGGAAATAACCGGACGCTGGCAGCAACTCCCACTCTGACAGAAGAGACCATGACAGCCAGCAACCAGTTTAATAGGTTGCTGCAGCCAGCGAAGTCCTCCGGTGAGGAGCAGTGAAGTGAAGAAAAACAAAGCTCATTCCAGCCGCTCTGCCACAGCAGACAACAATTGAGAGCAAAGAATCATTTTATTGCATACGGAGGCGGGGAATGAGGAAAAGAAAAGAGAACGAGATGGCATTTCTTTGTACAGATAAGGCTTTAATGGTTTCTTTCCTTTTCCCCCTTCCCATTAAATGGGATAAAAATACACAGAAAGAGAATTCTACAGATTTTTATTCTTACTGTAAGAAAAGACGGCGCAGCTGAAGCTTCTTCCTCGCATTAAGTTTTCAGAAGGGAAGCCGGTTCCCCTTTCTCTGGCTCCTCATAGCAGCATTCTTCTGGCTCCAGGAACCTAATAGGTTGATTGCTGAGCCTCTTCTGTTTCAATTACTTTTGATTGATTCTCAGGTCTATGTCAGCCACTCGGTGCAGCCACCATCCCAGGAACAAATCTGCAGCAGCTGAAGATGAAAATAACTTCCATGACCACTTAAAAGGGGAGTTCAAGCATCTTTTCTAAGCTTGAGGTTACTGTAGCCTTCCCTCAAAATCATCTCTCTGGCCATCTCTCTGCTCATGATGAGGTTCCTATTCCTGATGGTTTGCTGAGCTGTGCTTAGCCTCAGCAAGGAAGGAGGGTGAAAGGAGCTTTAATATCATTAGGCTGCTCAACCTGCAGTTGCTGGAGGGCACTGATGTTACCCCCCGGGAGAGGGACTCTGGCAGAAGTCCCTCTAGGTTTAGGGAGTAGAAGGGACAGGGAGACGTGGGACACAGAGCCTGTAAGATGAGTCCTGGGGGCTTGTTTTCTTGTTTGGGTATTTACTGTAGGAGCAGTGAAAGAGGAAAGGGAGGGAAAGAGAGTTGGGAAAAGGAGTGGAGGTGATTGTGACTGGTTCCTCACAGAAACAGCCAGCCTTTGCATTTGCTTTGTACACTTCTGACTCTTTTCTCAGTAGTAGCAGCCCCAAGCCTTCAGACTGGCAAAAGAGAATTTAGGACAGATCAGAGCTAGTCTGGATTCCTGCATAAGTCAGAACAGACAGAGGACGAAAGCAGTCTGGCGAATTGGGGTTATTTGTGTCAACAGCAGGATTATATTTCTGTATTTTTAATTTCCTACTGTTGCTATCCAGTTCAACTCGGCATGGGAACATGGCATAATTCAGGCTGGGCAGGACCCTGAGGGGCTCAGAGCAGGGTCCTCCTTAGACCAGACCAGGCTGAAACCTCCCAGGATGGAGCCTGCACAGCCTCCTGGGCTGCCTGCTCCACTGCTAGACTGTCCTCATGGCAATTTTTTTCCCTTTGCATCTAATCTGATCTCTCTTGTTTCAGTTTATGCCTGGTGTCTCAAGTTTTCCTGCCATACAGACCAGTGAAGTTCCCAGCTTCCTTTTCTTGATGACTTTCTGTAGGTATGGGGGGAGCCTCACGTTTGCCTTTAGTTGTCAGGGAAATCCCTGGACTTCCCCAGCCTTTGGAAAATGTTAGAGAGTGACAGTGAAAGGACATGGGCCAACTCTCGTGGCACTCTTGGATGCAACTGTTGAGTCTCATGGACTTGAAGAGACCAAGATCTCTCAGGCAATCCTTGAGTCAACACCACTCTTCTTGCTGGTAGTTTTCCTCTCTGCCCAGAGCCCTGAAAGCCCTCGTTGGTGAAGACTGAGATAGAGAAGGCATTGAGTACCTCAGCCTTCTCTGTGCCCATGCCATTAAATCACTTTTCCTGTTTAGCAGTGGGCCTACATTTCTCTGTTTTGCCTTTTTTGCTACTGTAGTGGCAGAAGCTCTTCTTGTCATCCTTGATGTTCCCTCCAAGTGACAACTCCAGATGAGCTTTGGATCACAGGTAGCCGTGGGGAACCCTCATTACATCCCAAGGGCTGGGCTTCTAGTCCCAGCCTGAGGTGGGCAGATGCAGTAGGGTGCTGCTTCAGGTGACCCCAGGGGAGAATTTGTACCCTTGTCTAAAGCATCAGATGCGCAGCCGTGAAAGCTGTCCTGCAGGAAAACCTGGTGCACCCAGAGCTTGGAGCAGCTCTGCCAGGGACCTGCCTGTCTCCTGCTTGTGCGTTGTCCTCAGAAGCCAGGCAGGAGAGGCATGTTCCTGTGCCTCCTGGTGGAGTGGATAGGTTCTGTCTGGGAGGGATGGGTTCTCTTACAGTTAATGTGTCTTCTAGGAAAGCCCCCTCATCTCTGCTGGGAGGAGCTGGTGCAAGGCAGCAGAGGGGCATTTGGGGTATGGGCTGACAGATCTCGTTGGGACCTCTTTCCTCCCACCCTGACGAAAGGCAGCTGTGGTGCCATAAGGTGACCCAGCCCCACACTCCTGCCCATGCCCCATGAGCACTGTGATCCTGGGGACACTGGTGTCCCACTGCAGAGACAGGGCACTCCCTCCCCTCCAGCCCCTCCACTGCCCAGGGGCGGCAGGGAGGGAAACACACTGCAAGGGCAGGTTAATACGAATGGACATGCTGTGAAAAATGGATACTAAATTATCCCCCGATCCAATAAACCTCTCAACCCACGTTCTCAGAAAAGCCTCGGTGAGTAGACAGGCCTCACGAGTT
Organism: Dicrurus megarhynchus; assembly: GCA_013399195.1. NCBI lineage: Eukaryota > Metazoa > Chordata > Aves > Passeriformes > Dicruridae > Dicrurus > Dicrurus megarhynchus. The sequence goes on along the minus strand of VXAD01006706.1, from coordinate 1,473,944 downwards.
GCTCAGCAGCTCAATAAAATCTGTCTCTGCCCTGTCAGATTGAAAAGGGGAAACAAATGGCAGAATTCAGGGCCCTCCCCTGAGGAGGCCTCGCTCCTGCATGAGCAGCTCTGCCTGTGACACCAGCTCCCAGTGACACCAGCTCCCAGTTACACCAGCTCCCAGTGACACCAGCTCCCTGTGACACCAGCTCCCAGTGACACCAGCTCCCAGTTACACCAACTCCCTGTGACACCAGCTCCCTGTGACACCAACTCCCAGTGACACCAGCTCCCAGTTACACCAGCTCCCAGTTACACCAGCTCCCTGTGACACCAGCTCCCAGGGACACCAGCTCCCAGTGACACCAGCTCCCTGTGACACCAGCTCCCAGGGACACCAGATCTCTGCCTGCAGCCTAAGGCGGCCACATCGCAGGCAGCTGTCTACAGCAGGAGCATGAGCTGGGGAGAGTTCCCCTCCTGTCCTCCTTGGCTTCCAGGTGTTGTCATGGAGAGGGATTGCATCCACACCGGGGTTTGCTTTGAGGCGCAGGAGCCCCCAGAGCCTCTGCAGCCGACCCCGGCCAAGCGGCTGCAGCAGGGGGGAGTGGATGGAGGGTCAGCCCCACACCAGCCCTGCCACACACCACAGCTTGCTCAGTTGTCTGGAAGGAGCTGCCTGGGGTGGGAGCACCCTTCCAGGGCTATGTTTGCCCTTGCAGGGGGCTGCAGATGATGCCCTGCCTGGAGAAAGGGCTTGATCCTGCTCTGCCAACACCAGTTTGTTCTGCTGTCTCTGGTGGGGGCTGCTGAACCTCTGCACATGGGTGTAGGATGATTCATGAGCATGCAGGTGTGTCGTATCTGCACTCAGGCCGTGCTAATCCTGTTTAGTCATTTTTCAGAGGATTTCATTTAGATACTGGGCTGGGGCTCTGCATGCCCTTGACGATACTGAGCAACACCATTGCTCATATTTAAACTCTCTGACATAGCTAGTGATGGTGAAATTAAAAGAGACAATGACATAAAGCTCTCACCCAGCAGCGGTTTTCCTCCTGCCAATCACTACTCTTGCATTTTCCCTTCCTTGCTGAAAGCCAAGGATAAGGGGCAGATTTTACAGCTTACCGGGAAGACCAGCAGGTCTGAGCTCTTCTGGACTGACCTGGATGCCCAGGTTGTCCAAGCTAAACCTGCAGAGCACAGAGGAGGACTGGGCACCAGCTGCAGTGAAAACCCACAGCAAACCCCTCGCAGGATGTAAAGCAGGTGATTTGTACCAGCAAAGACTTTGTGAGCAGCTCACTCGTGCTCACCCAGCCTGTAGCAGAGCCAGAAACAGCCTGGGCTGCTGGGGCACAGCACCCAGCTCTCGCCTCCACTCCAGCTCTGACTGTACACACCAGTTTGCTGTTGTGGCCCCTCTTGCTGGCTGGCAGAAGGAGAGGATTTCTCCCTGAAATGGCAGTGAAGATACAGATGTGCCATGGTTTATTCCATGGGTTTTGATACTGAGCAAGTAAGTCACAACTGGTTTGCCACACTTCTTTTTTTTCTTTTCTTTCTTTTCTGTCTTCCTACTGTTATCAGAGCTGAAAATATGGCTTCGATTAACACTGCAGCAATGAGAAGAAAAGGCTTGTCCTGCAGCTCTGGATTAAAAATAAAAACAACTAGACAGAAACGTTTTATGCCCCTTGTGAGTAGATGGAAGCTTTAATTTCATCTCCGGTTTCTACCATCATACCAGTCAACAGCAAGTGGTGTACTCATGAGGATCTAGATTAGGAAGGGCATGAATAGTGTCTACTCTTCATTGGTTTTACTGAGCAGCAGGTACCTAAAAACCTTTACTATCTGGGCTAGGATTTCTCTGACTTTACCCTCAGAAATTACTTATTTCTCTTAGATACGTCATTTCCTTTACTGTTTTTAAAGACTGTAGAAACAGGGCTTTGTGAAACTTAGCAAGTAACAGTAACTGGCCATAATGTGTAAGTAATTATTAGCTACCCACAGAATAAATGAAAGATTAAAAAGTAGTAATCTTCTTTCCTCTTTGTTGCTAGCTATTAATGGCTTCCTTGTCTACATATTAAATGGTTATCAAGGCAGTGCTCCATTGCAGAAAATCTGTACCACTAAAATTTGAATTTACTGAGAGCAGAGAATAGGTCCACTTGAAAAGAAAAAATGATAATGAGTTTTGGTTTACAGAGGCTTTGCCCCAGTCTAAATCCAAACATTGCTTTTCACATACTGGTGGTCATTAGTGTCACTTGAAACTGGGAGCAGACAAAGCCTCTGCAGCAGCCAGGGGCAGTGCTTGGCAGTCCATGGACCTCTAAGGTAGCCCCATGGCTACTAAATTTCCAGAAGGGGTTACTTCTACTTCAGAAAACATACAGGGCCAACAAATCAAAGAAGTTAAAGACTGGGACACTAGGAACAAAAGAAAGTACTTGGCATCCATCAGACATGGGAAATATTGAATGCAAGATGAGGAGCCATGGCTAGGCTAGTCATTGCCATGTAATGAGGAGGGAGAAAAAAATCAAGTCTTTCCAGCTCCATGCCTCATAAAATCCCACTGAAATCAATCTACAGTTTCTCCAGTCATGAGTTATTCAGCAAACCCGAGGTCAGACCAGTGGAGTCTCCATCACACATCATCGGCTGTTCTCTTTATCCCTGTACTGCAGACAGGAAATCAAGAGACAGAGCTTGATCACTGCAATATAGGCAAACATTTGGGGCCAGACTGCAAAGTGATTAAGTGTGTATTAAGGCCCACTCCCGTTTAGCAAAGCCCTTATGTACATGCTTTGAGTGCCACTGGAGCTAGAGACACACAAAGAGACACTTAAATTCCTTCCTGGATCACTACTAACTACAGTATAAACATTTAAGAATAAATTTAAAGGCTCTCTGGGTTGAACACAGCTCTTACCACATAGATGGGGCTGGAAAAATTGGGAGTTGCAAGTTGCCGTTGCAAGCTGAGGCGCATGGCAGGTGCTGGAGGCGAGCGGTCATCATGGAAATGGGGCTTTCTGGGGCAGCAGGAGAGCAAAAGGGAGCCAAGAGAGGTAGCCAGGGTCTGCAGAATTACAAGTGCATTTTATGTGTGTTTGAGGTTGAATGTTTATAGGGGGGTGATCCTGGGAAATGAAAAAGTAGAAGCCAAAACAATGGCCTTATTTCTCCCATGATGTATCATTTTCTTCTCTGGTACAGCCTTCTAATTTCAATAAAGGTGAGGGAGGACAGGGATCCAATGCAGGGATTTGAGCTTGTGTACAGTCAGTAAATCAACAGCAGATATATCAGGGATATATCACCTCTTGCATGTTAAAGCACACATGCCCATTTGTCCAGTTAATATTCTTGGTACAAATGGAAATGATTTCTTGAACTGCTAGACGGGAAGGAGGACCAGGTCCCTGCCCTGAAGAGTTTGCAGATGAAATGTGAAGAGTACTGTGCTGCAGGCGGCGAGGGAACACAACATGAACTGAGGCACAGTTGTTATTCCTGGCACACTCTGAAGCCTCCTTCCCAGTCTGTTGCCTGCCTTTGATGTGAATCATTCCTCCTTTATTGAAAAGCTCTCTTCCTGAGGTGGTCCAGAGCCTTTCGTGCTCCTGGTTTTCATCCTACCTCTCTAGGTGTCCTTGCATTGTCTACTTTCCATGCTTTCCTCCTCCCTACTATCAGATTTCCTTAGGACGTTGCCTCAGTCCCTCTGCTCACTCCTTGCTGTGTCCCCAGGACAGCTCCATTCTGCCGCCCACTTCAGTGATTGTTTTTGTGCTGACAGCTCACAGATCTATTTCCTCAGCATTACGCAGTCCATTCTACAACAGCTCCTGCAGCACCTTCTCCTTTATGTCTCTTCTCTTCCTTTCCCCACGAACTGTCTCTTTCTAGGCTGGCTCCCAGTCCTCTCCTTTCTTGCATGTCGCTATGGAAGCTGTAACAACCCTCCTACATGTCTCAGAGGGTGACTGGCTCACCGGAGTGTGTCTTCTCCATCCCCTTCATCCCACACAGAGACATGGGCAGCATTAGGAGTAGCCACCATGCTCAAGGTCACTGGGCTTTGTGGTCCTACACACCCTGGGGAAATCCACCCCCTTGGAGAGCCTTGCCTTTGTTCCTGCTGGTTTGTCCTGGCTACTTTGTGTGCCCAGCAGAACACTCACAAACCCTGCTTTTCAGATAAATTTCATGCCCTTCTGAAAGAAAGGCCTCTATTTAATCATTCCAGCAGTGTCTAAACCCCCTAATTCCTTCAACATAGTGACAAACAGTTCTGATTATTTGTAGAAAAGCTTGAAAAGCATTGAGCATATTTTATTACCCACAAAAGGTGCCAGACTGGCAGCCATGGAGACTTGTCCTCTATTTATCTCTAGAGCTGGACAGCACAAGCAGTACACATTCCTCCAGAACGTCTCTCCGCTCACATTTTGAAAGGAACATGGTGGCCCGCCACCATGAGAAGGTGGGACCTTCTGTTCAGCCTTCTGAGTGTTTGTTCAGTGCCTGGAACAGCAACAGTCGAGTTGCTCATGGGAGCAGCTGGGGAAGTCCCAGAGGGACTCCCCACAAAGCAGCTGTAGGTGATTCGGTGGGTGTGAAGCTGCCTCTGCTCCTGTCTTTTCAGGCAAGCCAGGTCTCATCCAAAGTCAATTATGATCTTTGGAAGTGCTGCTTGAGGGGCTATGAATTGTCATCTGGGGATGTATGGAGGGAGCAGGCCCCATGCTTCCTCATTAAAGCAATAAATGCAGTAGATTTGCTGGAAAAAAACCCGGAGCTTCTCTTTTGCCACCAAAAGAAGGATTAGAAGATTAATTCTGAGAACACTTCACTGCAAAGCTTAGCTTTCACTGTTGTAAATGTGCAGAAAGGCAGGATCCCACAGATGTTATCTGCAGGAGAAGCAGCAGAGGTTGTGGGCAGCCTCACCAGCTCCTGGTGGCAGTGCTTTCTCAGAGGCCAAGTGCTGCAGCAGGGCCTGGAGCCTTCCTGCAATGGCACTGTCCCGCCCGTGCAGGAGTTCAGTGTTCATCCCTGCTTTGCAGCAAGTGACAGGAAATTATTCAGCAGAGAGGCAAATAGCTTACAGGATCTCTGCTCTGCATCTTCCCCCTTCTCCTGCCCCACTTTGCAGCGCCACACACCAAACACAGATGTGCAGTGACATTTTTAAATTATGCACTGATTTGTTAGGGTTATGCAAAAAGAATATTAAGCACTCATTGCTACCATTCAGGCTGGGCCTTATATTTTCTTTATGTGCACTGCTGTTAAAAATAAAAAGAAGCAAAACTTTTGAGCACAGCCAGTCTGGATAGAGTTGTTTTTTCTTCCTAAAATGAAGCATATCTGGGTTAAAGGACTTTTTTCTTTGTCAATAATTAAACAGCTCTGCACTTGTTGAGGCAGTCCTGAATGTAGGTACCAGGATCAACCAGCCTTGACCGCAAGAGACTAAAACTTTCTACCCTGTCTACAGTATGGACTTTTTTCCAAAAAAAAAAAAAAAGTCCTTTCAATATTAACCCTGACAAATTCACTGGCATCAGCACACCTTCACAGGAGATGGGGTACCAGGTAGCCATGTGCATAGAAAGAGATGTCTGGGTTGTGCCTGCTCTGAGCTGAGTTTCATGTGGAGGTTCTTCCTAGAAACCAACCAGGCACAGCTGGTTTCTGCTCAGCCTTTCAGTGTTGAGGTAGAATTCAGCTGCTGCTAGTGGTGCTGGGGCTGCACTGCAAAACACCTTCAGTGCAAACAAAGGGGAGGGATTTCTGTCAGCGAGTCAGATTTATATTTCCCTCAGAGCGCATTTTTTAAGCACAGTAATGAAAGATCAAACAGTATTGCACTTTTTGCAAGTTCATCATATCCTTGAGGACGTCACTGTGAGTTCAGTTGAAGATGGGCATGTGAGAGTTTTGGTACAAAAACAGAAGAATATTTGACTTCTGGTTAAGGCCCTTGCTTTAAGGAATAATAATAAAAAACGTGAGATCTTTATTTTTGGTCCAGAGCAGTCGAGACAGAGTTTCAGCAGAAGGAACCCTTTGCTGTCCTCTGCAAAGGACATGATTTATTTATTGCAGAAAGCTGATGGGCTACAGGCATGTACAAGGCAGGGGAGCAGGATGTTCCTGCCCATGTGAAGGGTCAGTCCTGCAGGGCTGAGGGGCAGAGGAAGGGGGAGCTTTCTGTTTGCCTTTAGGCAAAGCTTTCCTTCTCCTGCACCACCATTCCTGTTCATCTGTTCTTTTGCCCATCATCATCTGGCAGCTTTATAAAGCACTCTTGTTGTGGGAAGGACTATGTCCCAGTCAGGGGGAAAGAGGAATGGGTGAAGGAGAGCTGAGACAGAGATGTGTGCTGTCTCCCTTGCCCATGGATAGCAGAAGAGGGGGAGGGTTAATACACCAGAGGGAAGCTTCTGTGTAAGGACAGGTCCCTGAAAGGTGGAAGGTGTAGGAAGGTGCTGAGTTGGGGCTGCACTGGTGTCAGTGTTGGAGGGCTGGGATCAGGGAGAGAGCCCTGCTTACCCCTCAGACACTGAGCCGATACTTAGAGTCAGAAGAAAGCTCTGATGGCCTCAAGGCTGCTTCCCCAGGGTAAAAGCTCTGGAAAATGTGGGGACACAGGATTTCCTGTGGCTCACTTTTCTTCTTCTCAAGGCCTGTGGTTCTGCAGATGGCTTCATAAAATCCCCCAACAACCAGCCTCTTCTTCTGCTGCTCTTCAACATATTACATCTCTTTGTCATACTGGTTTGTGGTTATCTGACCATGGTTCCATGTCTAATAATCCCTAAGCAAGACCTACAGGGCTGAGGAGGCTGATCCTACCTGCTGGGAGCAGATGGGCAGGCTGTAATGTCCAGGCACAGCTCCGTGTCCTCCCTAGAATGATGAGGAGTCAGGGCTGCTGCCAGCGGAGACAGGTGAAAAACAGACCTTTCCCCTCCCTCCTTTCCTGCTTTCTATTTCTCCTCTTTATTTATGTTAATGTGTTCTGCACTGGAGTCATAATTAAATACATATTCATATAGAAATGTACAAAGCTTCTGCCTGTACTGTGAAGCTCTCTGGAGCTTAACTGCTTGAGACTTGTCACAGGAAAATATTTCTCCCCGTGAAAACAGGCTTCCTACAGCTGGGCTATATTATTGCCTTTTAATATTGCTGGCTCTGCCTACCCTGGGAAGGATTTTCTGACAAACTCCTACTGGAGATACAGCTTTTGCCGGTATAACTTATACCAGTTTCCTAAAGAAACTGGGGCTTTCATTGCCAGAGGTATCTCACTGATGTTGTAATTTGTTCCCACACTCTTTGCTATGCTGGCAAAACTTGAAAGTGCGGTTCACTGTTTTTCTTTCTCGGTGCCTTTCCTCCTAAGTTAGCTTTTCTATCCCTATGCTTACCCCAGCTGTTTCCCTGGGCACATCTGATCATCTATTGTCTTCAGAGTAGCTCCAAGTAATGAGAGGGGTGGGATGCTGTTTGGAGGGTCTAATCAGATGCTGGTTCCTTGTAACAGAGCTGTATCAAAATCTGGAGCGTGGTTACACTTCAGAAGGGAACACAGTGACGGAGGGGGCCAGGACAGCAGAAATGGGGTCTGGCAGTTGGGTTTAAGTAGGAAGTTGGGTCAGAATGGCACAGAGGAGCCAGGAACAGCCTGAGTGGAGGAAACATCCAGCAGAAGGCAAAGGCTGTGGACAGTGAAGGCAGCGAGCAGAGAAAGAAGCATTATCAAGACAAGGCAGACCATGCTCACCATTGTGTGTCAAGGCCATTTCCATTTCCAGTATCTCAGCCTGATGCTGGAATCAGTTTTGTTTGGATCTGGCAAGATGACTGGCATCATAAATAAAGAGGCATTTCACATCCTTAGTCAAACACTGCACATTATGAGCTGAGAAATGGAGTCCTGAATGTGTCAGTGATATGCCAAACCCCTAGCTAACATCACTGCTACAAACCCAGGATCCCAGACCCTTAGCTTAGCTCGTGCTCTGTTAAATAAAACATTCTGTTCTTTCTCTTTGTACTGATGAGACTGAGGAGGAAGGCCTGAAAAGTTTGAAGTTCCTGAAGACTCCTACAGTTGAATTGTTTAAAAAATCCTTAGTGCAGCGAACATTTTCATTGTACTGCCTGGAGAATGGAAGAGATGCTGGGATTATGGATCAAATATCTGCTTGGTCTAGGGCCACTGGATATTACAGCTGAATCCTTCCTTTAGAGCAGCCATTCCATCTAAGAGGGTTGAACCCCTCCTCTTGCACATGCATATGCCTCTCCTCACTTCCTGTGGCCTGACTCGTGCTCACAGATGTGGTGCAAGCCCTGGCAGACTAAAATAGTTGTGTGATGAGGTGACATACCAACCCCCCAGCCCTGCCAGAGACATGGCAAGTGGCAGTGTTGCGTGGGAGGGAAGGGAGCAGCTTCCTCCACCCTGAAGGGAGGCTTCCCATGCTGTGCAGCAGAACAGGTCAGAAGCAGCAGCTCCTTGCAGCGGCTCTCTGCACTGATTCCCTGATCTCTGCAAAGCCATGTACAACTCCTGGATGCTCACCCTGCTGGAATGTCCTTACTAGTTGGCAGCTGGCTTGGCACTATGCTGCCTCCAGGCTTCCGGCTCAGTACTGGAGGGGTCAGAAGATGATACTGAAAAAACCAGATAATTTTTGGGGCCCCATGATCTTGTTAATGAGAAGAAAGTGATGTGCTTTCGGGTAACTCCTGGGGTGATGTGCTTATTTCAGAAACTGCATAAACTCCTGTTCCCTGAGCAAGATAGTGATTGATCAAGCCTGAGCTTCACACTCATTTAAAGCAGACATACAGAGCTACTGCTACTGAAAGCAGTGGTCGCACACACAAAAAATCAGCCAGACTGAGTCAGAACAAAGCCAAGTGTCCTATTGCTCTTTGCTTTGCCAGTCACCAGCAAAGCAGCTGCACACAAAATGCTTCAGTACCTTCAGTAGGCTGTCCTACAGTACAAGTGCAAGAAGTTTAGGCTGTCTTGGATCTCAGATAATGGGAGAGATTAGCTTTTACACCTAGAAATATGTCAAGCCACCAGAGTCAACATGAGGTGTGTTCCCAACAAGACTGTGGAGCTCATACATTGTGCTCTAAAGGTTTTATGAGGTTGTCCATAACACAGAAACATGTGTTTGGTCCATGTCTGTGACAAAGGTTCACTTGAGTTTTTCTTACTTAGGAAGGCAAGATCACTGTGGGTGTGTTGGGGCCATAAGCAGAGAGACAGAGCTTGAATGTTGTGTCCTGTAATTGCGAGGTCCCCTTTAAAAACCCAAACAACCCCCCAAAGTCTCAGTGGCAATAAGCAGTTGCTGTAGGAAGCAGAATAAAACTCTCCTGCTGGTCTTGCTTCCCAGCGCTCACTCACTGGATGCAAAAGCAAGTGAGGTCACACAGTGACCTGAATGAAGGAATTAGCCTGCATCAAAATTCACCAAGAAAAAAGTGTCTGTGAGAGATCAGTTCTCCTGAAGCCAAAGAAGAAGATGACCTCAGGGTGAGAACTAGTAGCAGGAGGCAGGGGAGGCCAGGACAGCTTCCTGTGACAGGGGTGGTGTAGCCTGCGATCACCAAGCTGCAGTGTCAGCTGTCATCCCCTGCCAGGGCCAGGTCACAAATCTGTCCCTCCCTGGCCTCACACAAGACTACAGCCCCAACCATCTCCTGCAGCTGAGTGAATGCAGAGAAGTGTTTCTAGATGAACCATTTGCTGCTGGCTGCTTCACGCTCAGGAGTGTGAACAACCTGCCTCTGCTTCTGCCCCGGCCGCGCGGTACCTGTGGTCTGGAAAGGGTCCATCTGGGCCGTGCCTTTCCCTCTGGGTAGCTGCTGGCAGTGCAGAGCCTACGTTTTCCCTGTCTGACTGGAAGAGTGGGTTGCTTTAGCCTTTTTAAGATGTCTCTAGCTGAAGTGGTTACATCAAGGGCCAAACAGGGCTTGTGTGGTGGGTTGACAGGATTTTCCTCTGAGGTTGTGCTATTGCAAAGCACAGCTCGGTTGCTTGAGAGAATCTGCCCCAAACGCTCAGTGCTGCTGCAGGGAAGTAACACAAGACGAGACAAAAGTACTGTCTCATAGTTACACTTTTTCTACCAGCAGTTCCTTATTTATTAGACATTTCAGTCATGCAGAGGACACAAGCAAGCTAGAGTGTATTGCAATGTCTGCATGGGTGTCTTGTAATCAGACTTCACCTTTCTGCTGGGGCTTCTTCTCCTAATGTGTGGACCTGGATACAATCCCTTCATGTAGTCTGAGCGCTGAGGATGTGGAAGCTTTTACTGTATTTCATGTGAGATGGTTAAGGACTGGTTTCTGAGAACAAAAGCAATTGGACTTGTGTGACTCTTGTCTACTTACTGACCAGGAGAAGGCAATCAATACTTCAAACTTAAAGCACACCCCGTGAGACACAGAACTCCACTTGTTCCTCCTTTGAACTTCTCAGAGCACTCTGGTCTGAGTCTTTGTCATTTGTTTTGCTGCTCCATGCTGTGCTACCTGCCAAGGTTATGTCTTTACTGGGCATTGCTTCCAATGCAGTAGTGCACGAGGAATCACATAATCATCAGGGTGCTTTAGGTGTGCTTCAAAAACAAAATTTAATGCTTGGAACTTTGCTCTGGGTTGGGGACTTCCTTCAAAGGCTCTGGATCTACTCCTGGGAGCCCAAATTATCCCTAGTGGTGCGTATTTCTAGGGCAAAACATTTGTCTAGAGACCATGTCTGTCTCCATGTTTGATCCCTTACCATGCTGAGCCATTGTTGGCTCTTAAATTATACCAAAAATAAGTAAGGGTTATTATTTGTTCCTAGGTTTGTTGCTTCCCTGAACAAGGTAGATAACAATGGCTATTGGTGAGTCTAAAATTCTGCTCAGAGAATTCAGTATAGAGTGAATTTTCTAGGCGGGAAAAGAAGGATAAGCAATGATGCACATCAATGGCTGGGGATGGGAGGGTCCCAAGTAAAAAAATTATCGTTTGCCTCAAGAAGCTTCAAACATTGTTAAAATTAGAGGTGAGGTGGACTAACCCTTCCCTCTGCTCCTTCCACTTCAGAGGAGAGTCAGAGGAGGGATCAAACATTATAGCTCCCGTTATCAAAGTCGCCCCTGGAGAAAAAAAGCTCAGGATGTACAATGGGCTTAAAGACAACCAGACAAACAAAGAGTGCAGAGGTGGCAAATCTTCAGATAAGTAAATAAACAAGCAAGCAGATAGCCTCGTGAGGATGTCTGCCTGAAACACGCACTTAGAGAAGTTTCCAAATCCTAGAAAGTCTATGTTTCTCCCACCTCACACGTCTCTCCCTGCTCTTCATCCCCTCACAGACAGCAACAGAACCCCCCTGCCTTTGATTTATAATTAAATTAAGAATTACTTTGGTAAAAAGCGGTGCTTTTCCCCGCCTGCTTTGTTTTGTGCCTCCAGGCTGTGCAGACCCCTATTGCTTGCTGTGCAAGAGACAGCGTCACACGGCGTGTGAGGAGCTGCAGGAACTGAAACCAGTCCTATGATTTATAGCACTAATAAGGCTCAACTGCCATTCCTTGTGGTTTCCTCCCAAGTTGTCTTTGATAATTTCTACTTGCACCATGTTTATTGTTGCTGCTGCTAGGGTTCAGTTGGCAGGTAACTTGCACTGTTTCTCAGAGTCTGCTCCTTTTTGGCTCTCTTTATTGTGTTATTAATAAACATTTACGTTTGGGGAGTGCCAGAAGGGGTCAGCTAGGCACTGTCTCCGTGCTTTCCCCCATCATGCTCAGGTTTGTCAGAGGGATGAAAGATGTGTCGTGCCATGAGGAGTTTACAATCACATGATGACAATCTCTCTTTCCAGAATGCCTCCGTGGCAGGAAAGCTGTGGCAGCTCTGCTGGTGGCCATCTCACAGCCAGCCAGCCTGTGTAGGGCTATTCAGGCTCACTCCAAGGGCTCTAGCTCCTAAAGCCCTGCCAGGTCACACTGGGATGATTTCTAAGAGTTCACACTTTGATATGTTGCTGGAGGGTATCACCTCTGCAGGAAAGCTGGTTCTTTCTCTCCAGCACAGATTAGCACCTTGGCTGTGAGATGCTGCAGGAAAGATAAGGTACATCTGCCACTTCTGCCATCAGTGTGGCAGTCAGTGACCGTCAGGGGAGAAGTCCTGTGGACGAGGTGCAGCTGCCTACTTTAATATAACCCCTCCAACTGACCCAGAAATGAACTTGCAGGGCTGGCACGTGGATGCCTCACCCTGGCTGAAGCAGGTGGGGCTAGGTCCCAGCCTTTTTGTCGCAGGTCATAGTTGGCATCAAGAGACTGTGACAGAGGACAAAGAGGATCCTGCTGCTTCCAGGGGAAAAAAAATGGTGGTGTGGGGATTGTAAGTGGAGAGACTTCTTGGGGAATGGCAGCAGTGAAGGGGCACTGCATTCAGTACAGTCTGTTGGTTGCAGCAGAGTTGGGCAAGAGAGAATCCGTCTGTACCCTCTGATTTATGTGTTTCTCTTGGGCTCGTTTTTGGACAGCTTTCTGCCTGCTTTTGTTAACTTGGCTGGAGTAGAGACTGTGAAAACAACGGAACATTATCACCCAAGGATACTGGAGAGTCTTTGCTAACACTCAGGCCTCTGCTTTGATAATTTGCCTGGTGGAACATGTGAGGAGGATTACAGGCTACACCACAAAGATGCTGATGAAGAGTGGCTGTGCCATTTTTCCTTGCTCCCGAGGAGCAGCAGCAGTCCATGGCTCGCTGCAGCTGCACAGATCGTGGCACAGCTGGGTCTGGGTTTCCCCGGCTCCATCCCAGGCTGCACACAGCAGAAGAGGGCACTGGCAGAGGTGGAATTACTGCTGACCCAACAGGCCACTCTGGCTGAAAATCTCAGTGCTGCTGAAGAAATACAGCTGCCTACTCTGCTCTGCCTGGATCCACGTGCCTGTGAGAGTCACGCAAGACAACTTGAGGGTTGAGTGAGGAAGGAGATGGTCATAGAGATGAATTCAAAACTCCCTGCTATTTCCCACCTGCCCAGATCTTCAAAGCTAATGAGGTCAGCAGATTGCCCTTGACTTTCGGTCTGTTATCTTAATCAGGGCCACAGATCCTCTCTTTGTCAGACTCTCCCATTTCAGCTTCCAACTATGCAGCAAACAGAGGTCTACTACCTGTTTGTCTGAAGGGCACAGGAGGGCCCTCAGTGTCTGGTTTATCAGAGTAATGGTGTTGCCATCAAAGTGATGCAACCCTAATGGCAGAGCACCTGAGACTTGGCAGCGCCTTGTGCCCAGGAGAAGATAAAACCGCAGAGGAAAAGGGAAATTAAAGGTGTTGTAACATGAAGGCAACAACCGGAGTTTCGTAATGCAAATTTCCGTACCTGAGTGAACTGCATATATCTGCTTTCTGGAGCCTGTCGTGTTTCAGGATGTGTCTGGTTTTAAAAGGCTTATGGGAATCCAGGTTCTTTTTTTTTTTTATGGTCTGACTTCTCAAGGCAGTGTGGTAACTTCTCTTTGAGCCTTCCTAGGAAGAGGCACAGGAGCCTTGGCTAGTGGAGAGCCCCAGATCCTCAGTCGGAGCCCCACTTCCTCTCCAGAGCTACATCCAGGGGGAGTTCTGGCTGTGGCCATAGCATCTCACTCAGTCCTGAAAGGAGACAGCTGAGTCAAAGCAACAACTCTAGGACCAAATGCTTCCAATATCAAGGGAGTTAGATCCATCTGCTGCTTTTTGGAAAGCAGTAAATTATTGCTTCTTCCCCTGCTGCACACATACACACACAAACACCCACAGACTTCACAGTCTGAAGATCTGCTGTCTTTCCTGCTAGAAGGGCAATTTCTACACTCATTTTCTATGCTCATTTGCCAGTAAAACCAGCTCTTCTCTCAGATAAAGTTTTGAAATAATTCTTGCAGGCAGCTAAGAGGACTTGCAGTTATAATACTTGACATGAATCTTCATGACACTGCACTGGGGTTCATTTATTTTTCCTTCTATCCCAGTGAAGATGCAGTGGGACAACTGAGGCCATTCTGAAGGTCAGCAACATCACCACCATTCATGGCTCTCTAATTTGCCTTCCAGACCATGTAGGAGGCTCTAACCTGGGCTGACGTTGTGAGAAGCTTCACTGAACTGTTTCCATCATTTGATCGCTTGTGGCACAGCAAAGCTTTTGAATCAATCTGCCAGTTGCTTATACTTGGGAAAAGAGCATTCATAGATGAGCTGGGGAGTTTTCCAGGCACTAGCAGGCAGAATGGATCAGAGAAAACTGCAAGTCACATTAAACCAAGGAAAATGTTTTGTTGTAAATATTTCTATATTCTGATTCTTTTTGTTTGGACTTTTTAAAATTAAAAAGTGTTCAACCTTTTTTTTTTTTCTTTCTTTTGTTCTTCTTTATCTCTCTTCCCGTTAGACTTTTCCCACTTTATAGAATCATAGCATCATGAATAATGGCTTGTGTTGGAAGGGACCTTAAAGATCCTCTAGTTCCAACCTCCCTGCCATGGGCAGGGACACCTCTCATGAGGCCAGGTTACTCAGACTGGTCTTGAACCCTTGTGAGGAGTCCACGGTGTCTCTGGGCAATCTGTTCCAGTGCCTCACCACCCTCACAGTTAAGAATTTCTTCATAACATATAATCTAAACCTTCCCCGTTTTCCTATCACTGCATGTCCTTTTGAGAAGTCCCTCTTCAGCCTTCTTGTAAGCCCCCTTCAGGTACTGGAAGGCCGTTAATAAGGAGTTAAGAGTTACATAAGTAAATAAGTAATTAATTAATCTACTTAGCTTTGTTGCTAAGGAAGTAAGAATAAGACAGGGAAGGAGGAAAAAACGGTCAGAAGAGATTAGAAAATTCAAGTGGCACATGAAAATAAAAAATGAGTGAGATTCATCTGCCTGACCTTAGGCAACAAGAGATGCATGAGATACTTCAGGACTCCCTTCAGCCACAGCTTTGTAGAGGTGTGGTCTCTGTTAGGTCCTCTGTCATGTCTGCAGCTGTGTGCAGATGTCTCCAATACTCTACCACATCCCAAGGGCAACACACACCCTGGCCTGGGCAGCAAAATCACCTTGGCTTCTTCTATCCTTGCTGAATAGAACAGAAATTGTCTGACAGATGCATGGGAGCTTTAGGATTCAAAGAAACACCTACATATTTTGAGGGACTGAAAAATAACATTCTCCCTTGTACAAGTTTATTAAAGTCTCTTTAGAATCAGTGTCAAGGCAATAACGTGTGGTATGCCAGCCCAGCTGTATTTGCTGCCATCTTCTATAAATGTGCCATTAGCTGGCAGGCATGCACAGAACAGAGGTTTCCATAAGCTGTTCTTTTTAATGTAAAATTACCTCTTAGTGTGTTAAACTCATTTTTGCCTTTAGCTTGTAAGGTGTTAAATGCAGGAATATGGCTTTTCTCTGGCAGGCTCAGTCTCTAGCAAAAATACATGCCTCAAGGTATTGCATATATAATGATTATAACTATAATTTTAAAGGGGTTTTTTTTTGTGTTCAAATGTGATTGGTGTTGCTCATGACAGGATATTCACTATTTGCCTGAAAACCTCATAACTTAAATAAGCATTTACCGTCAACCTAATCTAATCAAATCATAATCAATACCGATACTGTGGGATCTTGTACAACATGACCCACGTGGCAAGTTCTGCCACTTGTTAATTACGTCCTTGGAGGCAGCAGTCAATAACTCCCAAGGGTTAGATGGTTCCTACTTAGTCAGGTGTTTTCAGGGGGTACCACTGACATTCAATAAGGACTTCTGCAACCACAGAAAACTTTATAGTATGACAAATTGAAAGGCTTAGGAAAGATAGCAATTAGATTACTGTTTAAAAAAAGAAAAAAAACCAAAAAAGCTGTCCATAGAGCCCTGCAGAGCTGGACTACAGGGAACTGACAAGACAATTTTTCTTTTTTCAGAAAAAATGCTTAAAAGAGGCTTATGTTTCATCCAAAACCAACACAGCAGCCTGGACTAGCATGTAAGTCACTGCAAGTACTTCTTTCAGAAAAAAAGTCTAAACCTTTGGCTTGGGTATTTCAACATAGTTTCACAGAAAGAAGCTCTTCCAGCATCTGGCATATGAGAATATATCCAAATTAGTATGTCTGCTGATATTCAAAGCAGATAATCTTGTTCTTTTCTCTACACTTAATATGAGAACATTTGTGGTGAGAGTAATTTATGAAAGAGAAAAACTTTGAAGAGGAAAGGTTAAAAGCAGACATAAACTCATTGTCTTTTCTTCTCCTGGAGAAACTTGTTTTTAATTTTGTTTTAAGCTGCTGATTGAAGTGAGTGAGTCTTATGAAGAAACACATGTGGTTGGGTTTCTGTGCCACAGTTTGACCACCTATGTTAGTTAGTTTAGAAGAGCATGAGGAGACAGCTGGATGGCTGCATATACTCTATATCCATCCCAACATTCAGTTATAGGTGCTGTTGTTCTTTCCTATTTTCATTGATTTATCTGCTTAGAGGAACAGATTGAATTGCTCATCTATGCAGAATGGAGGAAATGGTCCCTGGAAACAAAGAGCAGGGCTGTACTCCTGATGAGAAAGCAATGGAAAATGCACAGCAGAGGCAAAGTGAGGGGAAGCATTGGTGCCTTGGTCTGTGATTCATAAAGACCTGCTCCGAAGGCAGTGTGGAATTCCCGGGGCATCCAAGCAGTGGCTACCCACCCACATCCTGCTGAAGGGGCAGGTCCCAGCTCTGTGTTTGACTGTGAGGCAAATGTAAACTCACACCTACCTCTGTCAACAGGCAAAACTGATGCAACACATCAGCCATGTGGGTACTCCTGTGCTAATTGTCTTGCACCTCACTCAGGCTCAGCCTACGTTCTGATGGTGCTGTGTGTCATAACAGTAACTTTAGAAGTGTGTGCCACTGTGGCTGGAGAGGGCTGGCTCCCTGGAAAGATGTGAGAACTGTGTGCACTCCTGGTCTATTGCAAAGGCAAAGTGAAACAGGTTAGTTTTTTCCATGTCTGAAACTCATCTTACTTTGCAGTACAACAAACTGAGAACTTGCACATGGCAGTGACAAATGCATCAGCTACGAGGCATTTCTCTTCTAGGTGTGGTAGCATTTTTAGCCCTTTATAACACGGTTATAGGGATAAGTCTGGTCATGTCCACATATGTCTTTGCCTTTCCTGGTAGACAGTGGCCCTTTCAGAGCAGAGACAAGCAATGTGACATTTCAGGTACTACTGCAATCTTAATCACAAGTCATTCTAGTAGCTAGGTGACTGATGTAATACAGACACGCACGTGCATTGACAGAGACAGCACACATTGCAAAAATGACTTTGCCAGTCGTTTCTCTTAACTAACTAAAAAAATACTATGATGTGTATTCTGCTGCTGAAGTCTCTGAATAACATAAAGCTGGGCCCGACACTTAAAAATAGCAGCAAGATATGAATAAATGCGGGTCAGTTCAACAGGAAAGAAGAAAACATCACCTCGCAGTAAGAACAGAGGAGCTTGGTTAGGTTTTGTTCCTCTCACTGACGAACTGCTAAAAAAATAGTTTTGTTTCAAAATGAAAATTGCCTTTAGTTCAAAGTGAAACATTCAAACACCCGCAGGAGAAGTGGGAGGAAGGGGTTAGATTCAAAGGGGGAGTGTGGAGGTGAGATGGCTGTCCCTCTCCTGTCTGGAGGCCTGGCCGTCAGGGCACAGTCGTGTTCACTTCAGGGGAAGAAGTAGCCTCAGTGAGTCAAAGATGCTAACATGACCCCAACACCGTGCAACGTTAAACACTTAAAAAGGTTTTGGGTTTTGAATTCAGAGACCTCAGCCTACTTGGTTACCATGGCAAACAATCACCAGTAGAAGTCTTTTAACCTTTAATTAAAGATACACAAAAAAGAGGAAAAACAGTTTAAGCACTTGAAAAATAAAAGTATTAAGTAAGACTTTCCTTTTTAAAAGCGTCCATTATTCCTGTTCCCTTAGCTGTCGCCAGTTCTTATAGCAATCTTCCTTCCCTTTATTTAAGTTCATAGCAGCAGAAACTGTTCTTGGGGAAAGAGAGACACTCATCGAGATAGACTGGATCTGTTGTTGCTACTCATTTTGGACTCTGCTCACTTGAAGAGACACATGTGCGCAGGGGGAGAGAAAAGGATAGGAGAGAAAAAGAAAGTTACTTCCTTTTCTGGTGTTGACTTATACTTGCAGCCTCACTGCTAGAAAAGGACAAGCACGAAACCTGGCCTTAGCCCCTCTGAGATCTAAGAGGCTTCTACCAGGGTCTGCCTCTTTTGGGCACTGTTTTTAGGAGTCTCCCTGACTGTTGTTCACAGCTGGGTTGCACAACCCCTACCCTTCCTGTCTAGGCAAGTTTGTTTAAACAGAAGGTGAAGGAGAGAGAACAAGGAAAGAAGTAGGTGAGGAAATGACAAAACGACTAAGAAAGAGGTCATGTCAGGACCTCATCTTCCAAGTGGGTTTCCAGGAGTGAGCTGAAGTTGGTGGAGCTAACAATGACATCTGTGTGTCTCCTGGCCAAAATGTGGCCAGAAGGTCTGATCAGATCAGGTAAGTAGGTGCCGACAGTGTCACAGAATGTTAAGTTGAGTCTCAAAGCTGGCAATAACAACTGTCAGATTTCTATTTTCTGTCCACCTATCCTATCATCAGTATCAAAATAGATGTTTCCAGAAGATGATGAACGTGCCAGTAGCCACCAGTTAGGTTAACTCTTGACACACTTGTTTTGATCCATTGATTTTGGCATTTGTCTTGTGTATCAGCCCTGACCTCAAAAGAGCATTTGTGTGATATCAGGAAGACTTTCTATTTGAACTAATTTGGTCTTCCTATCTTTAACTTGTGCTGACTGTACAAGTAATTTTCTTCAGCAGACAGAGCTGTGTTTTTTACCTTATGAGCTTTAGTGTATGGCTCCAGCTGACCTAGTGCTTGTGCAGGATGTGCAATGCCTTCTGCTGCTGCTGTTCCTGCCCTTCTGATTTCTGAGGAGAGTGTCACAGCCTTGGGCACACAGGGGCTCCTGGTGGGGGTAATCTGTTGATGTCTACGTTCTTTAGTAGTTCAGTATTCACTAGCACAACTTGGGGAAGCCAGGAGAACCATTTCCATGTGAGGGCCTCAGCTGAGGGTCTAGAAAGATCTTCTTGCAGACCGAGACACACCAATTGCAAAGAGTGAGAACAAACCCACCTTAGTATGCAGCACAGCACAGCCTTATGGTATTCTCCTGAGAGATAAGTGATGCTGGTTTAAGTTCCCCCAGGCAGAGGAGGAAATTAAACCCAGGACTCCCACATCCTTTATGAGTGAATAAAAAGTGGCTGTCTTCCTCTCAGCCTTGTGAATAGAATCCTGACTTTTTTTTTCCAGGAAAGCAATTTGGTAAGTCCACACTGAATCTGACAATCATTTCAGGACAATGGAGAAAGCATTTTTTAATGAGAAGAATAGGGACCAAAAAACCATCCTCATGAACATAGTGACAATAAAACAACTGGACAGACCCCACCAGCCTGCTGCTTTATATCCAATAGCTGTGGGACACGAAATCTCTATGGCTTGCAGGCAGTGAGGGAACTTATCTGGCAATGTGAAATCTTGGTAGGCAAAAAACATTTTGAGGGAGTAGTGAAATGCTCTAGGAATGGCAGATGAAACCTGAACACTGGAGGGACTGCTCTGAGTCCTGACACAACTGCAGTGGTGTACAGGAAAACTGTGAGGATTACACCACTCTATTTGCTGAGGTGTGACCAAAATCCCCTGTTCTAATTAGGTGCGGAAGGCCTGAGAAGGTTCAGACGCTGTGTTAGAGTTCAAAGAGATGGCTGTATGAGGTCTTGTCAGCACCTCTAAGACTGGAAAAGGAGGATAAAGGGTTCTTTACTTCTCTGACCTTCTTTACTGAATGCAGAGCTGTGTCTACTGGTGGCCATGTCCAACAGCATGGGAGACCTTAGGGGAGAGTAAGCATTGATGGTTGTCTGGAAATGGGCTATGTCTCAGTAAAAAAAAGTTTGGGTTTTTTTCAGCCAGATGAGCTCCCTATTCTAGCTTCCTGCTAGGCCACACACGTTACCAGCAGCATGAGGGAGCAAAGAAAATGTGTGGCTGGAAGTGGAGGGGAGGATGGAATAGTTTCTGTTGGTCTTAGCCCACGTCATAAGCCTGACTAGTATGACCATGCAAACATAAGCTCCTCTTCTCCTTTACCTAGAATTGTTTTAAATGCCACACTGCTTCATAGCTCCTTTATTTTAGGGAAGGGAGAGACTTCATCAGGTGAAATGCAGAGTGAATTGGATTGCAGATGGCCAGGCTACTGTGCAAGAGCACATATCTGCCTGTGTGAAAGCCAGGTGATCCTCAGCAAAGGGCAGTGGATATAAAGGCTGGCTTGGAGGCTGCAGGTTGGTTCTGACAGGCACCTTCTTCACCCCCGCAGCCAACATGAGCTCACTTCTACACCTGTACACATACACACACGTTGTGGTACAACCAGCTGTGATAGGGAATGAACAGGGACAGAAAAAAGAGGCTTGTCTGGCCCCAGTGGCCATAAAATAGAATTGCTCCTGTGCTGGCCAACATGGACAGTGGCAGCAAAGCTTTCTTTATCATGCCTGCTCTTAGAGCTGTGCACTGGGTGCACTGAATGTTCTGGGTAGGGAAGGAGCAGAAATTTGCTGAAACTCTGTTTGGAATCAAATCTGTGCAGGTACAGCAGTAACAACTCCTGGTGTGCTCACAGCTCTGCTCTGGGGACGGTGCTGTCACTGCTTCACTCACCGCCAGGCTGGGACACAGGACAGAAAACAAGGACTTCTGTGATCCACTGTACACCAACACCTTACTTAAACCCCTCCGAGTCCAAATGAAGGTCAATAAGGACAGCAAGGCTGCTCACTGGTGCCCTTGGATACCAAACTACAGCTCTGTGAGAGGCAACACACAGAGCAATGGCAAAGTCTTACAGACAGCAAACTCAGCCCTGCAGCTTTAACATAACCCCTTTGCTAAGCAAGGCTGGAGTTACTGTAGGGCTAGGGTTGACATAAAACCAACCAATCAAGCAAGACTGCCTACATATTTAAATTGACCTGTTTTCTTCGGGGCAACATGACTTCCTTTGAGGATTTTGTTATTTTCTGCATGCCACTCTGTTTGGCACTCTTTGCCCCTGCACATCATTGCTGTGATAGATGCAGGCATTGTCATTCAGATACTTAGGCCCTTAATACTGTAGATGAGCAATAGCAAGGTTATCAGGCATTTTGTTTTAAAATAATCCTTGGAACCCAAGGAACTTTCCAATAATTGCTGTGTACTTTTGCTAAAAGAAAAAAAATAATTAAAAAAAATTGAAGAAACCAACCCCCAAATGATTTTAAATTTTACATGTAATTTAAAAAATGCACAAATATTCTTTCATTCCTTTTTTTTGCGGAGAGGGAACAGAATCAATTTGCCATGGTTATGCCTCCTGCCAATTGTTTAGAATTTCCAGGATTTAATCTTTCATCCATGTGTGTATCCACTATTTACCTTTGAATGAGATAATGCATAATGTATTGGGCTTTATGGAAATGAACCAAGAAAACCTTTTTTTTTTTTTTTTTTTGAAACAGAGAAAGTTGTACTCTCCCTTTATGGCCTAGAAAAATTAGCATCAATGTTACAACAACATGGAAGGCACGGGGAAGTACAGATTACCTTAGTATGAACTCAGGCAATGTCACATGTGTGGGGAAACACAGTGCAGTCGTCCTGCATCCTTCCTCTGCCTGATGTTTAGTACTGCTGAAGTAGCATCACTGCTGTAACATAAGCAGGTGTGGGATGTTCACTGTCTTCTGCTCCTGAGTGGCACTAGGTCTTTGCTACTGCTTAAGAATCTCAGGGAGGTTTAAGAGTTGTGCAGTAATGTGATCAAAATGCAGGAGGAAGGTGTGGAAGTCTGTAAATGCACTGCTACCAGTAGTAGAACTGAGGATCTTGTGGGTAACACGAGGCCACAGGAGGGTCATTTTGAACAGTAAATACCAACAGAGTGTTGTCAGGACACAAATACCCTTGATTTGAATGCTGCTTTTTGCTGTACGTGCAGCTGAGAACTAAATAACTGAAATGGATTCTTTTTTTTTCCTCTGTGAAGAAGTGGTAGCAGCAGCTTTGATGCAAATGGAGCCCGATGCTATTTCATGCCTTAAGTGTTGGGTCTATCTGCAACCATCAGTAGAGAGAAAGCCACTCTTTGACATTCCTCTTCTCTCTGCTTCTCACACGTGCATGTACATCTACAGAGCCTCAAAGAACCAGAATTGGCAGAGGTCTTTTAAGAGGCTTCTGTCTAGGAGCAGTGGGTATGAGCAGTGTATGGCCTGTTGTGGGGGATTTTGTCTCTGCTTTCTTCTAATGCTAAGATTTGGTGCTTTTTCTCTGCTGTCACATGATTTTTCCAAAAAGCTTTTACTGGCTAGAGTAGGGATTAGACTGTTCCTGAAGCACATGCACAGGGGAATTGCTAAATTCTGGCCTATCTGTTGATACCTTGCTAACTGTGACAGAAGCAGAAAGAAAAACCAAAGAAGTCATCATCATGGAATCGACTGGATCAAACTCCGACACACTGCACTACACCAGAATTTGGAAAAATTGGTTGTGGCTTGTTAAAGCAGCTCTCCCCCTCTTACTGAGTGATCAACTTACTGTTCTTCCTCTGTAGAGAGGCCACAGAGGCCAGCTATGCAGAGACGGAAATGGAGTATTTAGTTTCAACATCATTCCCTTGCAGCCCTAGGTGAAGAAGGAAGCTGTGGTGTGAGGAGCACCACAAACACACCAGGAGGGCTCCCTTAAAGTTGTCCCTGTGGAATCAAGACCATGTTGTGCTACATTTTGCTAGAAATGCTATTCCTCCCTTTTTGAAATGGTAAGCCTTGTGTGTGTCTTTCTACTGGAAGGAGAAGGCAAACTTTACAGTCAGTGAGAAAACCAGCATAAGAATGAAGATATTCAGGACAGCAGACTGAGTTAATTGCATTGTGCCATGGGGCTGGTAGGCCTGATGAAGCTGTATCTTCCACTGAGAAATCATTCTGCAGTACATGGATGTGCTGCTTGGTGCCACCTTATCATTCCAAATCAAGAAGCTGTCCTTCAAAACAGCTTCTATGCAGACAAAGGCATGGAGATGTGAATTTTATCCAAGACAAGAAAGTAACTGTGATCTTCCCCTCACTGCAGAATTGTAACAGGATCATAAATGGTCCTGGTTTCACCCATCTGACCAGGGCAGAGGTGGGACTGCTGAGCCTGAGCTGTGTTGCACACAGGAGAACTTCTCCATCTGCATGTCGCCCTCCTGATTCCACAGTGGATCTACTCAGGCCCCATAAACTTGCTTGGCTTGGACTTGAGAAAGCTGAGCATGGTAGCCTCAGAGAGAAATAACCTCACAGAAAAAGATAATTTCAGCGAGAGCAATCAGTGAGGGACTGACTGCTATGGAAAACATGGAGCTGTAGTTCTGGCAGGAGATGAGTAACTTGCTAGCAAGGTCTCCCTCCAGCAGGCAATTAAAAAAATGACCTTGGAGAAGAATACAGGAAATTAATTTGTCTCTGATGAGAGGTTTTGGAGAGCCTCTTGCAATTTTATACATGTTGGCTAGACAGCCTTGCCCTGGCAAGCACTCTTCCCTGTGCCAGGGACCCAGATAGCTGCAGACTTTTCCATCTTGAAAATGGTCGGACTTGAGAGAGGCTTTTAAAATAGGTTGTGCTTCTTGAAAAATTGAATAAACTGTGAAGGGGTCTGGTAAGGCATGCCTGTTATGTTTGTAACTGGTAGTTGCAGATGGAAGGAAAGGAGAGGAATTAGTGGATGGTCAGGTTGGGTTATGTGTCTTTACTGTAAGGAAGTCTGTGATGGATGGAAGAAAATTTGGAGAGAGGCCATCAGCATGCTGTTAGTGAGTTAGCAGCTGGATTATTTTCATGTCCAACATAGGTCTAGAGATGGGGAGTAGAGTGAGACTCCAAAGAACAAAGGTCAGCCAGTTGCAAGCATGTCAAAATGACTTAGTCAGCCTTCTTATGCCTGGCTCCCTCCTAAACATCACATTTGAGAGTGCTCTGTTCAGGATCAGGTATTTTCCCTTCTTTGCATGAAAATAAGTAAATCAACCCTCAAAGAGAGGGCTTGGGAGTAGCTGCTTGTCCCAAGGAGAACAAAAACACTCACAAGTTATTTTCCAGAACAGAGGAGAAACTGAGTTGCAATGTCTTCAGAGCTCACAAATGAAAGGGATGCAGTCTCACCTAGAAAAGGCTCCTCAAAGGCAACCTGAAGAATGAGCCCCATTCGCTTCAGCGCTTACTACTATCCTCTTTTTCCCTTCCTGTGTGCCTTGTCTACCTTCCTGGTAGCCAAGCACCTACTCTCCAGAGGGTCAGCAGTCTCTCAGTGAAGCTTTCCCATGTTCCAGTCACTCGCTCATTCTATTGTTGCTGGCAGAGAGTAAGCACAGTCCTTCATCCCTCCATCACCATGCACTAGTCAATGACTGCAGTGGCTGGTCTCAGCCAAGAGTGACTAATAAACTACCCATGTTTGTCCCCAGCAGATGCTTGTGGTAAGTGTGTTGGCTAAGGTTTGGAGTGAGATAAAATACAGCATCTAACAGACAGACACGCTTGCAGTGAAGAAGAGTCACATCACAACTTTTTTTTTTGGTGGGGGTAGGCAGGATTTAGCCCTCACTGAGTGAAGGAGTTGCTGGTTTAGTCAAGAACAGGATGAGACACATTGGTCTAGTGCATTGACATTTGCATCTCTGAGTGAGAGTGCTTGTTTTCACTGAAAAGAGCAGCAAGACTGCCTTTTGAAACATTTAAAGGTAGTTAAGCTTTTGGAGGAAAAGAAGTGAATATATTTTGATGGGAAGCTTTGAATCTCCCTGGACCTACCAGAATGGCTACAGAAAGACTTCAGCATTTCTATGAGTGCATCTTTTTAAACCTTGTGGTCTCTTTTGTGGGTTGTAAATAAATACTTACATTTCACTTCTGCCTATTTTAAGAGTGATTTAGTGGTAACTGGCTAAGAGCAAAACATCGCTGATCTAAAATTAAAAGAATGTGTCTTTCTGAAGCAGAGAAGCTCAGGTTGAGAGCAAGTATCAGAAGGCTGGGAGAGAATGATGTTTTTTCCACTGACTAGCACTGGCTAGGGGACCTCTCTTGCATACTGCAAAGGAAGAAAAGGCATGCTTGAATGCTTAAGTCCTGAATGAATTTTGCATAAAGAAAAAAGAAAAGCCAACTTTTGCCCTGAGAATACACCCCTTCCCTCCCAGCTCTGAAGTCCCTTGACCCTCCAATACTAATTGCTAGTCGCCAGCACCTGGTACTGGGGCTGCACTGTGTCAGGCAAAGGAGAAAGAAACCTGTCAGGGTTGTGTGGAAGAATTCCTGAGCACATCCAGTCTCCAGGCACAAGCACAACCTATATCTGTTCCTGGATTGAAAAGCACTGTAGAAAAGCAGTCCACAGGCACAGTCCACATGCACTAATTGGGACACGAAGGAGGATGTAATTCTTTAGAAATTTCAAGGCAAATATGTACCTTTCCTCCAAGGAAAATAAGACAAATGTTATCTCCTTCCATAAGGGATGGAATCAAAAGCAATCAAAAAGTCACCCTTACAGCACATGACAGCAGCACAGTTGGATCCTGGCTCAGTCTTTTAGCTCTCCGAGCTGCCATGCAGTGCTCAGCCTGGTGACTCCAGGCCCTCAGCCACAGAGTGTGAGATTATCAGCACAGAGCCCTCATGAATTTTGCACGGCAGCAACTCTGAACCTTATATTACATGTGTGCATTTGTGCAGGAGACAGGGAGTAAAATTAAACGGGGTATGTAATTAGGTATTTCATACCACATCACATCGTGCTAGGGTTTAAAAGGCATATCCAGCACTGGCTAATGACCAACATCCATGTGCTTCCATGTGTCTGTCTCTCACCTTCCATATGATACAGAAGCCTACAGATGTACATTATGAGTTTAAATTTGGGCATGGTCTGTGCCCCTACCTGGACAAGCTTCTTGTTGTGCCCCTGTTCTGGAGAGCTACTTCTGGAAACCAGTGCCACACTCTTAAAAGCAATGATAGCGAGGCATCTGTGAGTAGAGATGCCAAAATAGCTCACATAAGAGTAACCAGTGAGTCACTTCATTGCTAATGCAGGCAGGTAAAATCTTATTTGGACTATGGTTACTCTGCAGAACTTCAGAAGTTTTGCTTTTATTCTATTCCCTGCCTGCCAAGTAGCATTCACATTAGCAAATGCAAGAATCCTAAAGCAGAGGAGCAGCAGGTACAGGGACTCTTCAAAAGGCTGAAACCCCCTGCCCTGCCTGTGCCCTCATCTGGTTGGTGAAGAACTTAAAACAATGCCAGGTGCTCACAGGTGTGGCTGGCAGGAGTCACTCACCCCCATCTGGGGTTGATAAGTGGTCCTGGCTGCAGCCAACTCCCACCCAGAGAGTGGTTGAGGATTTGGGTGTTGCAGCAGGGCTCACAGTGTTTCTGGGGCTGTGATTGTGCCAAGCCTAGTGGGGAACATCGACTGCAAAATGTTTGAGGTGCAGACAGAGCCTTTGGAGAAAAGGTAACAGCTGCCTGGAACAGTGCAGGGTATGTTTTCCTCTGGGATCCTTTGCCAGCCAAACTGGCTTTCCCTTCCCATTGCAATGGCAAGCTCTTCTTGTGGACAAGCCCCTGGTGTGGCTGAACAAGTGGTTTTCAGGACTGAAGTTTTCCAGTATTGGTTTTTCAACCAAAGTCTGTGGTACAAATCTCAGGCCTGGCCTGAGCTGGTAAGAGGAAAAATGTCTCACCATCTCTCCAATTCTCTGGAGCTAATCACAATCTCTGTGACAAAGGTGATAATGCAAACAGGGTTTAGCTTCCTTTTACCATAGTTTGTGAAACTGCCTTATGCAAACCAGTTTTAAAGAATAGTTGAGTCCCACCTCTGGTAGCCAAATTAAACTGCTATTATCTCTCAGGCAAGAAAACTGTTTGTAGCAATGTTTTTGAAAAGTACTAGTGTAATTTTGCAGGCCAGTGTAGACTGTCCTACAGGGTTGAAATCATCCCTGAGTTTAAAAAAAAAATAGCAGAAATAGAATGGATGTCACAGCTGACTAAAGTTTTTGGAAGGTTTTAATTTTAATGAACAATGAGAAATGCAAAGCATCATTCTGGGCTGGCTCAGTTTGAGGAGGTGATGCAGCTGTGCCGGTGCAGTGCCTTGTGTCTACAGCCATTCCTGTCTTTGAGAACACCATAACCACCCACCACAGTCCTGAGCCAGCACAGCTGAAGCTGGCACAAGGTCCTTCACCCTCACTCTGTGGTCCCAGGGCTTGGAGCAGCAGCAGGTCTGGGGCAGTAGCTGCTGGATGCCAATCCTGTGTTGCTAATCTTCACGTGCACTGTAAAACCAGAGGAGCTGTACCTCAGTGACACCTGGCTTGATAACATCTTCAATGCTATCTTCCCCCAGTCCCCCTCCCCGCCACTCTTCCCCCATCTTTTTTAAGGAAAAAAAAAAAAAAGGAAAAGGAAGGAAGCTTGCATTCTGATGCTGGGTCAGTGGATATGGGATAATTCAAATTCAGCACCTTCCTCTGAGCTGTGTGGTACCCAAGGGACAGTATCTTACTCTGCTCCTTCCTATCACTCTGTGCACTTGTAGGGGCTTATGGTATTACTGCAAAACACTCTAGACATGCACAGCATGAAGAAACAAGTTGAAAGGTACATTTGGATGCTCCAGACTCAAATCAGATAAACTCACAGGATTCACGTGGCCTCTGACACCAGGTGATTGCAAATGGTAATAAATAGAATCCAAATTCAGGTTGGCACATGCTTTCCTAGCAAGGGGACTAAAAATAACTGCATTTTAACAGACTAAGTGGTTAGAGAACTTTGTTAATTCAGACATAAACCTGTTAGCATAAAATATTGCCGGAGGTCTGAAATGGCCTCAGTTTACATTTTTCATCAGGATTGCTGTTAGAGACAACTAACCCTTTCTCTCCCTAAGAATAATGCTGCTTTTCCACAAGGCAACCCAAAAGCCAATCTCTTTGTACACAAGAGAAATGCCTCTAATCTAGACTTTATTAGACTGATCACTATATAATGGCTTTAGAAACTCTGGACAAAATAGAGCAGTGGGTTTAGCTGACGGTAATGTCAGACTGCTGTCAATAATCTCCAGCAGATGCAAACGTGTGACCCTTTTCCCCCTTAATTGTTGAATATTTATTTTTATCTTATAATGTTAATAAGGTTTATTGTGCTACAGAGAGAGCTGATATCACATGACCTTCATCTTCCTGACTGACAACAAAACCAGAAACATTACACTGCCTGTCACGTCCTGTTGCTTAATGATAATGTGTAGGTTAGTTGCTTTTCTTCCCCACACAATATCATTTACTCCTTTTGGACTGCCTTCCCTTATTTGGAGTTGCCATCGTGCTGAGAAAAAGGCGCAATTGAAATGGGGGTTCTGGAGCATCTTTTCAGTATGAGCAGAGGGAGCAACATCAGAAAAATAAATATGCAACTAGTCTTTAGACAGAACTTGTTCAGTTTATGAGTGGCGTTATAAGATATGATTGTCTAAAAGAGCAGGGGACTGGATTTGGTGAAGCAGGAGGGACCTAGCAGCTCAGTCATTCTAAATAAGACCTAGATAAAAGCCTGAGTAACCCTGGTCTTAATAAACAAAAACAGACTATGCAAAGGACATGGGAGGAAAAAAAACCCCAGACAACTCTAATTTTCTTTGGAACAGAATTAGCTCAACTCATGTATATTTGAGATGGCAGGAACCCAAAGTAAAGGTTTGCATCTGGTCCTCTGTTTGTGCTGTGCTGAGCCAGGATCCCCAACCCAGATAACTCATTTTGGATCAACCATGTTGCTGTTACATAGGATCTAAGGGCCAAATTGATACAGACAGAAGAATGCAACAGCTTGGAGAGTTAGGCTGTAGCTCAGTCTGCACCTTTACACAGCACTGCGAGGAAAAGTGAGGCTCATGTGCAGGTGGATTAAATTGAATTCCCACACCCAGGGATGAATGGCTGCAGTTCCCAAAGCAACACTGGCCATGCCTAGCATCTGCTTCCCACTCCCTCCACAGCAAAGGGAAAACCAAGGTGTGTCTCAGGCCCAGCATCTCCTGCCCATTGCTGGGACAGAGCAGCCAGTGTGTCACACCCCTCAGTTCTTGATGCCAGGTCTAAACTAAGCAGAGATATGGAAACCATTATCAATATGCTTCAGGAAAGCATGTGCAGGATAGAGGATGCACAATAAAGAAGCAGAGAATACCTGGGCAGTTCAGCCCCTGGGGCAGCTGTCACCAGCCTCTGGACACGGCCAGCTGTGAGTGGGAGGAACGGGGCTAAACGTAGAGGAGGTCCCCCACCTTCTGTGGGCAGGCAGGACCTGGCTCTGGCTTTGCACCAAGAGTTTGGCAAGGGGTGCAGTGGGAAGCCCGGAAGATTTAGCATTTTGTCTGTGCCAGAAATCTCCAGCTGCACAGTCCTGAACACAAACTTTGTATATCCTGAAAACAGTGAAGATAAGTGATTTTTGGGTTTGTTACGTGTTCTAAATGGAGTGAGAGCCCTCAGCTATTCCAGCTCATTCCCTCTGCAGGTTCGTTAATGAGACCTATGGGAATAGAATTGGGTTCTTTTTCACTGTTATTTGGACTGTGAGAAAAAAAAAAATCGCAGAAAGGAGAAGCTATTTTCAAACTATGTTTTTTTTTTTGTTTCGCAACTGAAATGTTTACCAGGCTTCTGTCATTAGGTCCAGATATTTGGGGTATAATTAGAATTGTGCAAAGACTAGTCTAGATTTTCGTGTGTGGTTAATTTTACTGAGTTCTCTGCGATATATTATTTACATTGCTTTTTTAAACACTATTTTATGGTATGAAAATAATATTTCATGGTATAAAAATAATGTTTCAGTCCATGTGGTCATGATGCAACATAAAACTTTTATTTTGTTCAGAGTGCTTTGTAAGCATTAGTGAACTGAATGTTAGGGTACACTTGTGAATTAGGCAGCACATCCTAGTTACAGTGACTTGAAAAATGTGTCTGCTTCCCAAATGTATTTGCACCAGTATCACTATTTTGATTGGGGGGGGGGATAATTTTTACCATGATGATAAAAGCCCCACAATCCCCAAACCTGGTTGCAGTTAAACCAAAAATGAAAGTATCATATCTGTGTCTGGCTGCCCCCCAAATACTGGTATCAGCACTCCTGACTAAAGTAGCATGGGCCAGGTCTTGGTTTTCAGCCTGTTACATCAGTACTGATGTAGCTAATGCATGACAGATGTCGTGGTGAAATCATAGATCCATTGAAATCACTGGCAAAACTCCCATTCATTTAGATGGTCCTGAGGCTTTGCTCAGCACAACTGAGGCTCCATGTGCAATACCCAAAACACAGGTCATCCCCAACATGGCTGTTTCCTTGACCCAGGAACAAGATGGGCAGAAAGTGGCAGTGTGCACAGTGCCAGGATGTGCTCCTGTAACTGGTGTCCTCGGGCAGCTGCACACGATGGGCAAATCCAGTGGGGGCAATGGCCACAGAAGCACTTCTGCCCACTGCTTGTCCTCTGTTGTCCTGCAACATCTGTGTAACACCTACAGAAATCGCTGGAGTCGGCAAGTAAAGCTTTAGCTGGTTTAGAGGCAATTTGGTAATGAAAAGGAAAGAAGAGCTAGTACTGCATTAACTTTCAGCTTCGCACTAGCTGCCTACCAGATGCTTGGGGGCTGGAGACCTGGAAACCTTGACCCTACTGTGTGACATTTCACCCATTACATGAGCCAGGGGATTCAGTGCACGGCTTCTGGGAATCACAGGGAAATAACACTGCAGTCACGTTCCCTGAGCCAGGAAATGGGTACAGATGCCCATGGACCACTGGTATTGCTGCATTTTTCCATGCTTTTGAGCTCTGTGTGCCTCTGTGTCCTGTGTGTGGTTATGCAAACAGAAATGACCTGGCTGCAGAGCCACAGTCCCAGCTCTATCCTGTGTGCGGGCACAAGGAAAGCTGTTCCACGTCCCCCTTAGGGGAAAAAAAAAAGTCTGGATGTTTTTTCGGTGGCCCTCCTTGCAGCAGTTTGCACACCATAAATAGCATGCTTACTGCTCCCTGGGAATCCATGGAAGATGTTGATTCCTCAGCTGAGTGCTGTTTAAGAAGAAATAGGATCCACCTCTGTGTGGGCTGAGCTGCTGAGAAACACGCTCGTGTGCTCTGGCTGGGCTTTGTGATGCAGTGGTACTTTGGATACCCAGTTTGTTTAGAGCTAGGCAGGGTATCTCTGCCATACACTGTGGTGAAGGGAAATCAGAACCCACTGCACCCATAAGGATAACTTCTTTCACTAATAAATTAAACCAGCTGGCACTATGGACTGCGATGGAAAAGATGACACATCTGTTTTCTGCAGAGGCAAAAGCTGAGTGCTGGACTTTCCCATCCTCACACCAGTTCCATAGTCCCACCTCAATCCTTTCAAAGTGCTGCAATGGGAAAGTTCAGCAGAGGGAAGGGAAGGGAAGGCAGCATGTCCAGCCCCACCATGTGTGAGGAAAACTGCTCACCAGTGGGAACACCAGCTGAAGAGTGAAACGGATGGATCACCAGGGCAGTATGGTCAGAATCACTTAATGAGATGGACACAAACCCAAAAATGTGTCCTTCAATGTAGACGAACACTAGGACTTGCATCCAGAAGCAGAATACAAACCACAGTCCTGTAACTGCAGGGAACACCACCTCTAGAGAGGATTGATGAGAAAGATGAATGTGTCTAACAGTTCAAGGAGGTTGTGGATGAGGTGAGGACGAATCCAAGAAAGGCCACAGAACGAAATGACTAAGTACTGGAAAACGTGGCTTGAAGTGACAGACTGGAGAAGACACTCCATCTGTTTAGCCTAACGAAGACAAAGTTGAGAGAATGACTTGATCACAGCCTCTAAGTACTGACATGGGGAACAGAAATGGGATAATAGAAGGCTTTTCAATCTAGCTGACGCAACTATAATATGATCCAACTGGAAGCTGGAAGCCAGACAAATTTTGACTACAAATAAGGTGCAGATGTTTAACAGTGAGGGTAATTAACCAGTGGAACTAATTACCAAGGACTGTGGGGACTATAACCAACAACTTTAAATCAGGATTAGATTTCCTCCCCCTTCCCCTCCCCCTGCCAGAGATGTGCTCTAGTTCATTCAGGAATGAATTCAGAGATGTCCTTCAGTGTGTGTATTACTCAGGAGCTCAGGTTAGATTATCAAGGCAGTTTTCTCTGCCTTTGGAATACCCCTGTGATTCACAGGCCCTTGAAGCGCATAGACACCGTGCAGAAAACTCGCAGCACCTGCCCAAACTGACTCATGACACTTCATTTCATACCCTGGGCTGTTAAGTAGTAAGGGGACAAATTGGTAAGAGTGGGAGGAGAACGGTGTGGGCGACAGGATCACAGATCCCCTCCGTGTAAGCTTGTGCATTATCTCGGTGATTCAGTTACTTCTTTAAAGACATAAAAAAAATGAAAGAATTAAGATGGCAAATGTAATTGTCTGCCCTGCTAAAAGCATTGCAGGCAAAATGAGCTTTCAGGAAAGATACTGATAAAGCGTTCTTTGTGTTCCTCTTGCTGTGCCATGCTGAATTTGGCCAGGGAAAGGAGCACCCCAAAATCAGAGCAGGAAGAAGCAACCCCTGTCTGGAGTGAAGTCATCCTGGGGAGCAGCAGTGAGCCAATGCATGGCTCCTGGCCTGTCAGTGACAGACCATGAAACTGCCTCCATCTGCTGCCAAGCCCATGTGGACATTCCATCTAAGAAAACAACCAGCCCAGCATCAGCAGTGCTGCGGTGCAGCAGCCCAAAGGGAAGCACAGTGGCTGGCTTGGAGCCTGCGATGGATGGAGATGGACCCCTGGCTTGGAGCTTCATGGTCTGTGGTGAAACCCCTGTGTGCTGCAGTTCAGGGCAGATGGAGGGGAGGCCAACATGAAATACAGGGTATAGACAACCTCTCCCTGGCCTTGGAGTGGGAGAAATCAAGAAAAGATTGGAAGTGTTTGCAGTTTTGCCACAGCAGCAATTTTCCCTCTTGACACGGTGGTAGGGCTGGGGGACAGAGAGACTAGGACAGACTCTTGACTTGCAAGCCACAGTGTCACCCTGTCCCAGGGTGGCCCTGACAACCTCCTGTAACCTTCCAGACCCTTCCGGGACCTTCTCTGGCCTTGCTGACATCGAACAGAGTCGTGGCAGGATCGCAGAAGCAGAGCGGATGTGGCGAACGCCCCGTTCCTGCTGCGGTCCCGTCCCTCACTTCTCCCGGCTCCCACAGGGCCTGGGCATGCCCGGTGCCGGGGGCAGGCGGGGCAGGCAGGGCTGGGGGGGGAGGCTCCTCAGCTGCCTGCTCGCACCTGCCGGCGCTCGCAACTGCAATTAGTTGCACCCGGTCGAAGCCAAAATGAGGCCCCTTTCAAACCGCAACTCTGTGCGTTTTGTTTCCAAAGGGAAGTTCATCTTTTATGTGCATGCAAAATGGACAAAACCCGAGGAACCTTTTTTTATCCCCCCTCCTCCCTTCTCTCAGTCAGGCAGGAATTTGTTTAAAAACACCCGCTGCTGCGGCAGGGAGTTGCAGTGGGCTGAGGTCTGTAGCGATCCTTCTTTTGTGGCACGGGAAAGGTTTGGCTTTTTCCAAAGAGTAGGCTCGGCGTGTGGCCTGCTCACGGTGAGGGGATCCCCGGTGTGGGTGGGCAAGTTGGGCCCCCTGCCCGGTTTGGGAAACCTGTCCCCTTCACCCAGAGTGAGAAGATGGAGAAAGCGGGGGGGATGAGCTTCCACTGCTCGTGGGGAGATATGCCTGGGGGGCACTGAGAGCCGCATGGGTGGGAAATGATGGACACCGGGCAGCCTTTCCCTTGCCCTCTGTCTCCTTCCCTCCTCCGTCGCTCCTCCACATTGTTTTTCCTGCATCCGCATCCTGCTTCAGCCAGGTGTGGATCCCGCTTCCCGAGGAGGCCGCCTGCGCGGTGGTCCCCAGCCCTGGGATGGGTTCATCTGCAGGCAGAGCCCCCCGGGTGAGTGCCGGGCGGTGCTGATTCCGCGGTGCGCGGGGGATCCGGCAGCCACGGCATTAAGAGGATTTATGAACGAGATAAGGCACAGCGCTGAGCTGCCCTCGGTAATCGTGCCGCACACAATTCGGGGCTGCGCGGGGAATTTCGGCGTGGCTGACAGGTACACAGCACTGATCCAATTGTGCCTACAGCCGCTATTAGCCAAAATAAGGGGCAACCGGTATTACAAATGATTTCTGGGTAAATGCTCAGCTCAAGTTCTGAATGATCTCTCAGCAATAATCCACACATAATCCTCAATACAGAGACTCTGCTTTAAAGGAAGCTCCATTTTGAGCAGGCCTCAATAATGCATGGATGTCCTGATTCACAAAATAAGGGGGAGGAGGGAACAGGAAAGCCACTTTTGTTTTACAGACTTTTTTTCCGGGTTTTCTTTTTTTTTTCTGGGAAAAAAAAATATTAGGGAAGTGTGCGATCATGTACATATTATTTATTAAGAGAAGATCACCTGCTTGGTAATTATTTCTTTGGGAGAATAATTTTAACTATAATGACTGTGTGTGACTGTTTCAGGTAGGTCTGATGTATCTAGAAAATAAACAAATGAAAAAAAATCTCCTGTAAGGACTCAGTTCATGATGTTTATTCCTCGGAACACTCTTGGTGACTTAATGTGAGGGAATGAGTGTGCTAATAGCTAACACCTTCTCTCTTCTCCTCTGCATTTAGTGCTGTGAAAGGTTGCCTGGTCCAGTGGCACTTATGCAGCCCCACTAGCAAGGCACCTGGGAGCCCTGCAGTCTTTGGTGCATTGGGTGGCCTCATCACAGCCCCATGAAGTGAAGCAGGAAAATGTGCTGCTCCCAGAGGCACAAATCCCAGAGAGGAGCAGGTGACTCTTCCCAAAAACCCCTACCTGTTTTGTGCTGGCATGAGACCCAGGGCTGGGTTTTCAGAACCTCTTAGCACCCACTCCAGCACTCATGCCTGGCTATTTATGTTCTTTGAAGTGTTCTTCCTATAACAACTTGATTGCCAGAGAGTGGGCACAGAAGAGTTTGAGTCTGCAACAATTACTCTGTGAGTAATCCTTGGGTAATCCTGGGAGGCTTTACCTGGCTGACTAAGGACTCTTAGTGTATTACCAAACCATTGGATATATCCTCTACAAATATTTTTGGCCCATTGCTTCCCCTAGGGCTTTCAAGGGGACTGGAATAGGTTTTGTAATCTCTGGTATACCTTAATTAACATCCACAGGACATTTTAACCAATAGGCTCATCTCTTGGCTATAGAATAGAGGAGTGTTGGAAACCATATCTGTTCATCATGAATCATATTCTCCTAGCTACCTGTTACAGAGGGGAAAGGAGGCCCTGCCAAATGCCACAAACAAAAATTTTAATATTTCTCCACTAGCAAATTCTGAAAAAGCAAACAACATTTTCATAGTTTGTTTACTGATTTGTTCCTTAAAAGAGGCAAGGGAATCTGTGAATCAGAAGAATTTCCATCTCAAAAAATTGCTTTGGCAGCCAGTGGCTGGTAATTTAGGATTAAGCAATTGAATTTCATGCAGTCCTGCTTAAAATTCAGTACCCCACACCCCGTCACCATACGCATAAAAAACCCCACACAACAGTCCCGCCACCACCTCCCCCAGCATCTATAAGATCTACTATAAGTCAGTAAAAAAAAACTCTAATCAGCTGGGAGGTCACAAAATGTACATAATAAAGATGTTGTCTGCACGACTGCTGGATTTTTCCCCTCACAGCGTTCGCAGCCTATCAGGCAGTTTCCGTTCTGATGCAGTGCCAGTGCCGGGCTGACTTCAATCAGGCTGCACAAATCAGCAGAGCAGAAATGCCTCCTTCTCTCCATCACCCGAAGCCAATGCTGATTCATCTCTTCAGACCCGTTCCTCCTGCCCTTTCTCTGAATTCGCTGATTGCTGAATCATTTTTTTTTTTTTTACCTTTTTATTTCCTTCCCCCCTTCCCCTCTGGAGTGTCCTGGTGCTGAATGCAACACGCTTCGTTCGAGATCTGACTGAAAGGGAATATGGAAATTAATTGGCTCAGGCTGCTCGCAGCCTTTTCCACGTGCCTGTACTATGTAAGAGGTGCCGTGCAATTGCCTTTCCATTGTGGCTCCCCACCAGCCACCTGTCTCCTTGCACACACTGCTGCGGCTGCTCTCAGCCTGGGCTCCGGAGATGGATGTCCCCTTCCTCTCCCTGTTGTGCAAAAGGGAGGGCAGCTGGCAGGGCTGTCCTCCTGAGGGCTGGAACTGCCCTGTTTGACTCAAAATAGGCCAGATTTAGTGAATTCTCTGGCTCGTGGTAAACAGTGTATGACTGGTGCTTTGGCAAGGGCTGCAGGGGGATGTACAGTGCAGTGTCACTGCTGTTGAAATGATTATTTGTTCTGGCTACTGGAAGGAGAGCCCAATTGAAAGAGAGCAGCCAGGGGATGTTCCTCCTCCATGGGAGGGTGGTACTGGGACCCTGGCAAGTTGGGGTATAACCTCACTTCATGGGCATGCTCCATCCCTAACACGCTGTCCCACGGTGCTGCGGCTTTCCCAGCTCCGTGGGAAAGACAGTGCTGGGCAGAAAGAAGGCCTTATCTCCATGTCATGCAAGGGGGAAGCCCAAAAGGAATAAGATCTTACAGCCAGCCAGGCAGGAGGGCAATGTCACCAGGAGCACCTATGTAACAGGGGAAGAAAGGAGATCCATTCCAGAACCGCTC
Organism: Dicrurus megarhynchus; assembly: GCA_013399195.1. Taxonomy (NCBI): domain Eukaryota; kingdom Metazoa; phylum Chordata; class Aves; order Passeriformes; family Dicruridae; genus Dicrurus; species Dicrurus megarhynchus. The sequence continues at coordinate 1,436,806 of VXAD01006706.1, read as the reverse complement.
TGGCAGTCTGGAAGCACCTCAGCACTTGCTGGGGGACATCAGGCTCTTCTGAAGGGTGGATGGTACAAAACTGACCTGGACTCAATTCCTTGCTGGAAGGAAAAATCTGAGTTCTAACAGTCAGGAGGATATTGGTCATTTGTGCTGATTGTTTTTTACTTGGAGGCATTTCAAGAAGTGGCTTTTGAAGTCCTGAAGAACTTCTGTGCCCAGAAGAAGCTGGTCTAATTTTCCCACCTATAATAAGTTGGTCTTTAAAAAGATATTATCTCTATATACCGACTTTGTCTTACCCATGTCCTTTGACCATTGCAGTCACCACAAAACTCTTTGAGGCTGCTACGGCATTCGGCAGCAGATCAATGGCACAAACACTACAGATGTCTGCAGCTGCTCCAAACCAGGAATAAGAATTTTTGGGTAGAGACATCCTCGCCTATGGCATCAGCCCTTGTGTTCTCATCTCAGCAGACTGATGGTATGAGCACCACTAGGTGCTGGTGAGTTGTTTGTATTTTGAGGGTCTTGGGACGACTCAGACTCTTGCAGCACTGAAGGCTGCCTGTGATTTCTCTGGCATGAAGCCCATTTTCCTCTTCCATCTTTGCACTGCCTCTTGCCCAAGGAGTCATGGCCTGCAAGAAGGACCACTTCCTATTATTAATACAATAGCCAGAAATGGAAGAGCAGGCACATTTGCAATGCAGTATCCCTGACAGAGAAGACATGATCTCAGGCACGCTGGATGTCAAAACCAAATGAGAAACTTTTCTACTAGTTTTATCATAGTTTTTCCCAGAGCCACTGCTACTTGCATTCTGGAAATTTACAGGATGAAGGATTTTGTCATGATATCTAATTCTAATCTGGAGTGATTTACTGTTAAATTGAAAATCAAGCCTGTACATATCCCCCTCCAAGTGGTTTCTGTGACAGTTTCTATTAACCATAAAAATGTCACTTGCTAGGAAGTATCAGCCTTCTTATAGGCTTTGCAATCATCACTACCAGATGCACACTTACTGAATGGAATAAATAATAGCCTTGTACAATTAGCCTAGGATGCAGGACATGTCTGGCTATCTCTCTTGGCTCCAAAGTGAAGTTTTCACAAGCAAACCCATATACCAGGAGATGAGATCTATGTGGATTCTCTGGAGCTCTTCAGAACTTGAAATGTTGTAAAGCCTTAAGGATAAAGCTAACAGTTTTGGTGCATGTCTTTTTGGTTTCAGTCTGTGTAAGCAACTGAAATACCCATCTTACTTCATTCTGATACAGTAAAAAAAAACAACCCAGTGTTTATTCTGTCACTTATAATATGTTTTGAAATACTCTACTGGCTCTGTGGTGTTTCCTGCTGTTGCACAATCACAGTAAAATTTGTACTGTGGGGTTGCACCGTAAACACTTTGTCCCGATCTACCCTTCAAGGAAATGACAGGCAGAGCCCTTCTCGAGGCTGGGGCTGTGGAGGAGGGCTGCAGTCCGTGGGATGTGCTAGCAGTGTTGAGACACAGATTTGAGTTAAGCTGGTCCTCAGGTATGAGCTGAAACTAGTTTGGGTTTGTGTCATGTCCTGCCAGAGCTCTGAGCCATTGCACTTAGAGTCTCTGCTGTTGGTGGGGACCTCAAGAAATCAGCCTGAGTACAGAAAATGACACTTAATGGTTCCCCAGATTTTAAGCCATATTGTGAGCAGCAGTTGAAAGTTGCAACCTGGACCTTCATTGTTGTGTTTGCATCTGAGGATTGAAGTCCAGGGGACTGCAGAACTGAAGTGGTGGATGTGGACTGCATGAGACACATTACCCTTGCAGCAGCAGAAGCCTTGGAGCCTTGCAGCAGAAGCAGCAAGAAGCCTGTTTACATCTGTCAGGAAGAAGAAAGTCATATTCTGCTCTTCTATGCACCATTCTGACTACTGAAGTCAGTGATCTTTGACTTGTGTGTCAGGGAAAAAAATTAACCGTGTAGGAGTTTGCAGCTGGCACAATGAACAGAGCGAGATACCAGCCACCTCTACAGAGCACCTGGATCCCTTGATGAAGTGAACTTACAGTGCCTGGATAGATGTGAAACAGAAGAGTAAGGGGAGAAAGAAAGCATTTGGTCACATTTACAGAGCAAAGACACTGTATATTTGAAAGTAGAAGCTCTGAGAGGGACACGTGCTACGATTTCAAGAAAACACCTGTTCGTACAAGGAGCATCATCGGTGCAGGGACCTGAGTGTTGAGAATCATGCAAACAGCAGCCCCTGCACTGTGCTGGGCTGGGCTCATGAGAGGAGATAAAGTAGGAAACGGAGGGGTTTAGTTCCTTCTCCCCTCTTTGTCTGCTTTGCAACTGCTGTTGCGAAAGCGGAAAGGGTTTAAAAATGTCTGGAAGAACGGTTTGCAACATGTCCAACCTGCTCTAGAAGGGGAATATGAAGAAGCTCATCCTATCAAACTTCAGAAAAAGAAATCTTGAAGTATGACAACTTCAGCACAGGCAGAGGCATCTAGTCTGATGTTAGAAGGCTCTTTGTCTTTTATCTACCAAATGCATATATATTCCAGAACAAAAAGCCCCTGTGTGTCCCTTGCCCATGGAATTTATACAGATTTATAAATTAAAGCTAGAATTACAGGATATTATACAATATATAATACTAAATGCTGTTGTCAGAGGGAAAAGTGCCTGTGGACTGTTTGTGACTGCAGAATCCGTGATGAATACTTAGAATGTCCCTCTCCTGGAAACGCTGTTAATTGTTTTTTCACATGATGAAATTGGTTTGAAGCAATTTCGCTGTCCCTTGAAGTCTTGTGAAAACAGAAAACAGAATATATTAGTATAGGAGAAGATGATGCTCACAGTTGTCTAAGAACTAAAAAGCCACGTGTATTCTTTAAAGTCTGTGGGATGAGGCTGCTTTCTTCACTGCAGTGTTAACACATGCACCTTGGAGACTCTCATCTCAGCCAGCATCTGAGCATGCTCTTGCATTTCATCCGATGGCTCAGGAGCAAAAGCACCAGCTTATATTCACCAACATGCAGCTCCAAAATCAATGTCAGCTAAGCATTTTCATTGCCAACAAATTAAACATTTTCACAGCTATTATTTGGACTAAAACCTGATAAATGGCATTGGAGGACTCTGATGAAGCTAAATTCTCCAACCTGTGAACCTTCTTCTCTGACTGGGACAGATAAGAGAAAAGAAAAAAGTAGCTTGTGCATGTCTTCATCCCTGCTCTCTGTGATGAGGCTCTTGAATGGATGAATGTCAGCAGAGAAAAACCGTCTTGGTGAGAACTTTGTATGGAAAGATCCAATCCAAAAAGTGAGATTTGCAGGCCACACTGAAGGAATTCTTCATGTTTCCAAATTTCAGTTCAGTGAAAGTCTGGGAATTAGTTGGGCCAGTGGCTTTTCCACACTTCAGAGTGATAGCAGGAAAGCATATACATGCTGTGTACAAAGGTATTCCCTGAAAAAATGGAATTGAGCTGATATATTGGAAAGGTGCCAGACTGATATAAATAGGAGGTCAAAGACTTTCATCTTCAGAGCTGGTATGCCAAAGGTGCTGGCAGCCCAATCTTCTCCACAGAGTGGAGAACTCAGAGGCCAAGTTTTGTTTTAGCATTTGTCTCTGTGAGGAGAGAAGGGATGACTTGGTACCCACAGGAGAGAAGGGATGACGTGGTACCCACAGGATCATCCCAGCTCTCTTCATGACTGAAGCTTTTCCATTATCATGTATTAGATTTCCCCACAGCAAATAAAGTGTTGAAATTGGAATAAAGTATTGAAACTGTAGTGGAGACAATACATGAATTTTAACTATGTCATAAACCATACTTTAGATGGCTATAATAATAAAAATGTTGGAGGCCCAGATGAGCTGAAGATCTTGTCTTTTTAAAAAAAATCCCAAGCAACCCAAACCTGCTCACTCTCCACTTCTAAGGAAGTCTGTACAAACAGACTTAGCATCGACTTTACATTGACTGATCTATATTCAGGCCACAGGAGCACACAGAGAGAACCAGGGGTTTGCTGGCAAGCCAGACCACAGCATTTCTTATGGCAGCTCGTGGGAGGGGGTCCTTGTCTACAGATTCCTGCTCATGTCCCATTGACTTTATGGATAGTCCTCGGGATCTTGTCTGAGCACATCTGAATGTTTGTACAGCACCTGACGCAAACAGGCCGCCGTCCCACTTCATTTATCAAATGATAAATAACATGATAATACTATAATTGAAGTCACTCATACAGACAGTAATCACCTGGTGATTCAGTACAGCACAGACCTGCAAGGTGGAAGACTGCACTAAGCTTAAGCAGAGATTTCTATCTTGCCCATCACTTTCTGCACGCTAAATATATTCTGAATCTACGAATGCTGAAGTTTTAAGGTGACATTTTCTCTGCTTGGGCTAAACCCAAAGTGATTAATTTTTGTAATGCCCGAACAAAACCATTCAGCCACTCTTGAGTTACGTGACACTGAAATGTATTGATAATGTTGCTATTAACTGCTCAATCAAGACTCGCTGACAGCACATACCATAATATTTTTTTATTTATTAAGCAAGGAACAGCAATACAGGGGGAGGTGGAAGACAGGAAACTTCAGAGAGTTTATGCCCTCCAGTGAGCAACACCTGATCCAGAAATCAGGCTCTGGCAACGTACAGTGCAGGGAAAGTATGCTTGAATTAGTGCCTAAGACCTGGCTGATACATACCTCATAGCTAATCTGGTTACGCGGGGTTTATTTCACAGTCGGAAGTTCTCGCGCTGGAAGAGAGTCCTGCTGGGGTTTTCTGAGCGCACGGCAGAATTAATGAATGAACGAACGCAGCTTGCCAGCCCAGATTTAAATTGCTTACTAGATCAAAATCTGTTCATTTTCTCTGTCCTTATTTCCAGCCTCTCCGTCTTTTATTTATTAATTTATTTCAGAAAACAGATAAAGAGCACAGAATGTGCCCGCGGACGTCATCAAGGCAGCAAATGCAGATAAAGGGCTGTTTTTCATGCTGGCCTGAACCCTGGCACCAGGCTTTGAGCCACGGTCCTGGGCAGGGAGGTCCCTGGCAGAGGCTGGTTGGTGGCTGGGGGTGTGAGGAGCTGTGGCTGCACAGCCCTTACAACCCAGCTGCCCAGAGCCTCTCCCTGTGCCACCTTTTTTGTAGAAAAGCAACCCTTTTCTACAGCCCCTGGGAAAAGGACGGCATTAAAGCAGTGAAGCCCTGCTTTGAAAAAGCAAGAAATAAACCCGGGCTGCTGTGCAGGAAGGGTCGCGTTTTTTCTGTCTTTCAGATCCGTGCTGCCTTTGGTATTAGCCAGTTGTCAGGCTTTAATGGGCGCTTGCAAACAGGATATCTGGAATATTTCGATTTATTTGGCCACTGGGCAGACCTCCAGCCTGCCGTCTTGACTGCGGTGCTCGTATTTTAATAGGAGTTTTAAGAAGGCTTAGTTAGGGCTATTTAAGGTAGTCCCTGAGTTTTCACGCAGACTTTCTCAGCTCCGACCGACAGCACAGCACAGCACCGAGGAGATGCGGCGGCAGGTTTTTAAGAAGCGGACGGACTCTATAAACGTGTCACTGTCACTGCCCTCCCAAAGCCCCTTTGAGAAGAGCGAGCTCCCCTCGCACCGTCCCGGCTCCTTTCGTGTCCCGGTGCCTGGACTCCTTAACTCCGTGTCCAGCTGCGCTGCGCAAGGCCAGGATGTGGGCAGCGCTCCGCGGCAGGAGCAGGGCATCGGGAAAAGGACGGATGCCTGCTCGTCCCCATGGCGCTCCCCAGCCCCTACTTCGCAAGGCCAGGCATCTCCCTGCCAGCCCCGGCACTGGGACGTGCTGCAGGGAGGCGGCTTTTGGCTGCTCCGAGCTCCAGGCAGCCTGAGGCGTCTCCATGGACTCCGGGCTGCGCTCTCCAGAGCGAAGGGGAAAGGAGACAAATGTCGCTCATTCAAGGTGAAGGGCAGTGCTGGCATGATGGAAAAGCAGCCTGTGCTCTCTGCCAAAGACTGGAGACCTTCCTGAAGATTCACTGTTCTTCAGGTTTTTTTTTAAATGTTCTTATTTTAGAGCTTATGGAAAGAAGAGGCTGATAATCAAGAGAGAGATTCTGCCAATATATCCAGGTATCCTGTGCTGCACTGCCCCTACTCTTCCTCACTTTCCTCTCCGTGTGCTGCCAACACAGGCTGAGCAGGGATGGATAGCTCTGCTGCCTGGTGCAGTGCAGGCGTGCAGGCATCTGCTACTGCAATATTGACCAGGTTTGCTTTCCTCAGCTAGAGACTGCCCTGTGAATTACCTCCAGGTCTCTGGAGGCGCAAGCCTAGTGTGCAAAGCACTCTGCCTGCTGCTGGCTTAACCTCGCCTGGCTGGACCCTAGCCCCTGAGGAGGATGAGGCAGGTCAGCATCAGGGTGCACTCTTCCTCCACACCATCCCAAAAGGAGCTGAAGAACTTCAGAAATGAAAATCTGCTTTGAAGGTGTCACAATGGTCACTCCACTTCTCTGGGAGGCAGTTTGGTAACTGAAAACCAAACTGGGGAGCAGAGCCAAGATCCCCAACCACAGCCTGGAAGAAACTAAAGCAAGGAGGAAGATTTTAAAAGGCCCCTCAGAGCCCAGCACATCAGTTGTTCAGTTGGAGGTTTAGTCAAGTCTCCTCTGTTAGTGTGAGGCCCTTCAGAGCCGCCAAGCTGCAAGCAGCTGCCCTCCTTCCTCTCCTCCTTCTCCCCATGGGGCAGGTGGAGGAGAACACACCGTGAAGAAGGGAAGCTCAAGGCCTCACCGTAAGCCTGAGCTGCTCTGCTCAGTGCGCCCACACCCACACAGCTCTCCAACAGCAACCAGCTGCCCCCAGAGGAGAAGGTGTGATCTTGGCGCATTGCATGGATCCATGCCGAAGGATGGGAACACGAGGGTGAATATCAAGGCTTGAGAATGTATCAAGGTTGAGAAAAGGCTTGCCTGGGTGATGAAATGTTCGTGAAGTGGCACACTGATGAAGGAGGAAAAATGCAAAAGGCAGCCCATCATAACTTCACCAGCTTGCACTACCAAGCATCCCTTGAAATGCTAATTAAAATGAGCGGAGGGAGAGGAGCCTGCTAACAGGATCACAGCCTTGCTTGGATTGAGTAATAAATGTGTAGTAGGCATCCGTGTTTTCCTCTGCATGTGTCTTTCAAGCTGAGTTGACTGTGAATGTTGCATTTTTGTGAAACCCACACAGAGTAGGATGCAAACACAGACTAGATAGAGAGGCAAGGTCTAGGCATGAAGCTGGAAGAGAAAAAGCCACGACGGTCTTACGCAAATAAATAAATAACTAACTGCCTGAAATAAGGGCTAATTAACTTGCAATAAACCAACTTAACCACTTAGGGGCAGCGTTAACACAGAGTTAACATGCAAAACAAACCTGTATTTTCTCACCTGGTTAATTTAATATGCGCCGTGAATATTCATAGTGTATGAAATCCTGATACATCAACACACCAAACGATGCAGTCTGTCAAAACCGGGAACGCGTGGCAAGAGGAGTAACTCAGTCGAGGCTCACACGGCGCTGACTTTGATCAGTTACTGTTTCTAAACACATTCATAGAGGAGGTAGGACTCTGCCGCTTTCCCTCTGTCAGGGTCACAGAGTGTGTTCTATACAAAGATTAAAACCTAAAAAAAGGAGACAGAAAAGAGCTTCACTTAAAATAAACATAAAGAAAATGAAACAGAAAAAAGGTGTCTTTGAGAAATGCTACTCTTGCATGCAGGAGCTGAACCCCCCATTTTATCTCCGTGGCCACATTCGGAGTCACTTTGCTCTCAGACAATACGTTTCTTTCTCTACGTTGCATGCAAAAAAGTCCCGGTTCCTTGGATTCCTCTGAAACATTGCCTTGCATAAAAAGGAGCCCAGACCCATTTCAGGTATGTTTATACTCCCTGATCAGAAAACGTAAATAAAGAAAAGGTGTTTTTTTTTCTTTTTAGTGTGACTCGACTAACTTGAGTTAACTCTGGCAGAAAAAAACCCACAGTAACTGCTTACATTTATTTATTTATTTATTTTTAAAGGGGGCTAGCAGCTTGAATTCAAACTGAGGTAAACATCATGTTACCTCACTGTCCTTTTAACCTGAGGTATTAAAAGCACAACTTTTCCCCTCCTGTGCCTTCCCCCTTCCCCCTACCCCTTTCCTTTTATGCACCAGTGTTTACTAGCCCAGCCATGGCTTGCCAGTGTCCCAGCATCACCTTTACAGCCACCAGGTGCTCCGGCTGCCCTGGCTGGGCTTGCACGGTGTGCCTGGTGCTGCTGGCAGCTGCCGAAGCGGCCGGGGCTGCTCCCCGCCGGCAGCGAATGCCAGGTCCATGCACCACCAGAGCCCTCAGCAGGAAGATCAGCCCCGGATCAGGTGCCGGCATGTGCTCACATTTCTGCTGAATTAGCCAGAGTGCACGACAGGGAACACATGCCAGCTTTATGCTCTGCGCTGGCCGGGGGAGGACAGACGATACCTGATCTGGCATCAAGTGAGCTTGGTGTGGAGAGGAGATATTGAACATGGCATAAAGTTAAAGTAGGATGGGTAAACAATATCTGATCTGGCAGAAGAAGCTGCTGGTACAAAGTTGGCCTGTCAGAACCATTAAAATAAATTCAAACCAGTGGAGTGAGTGCCACATGGCCAAAGTGTTTTTGCTGCAGTGTCAGGGGGCCCAGAGACAGATTCCCTGTGCTGTCAAACTCTGCACTTGGGAAAGGGGTGGGAAATGTGTGCCCACCCTTGGTGGCATGCCTATCTGAGGAACAACACTGGGGTGGATGAGGAGGCAAATGACCAGGGAGGATACTTCAGCCCTGAAGGATGCAGGAACAGACCTTGTTCAGCATTGCCCAGGTTGTGGCAGCTGCTTGACAGCGGATCCTGGTGTGACAAAGGGCTTCCCCTGGTGCAGGAGGTGGTGCTGGGAGTGTTGTGCTGGGAGGCTGAGATGGAGGAGAAGACGTGCAGCACTGCTGCCAGCACTGCCTCTGCAGAGGAGGGGGGATCAGGCTCCAAAGCCATCACCCTGCCAAAAACATCAAACTGACTGAAATAAAGTCCCGCAAGGAGAGGAAGCAAGCGAGCTGTCAGAAGTGAGAGAAACAACAAGCCCACTGTACAGGATCATCCACAGACCACCCTTCTCCACTCAAGTGATATTTCTCCTTTCACCTGTCTCAAGTGGATGAAATGTTTAGGCACTTGCTTCCTTTGCTTATAAAATTTGAGTGTTGGCCCTGTCTTTTCTTCCAGGACGGCCAGCACTGCCCTGGGAGATCCAGTCCCACAGCTCCTAGGAAATGGAAGAATGACGGGGCTGAGTCGTCATGCATTATGCTGAATATTTACCCCTCATGCATGCTATTTTATTTTAAATCTAGCGTGTAATATGCTTTGCATCTAGCGTGTTGCTCTTGTGTGTTTTTCCCTTGCCCTGCCTGTCTCTTGCTGGCAGCTGCCATCGTGAAACAAAAGGCAGCTGCCAGTTTGAGTGAACATCTCTCTCTCTTGCTCACTCTTTTGCCTCTTGCTCTTGGAGCTGATGCAAAACCACTTCACAGACTGGGTGGCAGGCACTGGTGCAAGGGGGTTTGCTGCCCTTGGGATGCTTGAGCATGCAGTGCCTCTGAGACTTGCTGCCAGAGCTCAGAGCTGTATTCAAGCCCTTGAACCTGGCTCAGCAGTAGCCAAGAGATGAGCAGCTGTCGCTCTGCCAGCACACCAGCTCAAGCTATCTCCGTTGCAGCAATTGCCCATTTCACAGGATTTGGTTATGCTGCTTTTGGCAAAGGTGATGGTTTATTAAATACCGTTTTGGTCTTCTGCTCCAAGATGTGTAATCAAACACAGGGATCTTTTTGCTCCAAACCAGTGATATTTCTACATCAGCTGAAAAAAGCCCGAAAGAAGCAAGATTGAACTGAAACAGCATTTGGAAGGAGAAATTTTCCTGTGTCAAATTAAAGTAACGTGGGGAGAAAGCAGGATGAGATGCCAGGACCTAGACCCTCAGGGCAGCTGTGGGCCTTGGATGCTGCAGTTCTTTGGCCAGTGGTTCTGTGCAGAGTGAAAAGCTGCTGCGTGTGTGAGAGTGCCTCCAAAACTCACCCAGGATCCTTATCCCTTGGCTCCTCTTATGGTTCTATAACTCCATGTTCTAGGAGGCTCTGGAGTCCATCAGAGGGGCCAGTTCAGCTGTTTTTTCCAGAGCTGGAAAGTATGGAAGAGATGTTTTTGCTTTTCTTAGGGAGCCTTTACCCTGAGCTATAATGAGAACTTGCTTTGGGAAAACAAGTTGAACTCTTGACTGCTGTAAATAGCCATGGGCTGGGTCACGCCTCTGAGAAGGGACTGTGTCCTGCTGGGAGAGGGGCAGGAATTAACTTCAGTTTGCTGGAGCTGCGGTCACTGGCATGTACTCTGTATTTTCTTACCTCTCTGGGCCGTGGTGAAGGGGCTGGGGAAGAGGGTGAGGCACAACAGGCAGGGAGGTTGCAAGAAATCAAGCAAGACTCCGAAAGATAGCGTAAAATGAAAAAGCCGAGTAAATGTAAGCCTCAGTTCCAATCAGGAAAGTTAGGAAATGAGATCTGAAACACCCTCCTGGGAGTCTGGTGTGTGCTGAAGAAGCATACTGAAATAAATTCTCATGCAAGCTGTATCACTCTGATTGTCAGAGAAACTGAACCCTCGCTCCTTTCCTTTGTGACAATTTTCTTTCAGACAGCTCCTGGGTTTTTTTTGTTGCATGGCTTTTGGGTTTTTTTTTTGTTTTTTTTGTTTCATAATAGAAATGGGTATTCTCACGTCACTCATTGTAAGCTCTTTTGTGGAAATTACGGCAATATGGGCTTGTTCATAGGGACAGTTTGGAAAGATCCTGGTTTGTCTGATTTGCCTGAACTTGTTTTCCTAAAGCACAGAGAAAAGTCGGGAAAAGAAGCCGCAGAGGACAGGTCTGGAGTCCCTGAGGAGATGTCAGGGCAGGTGGGAAATCACAAGTGCAGGTGAGAAACTTGTGCTTTTTGTAAGTGAAGAGCAAGCTATACTTCCCAAAAGAAGATGATTTCCTCTAGATTAAGCAGGATTGCAAATAAACAAAGAATAAAAGTTTATGGCCATGAGCAAAAGAGGGCATCTGGCACTGCTTTGTGTGCTGACTTGCCTCTCAGACAGGCAGGTAGGCACTGCAGGAAAACAGGAAACACTTCCACCTGAGCCATTGTAATCCCCCTCACCAGAGCTCCTGGATGAGTGCAAAGGTTTTCCCTGCTTCCAAAACTACGCAGAAAGTAGAGTTTATGGAAATATTTCCAGTTTGATTTATATGAGACACCCGCTAGTAAGTGGATTGTGAAGAAGCAGCAGCATAAACGAACAGCTGGAGGCTTTCAGGCTGCACCGTGGCCCAGTGATCCTGTGCTCTGATGTGCCACAGTTGTGCTGCAAGACCGCCAGAGTCCCACTGCCAGGAACTCTGTGGCTGTGACAGGACGTGGGGCAGTGGCTGCCCTAATCCACTCACTGGTTGTACCACAGGTGAAACATAGTGCTGCTCTGAAAACTCTATGTTTAACTCCTGCAACACTGATGAGATAACACAGCTGGGACAAAGAGTGATTGAGACAAATCCTTTCCCTTTGCCACCATCTGCATTGGCAAGCCAGGACTGACAGCTGGGCCAAATCCTGCTCCTGAATGTCGATCCTTTGCCATTGCTTTGGCTTCTCCTCTCTGCCAGCTAAGGAGCTTTTCCTGATTTCCCTTTAGGGAGCCCTGTTTAGCATCAATCCTGAGTGCTCTCTACATTTTCCCCCCGTGCTGGAGGGGCAGGATTCTGCTGAGGGCTCCAGTCCCCCTGCCCTGGGTACAGCTTCTTTCTCCAGCTCAAACTACGCTGCTGAAGTGGCCTGCCCCTTTGCTTAAGTGATAATAACCCTTACAAAAGGATTCTAAAACATCTTCATAAAAGACAGAAAAAAAATAACTCCTCTTTCTTTCCTCTAAAGTTTCCACCCAGATTTTCTGTAAGCCTGCCTTGGTCTATCTTGTCTCCAGTCTCTGTTGAACCAGTCCCTCCCCGCTAATGGCTGGGGAGTTCCCTCACTCACAAGGCAGCAGCAGGGAGGAAACATGCTGTGGGTCTCTGTCTGGGACTCCTCAGCTCTTGCACCTCTACCTCACCATCACTCTGGTTTCCCTTCCAAGACCCTCTGTCCCAGGTGCTCTACAAAAAAACCTCCCTGGCCCCTTCTTTCTTCTTGTCCCCTCTCTGCCTGCTAACCTGCTGCCTGTGCCTCTCTCCCCAGGCTGGGGTTTCACCACTTTGTCCTCCCAGGGTCACCTTGGGCACATGGGCACAGGCAAAGAGCAGCCACAGGCCCCTGAATAAGGCTGGTTCATTCTGTGGCAATCACCTCAGGGCTGATCTCAGGGATCAGGAGGATCTGAGGGATGATCTCACAAAGGGTGGGAGAGTTGTGGCCATGCTGAACTGGGGTGGACACAGATCCAGGAAGAATTCACCTTGCTCCTGCCTGGACCTCTGCACATCCTGGTGAGAGACACTGCTGAAAAACTGAGGATCAAGGCTACCTTCCTCCTTCTCCTTCTGACATTCCTTGCTCAGTGAGAAAGTAGCTTATGTATGACTGACTGCCCCTGCGAAAGGGAGAGAAAATCACTCACTGCACTCAGACGGAGAGTCAGGAGTGACAATGAGGATGAATCGGACTTCCACCTCCTAAAACAGTTCCACAGTCTTTCCCTCACCAGGATATCAACCAAGAAAATATATTTCTTCTTCTACAACCCTTTACTTGCCACTTCTTCAGCTGCAGCTAAGGTGTACCTGGCAACACAGAAACAGCCTTTGCTGAAGCCCATCCCGGGGGATGTTTTCCAGTGGTAATTTGCCAAGCAAGGACATGAGGTTTCACTGCAGAGTCTCACATCACCCTCCTGCCCCCACTCATGTTCCCAGGCTGCTGGGGTGATGCAGGTCCTTTGGGACCTGCTCTTTGCTGTGCCCTGAGCCCTGGGGGGATCAGCAGATCATGCTGCTCGTATCCTGAGACACCCTCTGCCACCCAGACCCAAAGAGCCACTTTCTAGGGACTCAGCCTGGGGCTCAATATGAAGTTTTGAGGCCAGATCCTCCCTACCAGCAAAATCAACTCTCCTACCTTACCCTTTTGTGTTTTCAGCTTTTAACTAAAGTAAGTTGGGGGCAGACCTTAAATTCACTTTTGATCTCAGGGAGAAGGATTGGAGATCATTACAAACTATGAATACCCCAAAACATTGGAGAAGACAACAGAAAATGCCAATTAGCTCACTGCTGGAGGAAATCCAGACTGTGTGCATTCACAGTGGGACTGACAGCAGCCAGCCATGCAACCTGGGCAATCCCAAGCCCTCCTACCCCACAGTAATGTCCCTTCCAGAGACTGGGGTGGATGATGGCCTGGGTTGTGCAGCTGGGTAAAGCCCAGGTACACAGTGAGGTGTAAAAACCTTGCTTGAAAGCCAACAAGAGTGGAGGGCACTTGGGAGCCCTGAGTTATGGGGGTCTGGATCACACAACTAGGGCAGGTTCACTTCTGGAAGGTCCCAGCAATGGGCACCTTTCCTGGGGGGAGTAGAGTTTACAGTGACAACAGGCTGTCACTGAAATGCCCTGCAGTGGGCTGTGAGGATGCAGAGCTGGAGCAGAGTAACAGTGAAGAAACCAAGTCTCAGCCATCTGTAAATCTCATCAAACCATGGAAATCCCCTCTTTTTCTCCAGTAAAAGGCTCTCTTGTGTGGGGAAGAGGAAGGCTGAGCTGTTGATCTCAGGGTTGAGGCATCCCTTTTAAGATTCCTTGCAACATCCCATTTCTCATCTCTGCCCCCAGACCTGCCTGCCTCCTGGAAATGCACTGGCAAGGTTGAATTTCGAGAGCTGTCTTGTGGCTCTCACTTGCATGTCATCCCTCAAAAAGAAAGCAGGAGCTGGGGGGATGTTGAGGGCTAGGATGCAGACAGCCTGTGCATGCCTGGTGGTTAATGGGTGGTCAAAGCTTGCTCTCCCTGAGCTGGGCTCTTGCTCTGGCGAAGTCAGGAGCCCTGCCTGGCACGGCCTGACCCCTCCGCGATTCCAGCCTCGATACTCGGCATCTGACCTGTGGATTGNAGCCTCCTATAAAAAGCCAAACTTCCCAAGCCAAAGCCAATAAAAAGCTTCCCAGCTGTTGCTGCTCCTCCGAGCCAGCTCGGGCTCCGCAGGCAACAAAACCCTCCCCGCAGCCGGGGAGCCGCGGGGCGCCGGTGGCCGCGGGGCGGGGGCAGGGACCCGAGGCGAGGGACCCCTGCGGGTGTCCCGTCTGGAAAGCTGGGGCCCAGGGAAGCGAGAGGTGCCTGACAGAGGGCTGACTCAGCGGGAGACAGCGGTTTGTGTAACCTCCAGCAATCCATTATTACAAAGGGGCTTTCAGGAACTCCTCCGTGCCAGGCACAGCGAGGGTTATTGATTGAGGAGACAGTGCAAATGCACAGAGAGGCTCCATCCATTAGGGCCGCTGCTCTCCACCAATTAGAAAAAAATCATTACTCAGCAGCCATCAATGGGCTCTGCGCTGAGCTGGAGTGCATGCATTCAATCTATCTTCTCCCACCTCCCTGAAAACTTAATGACAACTATTAGAGCTCCGCTGAATGCCCCGTGTGTACAGAAGCAAAGATTCATTTGGTAATCTTAGTAATTACGACACCATAGGAGGACACATGCTAAATTCAAACAAGGGTGTGCGGGGGAGACGAGGGGGGAAGAGCCTGAATTCCTGTGTTGTGAAAGCCCTTGTCTTGCTCAGCCTCCCATCCCTTCCCACTCACCTGCTGCCTCCCCTCCCCTCCTCCCACAGCCTCTCGGTGGGCTTTCTGGGCTCACTTTTCTGCTTTTCTTTCCCCCCACTTCCCCAGAAGGGAAACATCGTTTTGTGAAAGTGAATTGAAGTGGGGCGACTTGGGAAATGTTTGAGACCTCTGGATGAGGCACAAGCCTGGCAACACTGTTTGACAGCACTGCCCTGAGCGATCGAGGAGGCAAATTCCCATTTACAAAAGCCCGTGGAACTGTTCTGGAGCCCCGCTGGCATAACACAGGCAGGGTGCAATTTATTTACTCTGCCACAGGCCTTTCCTTGCCCCACCCCCGCCACCCAGCCTTTTCATTTACACCCGTCAGGACTGAGCTGAGCGAGACCCTCGTCTCCCCCCCTTGCCAATGCATGTCGCTCCGAGTTACGGGGAAAGCAAAGTCCCAGGAGGGAATTTTTGGAAGAGCTCAAGGATGGATGTGACATGTCATTGAAGCTGAAAGGAGCAGTTTCTTACAAGCGGTGGAGCTTTTCACAGGCCCGCTCTTCTCCAATCCGGGAAGAGGTAAGTCATCATTATCTGAGGGGCACTGACGGTGCTCGTCAGCAGCCAGAGCCTGGTGGCTGCCGGCATTCAACACCTCACCTCCCAGCAGAGGAACATCTACCACACCACTGGCAACCGTGCATCTGGCAGATTTCATCAGGAGAAGGGACAGCTAAAAGAACAACATTCCTGTTTCCTTTTTAGTACCCTCTACAGGAGCTCATCCTGCCAGGGCCAGCTTGCACAGCGCCAGCCAGTCCCAAGGGGAGGATCACTGGTGAAGGAGAAGACATGCTCCCAGTGCCTGCCTCAGTTCAAGCCTGCAGGCTGATCTTGCAGGGCATGGAGGAACTGGGTCACCACACCTCTGCAGCCACCCTCGACTTGTCTGGGGATCATGACATTAGCCCTGAGCATCACAGCTATGAGAAGTCTTGATAGCAATGAAGACTGCTTAATTTTCAGCTGGGCTTAAAACCACAACAACAGCACAAGGCTTCTTTGAACTTTGCTTGTGCTCCTTGATCTTCTTCACATGGACACATTATAGGAAGAATGCAGAAGTTCCTATAACACCCAGCAGATGGAAAAATATGTCAAAGGCAAAATGGAACAGACGGTAGTAGGAAAATCAGAAAAAAGGGAAGTAAATCCCAAAGACTCTACTCAATTTTTATTTTGGTTTTACTCAGGGGAGGTATTTTTAAGTTCAGCAGGATTTATTAAGCACAGAGTGAAGGCCTCAGACTTCAGTGGGTTGTTAAGGAAAATGTAACCTCCAAACTTTCTCAGAAATAAAAATAGAAGGTATAAAAGTATTCAGTGGAGACAAAAATCTTTTTTCTCTGTCTATGAAGTATGAGAAGAGCAGTGAGGGAGAGGTTACTCGTCTGCCATGGTACACGACTTAGGACAGGCACAGAGAGCCCTTTCATTGCTGAAGGCCAGACAGGCCTTCAAAAACCTTGGCTAAGTATCACATTAACATCCTCCTTAGTGTCATCCAGCAACTCTGGTGAAAAAACACAAGTGGCTACAAGCCACCTGCAAAATGGTATTGCAGCCTGTGTCGGCCCCCTGTGTATCCTCTCACAGAGGGCTGTGGGTCACACGGCAGGATGCACCCTTGTAAAATCCACAGGCGTGACTCTGCCCCGATGAACCTCTTACATCTGCAACTAAGCGGCTTTTAATGTTAAAATTTATTAAATAAAGAATGAATTCTCAGCCAAGCAAAAGGGCATGTCTTGGTAAAATGCAATGGCAAGATCAGCCATGTGCAGGGCACCAGGAAGAAGAGGAGACGGGCTTCATCACGAAACCCTCCAGTGCCTTCTCACGTTCCTTCCCCTGATGCCAAAAGGCACAGCCCATGTCCCTTCCTGCTTTTTGTCTGGGGAGAGCCCCTGCGGCAGGGACGCTGGGAAAAGAGAGACCACAGCAACCAGATCAAAAGACAGGTGCCTCCATGATTCCTATCCAGCCGTCCCTGACCTTGAGGCATCCAGTGTGAATCAGAGCCAGGAAGGGCAATGTGTGAGAGTCCATCTGATCTCCTGCTCACGGGGAAGGTGCTGGCAGTCACCACGTGGGCTGTGGATCCGGCCATCTGCCGCAGACATGGGGGAGCTGAGTGGAGGCCCAGCTGGCAAACAGGCTGGTGGCCGGCTGGCCCCTGACAGAGTGAGGAAGGTCTGCAGGTTCGGCACAGATGGTCCCAGAAGAACAAGGAATTGCTTGGACACGGAGTTTTTTCCGTGCCTCTGGGACATGATGGAGACCAAGCTCACAGGTAAGCCAGGTGAGGTGTTTTGCTGCTCAGGTAGAATGTTAGGTTAGAGGTCTAAGCACCATCTTGGCCCGTCTCCTTATGACCACGGAATCACTTTTCCTGCTTAACCAGGAGCAGGCAGAGCTGGGCTTTCTGGTGTATACAGCTTTACTTATCTGCAAAGCCTTGACCACTGCCCTTTGGGATTCCTTGTGAGGACCTCAGCAATGGGGAGAGGGGGAAAGGGCAGGTACTGAATCAGTAGCACTGGACATTTACTAGAAACTGCAGGCTCTGGAGGATGAAGGAGGATATATCAGATCCTTTGACCAGGGGGCACTTGCTATGTTTGTCTGACAGTGGTGCTCGGGGAATGGTGCAGAGGATGACCGCCTAGAAACACATTTGCTGAGCTGTTTGCTTAACCTACAGAGTCACTTGGGCACCATCATCAGAAGGAAAGCCATGAGCTCCTTTGCCAAGAGACTACTGATAATGCCCTTGAAGAGAAATCTTAAAGCTCTAGGCCCATTTGCTGAGACTTCTTCTCCACATTAAGAGTGATTGTAGTATTCAAAGGGTAAGGACAGTACAATTTAGGGTCACAGTTTAAAAAGCTCCAACTCAGTAATGACACAAAGCCAAAGACGGAGAAGAGGCACCCATATTACAACAAATACTCAAAATATGGCAATTTCACAAGTTTTCCATGATTAAGACTATTTTTTTCTTGACTCTCTAAACAAAAAAAATGGCTCCACCATGCATCAGCAGAGTGAAAACTCTGCTGAGATGTTCCTCAGTGTGTGCCTGGGGGTAGCGGGCAATTTAATCTCCAAGGTTTTAATTCATTCTAAATGACAGACACACGCCCTGAATGTCTTCTAATGAGATGACATTTGCCCAGATTCTCTTCCTATAATTCCATAGCTATTCAAAGAAGATGGAACAAGAAATCTGCCCAGGGGCTACCTGCAGATATATGATAATGTTTTGAAGCTGTACACTGTCCTTTGTTGTTTTGCAGGATGCTCTGGATGATGCACTTTTGGTGTATTTATTTACATCTGGAATAAAGTCCTCTTGATGGTCCTATCCTATCCCATTTGGAAATACTTCAATTGGTGCCTCTCATGGCCTCTTTTTGGAATTCTCTTGCCTTTCATTTTACACTAAAAAATATTTATGGATTCTTAGATATTTCTTGATGATTAAACTGCTCCTTCTGAATGCCTGAAACATTTTTGTTGAGAAAATATTTCTGCTGTGGCAGACCAGACCGGAGCCTTGTTTTGGTGGGATCATTGCTTAGGTGTCTTCCCCTCAACCCTTTCAGTGTTTACAAGCTCTCTCTCAGCTGCAATATCTTTCCCTTCCTCCTAGAAAAGCGTGTCCTCTTTTCTATAATTTCCTTTTGCCACCTACAGATCGTTTCCCAATCTGTCAGCCATTTACAACTCCCTCTCATCTCATGCTTTCTCTCATCCCACTCCACTGTGCTTTTGTCAGTCATTCCTTGTCTTCCCTAGCTCTTCTTCTGTTTCTGTATCTTCTGCTTCCCTCCTTCACCATCATGGCACCCCCCTCCTAGCAGATGTCCCTCTGCCTCCTCCTTTCCCCTCTGCACTGTGACTACGTCCCAGAACTACCTGACTTGCTACTCTGTGTAGGTCTTCTTGTCTTCTTATCTTCTCTTGGCCCTTGTCAGAAATACCCTCAATGTCTGTTGTTCCTTTGGATCAAAAGCAAAACCACCCCAGCATCCCCCAATCCTCTCCTTGTGTGAACTTCCGGGGGAGAGAGCTGCAGCCTCAGGGGGAGGACGCAGCCCCATCCCTCCTCAGCACAAGGAAGGACCATCCTGGCCTTGGACCCTAAGGAGAAGAAATGAAAGGAATGAAAGCCAAGCTGGCTCTTTTCAGGCTTGTCATCGCTGCCTAGTTACTGTTCCTTGTGTCCCCCAGCCTGCTCTGCAGATACCAGCTATCATTTATCTTAGATCATTCAGAGGATCAGCATAAACTAGTTGCTCTCACCCCTATTTACCTTGGTGAGATGTTGCTTCTATGTCAGGCCTGCAGGAGTGCTTGCGTTCCCCAGAGCTGGGTTATTTTCCTCAGATGTACTGTTTTGTTTAATGAAAGGTGCTACCCGTGCCTAGATCCCTTCCACCTTTTTTGGCAAAGACACACTGAGGTACAATCTCCCTACATTCCTCCCTGGGATACATTTGTTTTGTCTCCTCCCTTCCACTCAAAGAGAGGTGTCTCAGACGGGACAGGCTCCAAGCCATCTTCCTGGAAGCAACATCCCAGTTCTGCCTCTCCTGCTGGTGAAATTCCTGTCACTGGAAGGGTTCCAACCCCACTGTCATGAACAGCAACAGGTCACACATCAGCTCTCTAGAAAACCAGGCAGAGAGTCTCCTTCCAGATGAGATATGAAGACTACCTGCTGCCAAAGCAGGAGAATGCTTCCAAAGTAGTTGACTGGGAAATATTATGACCAAAATCATCCCAATGTTCCCACGGGGTTTGAAGTACTGATGGTCAATGCAATTAGACCATGGCAGGGTTGCAATCTGAAAATTGTGCCCTACTCAGTGCTACCAAAATTACTGGGTGCTGAGGCCACAAAGTCCACAAGACCCATTTTGTGCTCTGCTTTGCATCTCTCCTCTGCCCACTCTGTTTGCCTCTGTCTCCAGCAATAGGGAATCCTTATCTGCATGGAGACTAGCCCGTGCTGCTCCTCTTTTTCCCCACAAAGTTGGAGCAGGGCAGAGCCCATGGGCAGGCAGGAGACTGAGAGGAGAGTGGGGGAGCGAGAGGATTACCCTGAGGAAGGGAGTTGCCAGTGTCTGAGGGTTGGGGTGTGAGGGAAAGGGGAGGCTGTGCCAAGCCTCCAGTGCCACATGCTCCACAGGTTTTGCCAGGTGATGCAGTCTCTCAGGAAGGGTTTCACTGCCCCTATAAACTGAACCAACTAAGCAGTAGGAACTAGGGAGGGATAAAAAGTGAGACTTGCCTTCACCTGGACCTTGCCAGCTTAAACCTTTGTCCCAGAGGCTCAGGAAAAGCATAATACTTGATGATGCTGTGGCCCTTCTCTTGGTATCGGTGTCATGAAAGATTCAAATGGCATTGTCCACCTACAAAGCTTTTGCAGAATGAATCAGTTTTCCTATGTGCCTGACTTGACACACATTCCCTGACCACTTGGAGGTCACAAATTTAATTAAACCTCGGTGAATAGTAGCAGACCTCACAGAAATAAAGGCCTTAATCCAATCAAGCCACATTTGTACTCCCTGTACAGCATCAAGCACGACCAAAGCAGAAGGGACAGACCGTGGCGAGCTAGAAGGGCCCCAAGAAGTTCTTCTGTACAGCGCCATTTATGGATGATAATGTGATTGTGACACTTGCAGACAATACCAGCAATTTCTCAAACGGGAGGTCCAAGGCTTGGTATTATCACGCTCAGCTAGTGCCAGAAACATGGGAAAGATCACAGCTAGTTCTGGGAGTAAAATGCCTATGGCTCACAGGAGAGCTATCATTTGTCAAGTGGAGATCAACTTTAACAGCAGCTGGTACAAATCTCTCACCAAAGTCACAGTGTTGTTTGTATCGGTCACTTTTGGGGGAAACTCATCCACTCTTTTCTGCTTAAAAAAAAAAAAAAAAAAAAAAAAGGAAGAGCAGAAACAGCTTGTTGTCCTAGGAAGTGCTTTTAATCTGCCTGTGCAATAGTAATTAATTTTGCATAACGTCTCATGCTGCATTCCACCCTGGAGGAGGCAATGCTTGATGTGTGGGCCAGGTGATTCACTGGTGATCAGAGGAGCCAGCTGTAATTTTTTCTGGAGCTGACAGAAAAGTCTACTGAAATTTTGAGAGGAGGAAAATGTGACAATGTCATCATAAGTTGCTCATCTTCAACATATGCAGCAGTCAACATTTGCAGAGTATTGAAATTGTAGCAAGGAATGGCCAATTCCTTTGCTAAAGAATTCACAGTATTCACTCCAAGTATAGAATTCCTAGTATCCCAGTATAGTAAATTTCACTAATCAGATTAAAGAAGATGCAATCTGTAAGCAGAAATGTAGGGGGCTTTGAGACATTTTCTGGGTGTTGCTAACTGTCAAAATACTAGTAAATTGTGCCTTAAGAGTATACAGTTAAAACCGAAACTATAACAGGAGCGAGATAGGTATGCAGAGTCAGGAGCTGGTTCCTGATGCAGGCCCTGGTTAGGAGAAAAGGCATTTGAAACGGGCAGCAAGGCAGTGTTAAAGGACCTTATTTTTGGACACCTCAAGGGAAGGTAAGGACTGAGAGCTGTGTGCTTCACAGAAGCCTTCATCCATCCTACTCAGAAACCAGACCGGAAAATGGAATGGGAATTGCTTCTGCTCCTTGTAACTCAGACTGCAGTAGTAGATAGAGAGCATGCTGATCTTGCTGTTTAATGCTCTACAGAGAGTAAAAGATAGTGCTTGTCCCAAAATGTTTGTAATGAAAAGGGATAATGACATCAGAGGGAAAGCACAACTTTTGCTTCACATTTTTAGTAAGCAGAGCTGAAGTTTTGCTGCATCTTTTCTTGCACCATTGGAGGAGGAGGGAACTTAGGAAAATTGGTTTCATTGGAACCACTCAGCTCAAAAAATGGGTCTTTAAAAAGGAGAGAGTGGGAGAGAGAGGAAACTGTAATGTTTTACAAACCATTTCACCTGCGTGATGAGCAGCCTAGGATCAGCTCCAATGTGCATGGGATAGTGCCCTGGCCAATCTTCCCCAGGAATCTGCTCAGGAGAATTCTCCTGCCTCAGGCCAGACTGAGCAGACTGCAGTCACACTCTGCTCTTGGAACTGCTCTGGGCTCTCTGCGTATGCTCGAGTTCAACAGGCTTTGCCCCTGTCCTCATTCTGCTGATTAAAAGTAATCTTTTCTTTTTTAAAGCCACCAGGATTCGTTCATTATTGCTCAGCTGTGCTGCGAGATGCTGTCTAGAAGTAATTAATTGGGCAACGCTTTGGAAATATGGAGGAAAAATATTTTCAGGGGAAAAAATTAGTGGAGGAAAACGGGGAGAGGCTTGCATTTTCCCTTTGAAGTGAGGATCTTTTGCTGAGAGGGAGGGAGGCACAGCCAGAGAAACAAGCCCGCTTATAATTTTACAGTGTTATTCTCCACAGCTGTATGTATAAACACGTAACTTCAGCCTGCTTTTTTCACTTCGTTTTAAAAATACCCCTGGCAGCTGGACTTTGTTAATGAGAGTTTGTTGTGGGACAATCTGTTTTTCAGGAGCAGGAACCCGCCCCTGTTGCAAACCCTCCCTTCTAGCCCAATGCATGCGAAGGGGCAGCCCTGGGAGGTCCACGCCACCGTGCCGTGCGGGGCTTTCGGTGTCGTTTGCAGAACATCTGCGCCTTCCCAGCCAAGCCTCAAATAATCCTGCAACTTTAACAGGAACCACAAGTTCATGCAAGGAAAAAAGGGTGGAGACCCAGCAGCTGTCAGGCAGGCCTATTTATATCCAGACTGCCAGCTCTGAGTGACGTTGGTAATTCCCTGGTGAGGTCTCTTGCCCAGCACAGCATCAGCTGTGCTGTTCTCTCTGGCCATGGGATTAAACGGCACTAAATCTGAATAAACTTTTTAGACAAAACTGCCTTTAAAAGCACGAAATCTTCTGCCTTCTGCCCTGACTTGAGCCTGGGGGGCAGGTTTGGTCAACTTGCCCTGAGAAGGTGGCACTCAGAGGTTGTTTTGAAGTCACCCATTTTCACAGGAGTCCTGTGGATTGGGGATCCACCAGCACTAGGAAGCTGGCAGCACTGTAAAATGAAGTGATTCTTCATCCCAACAGGAGGAAGAATGAACTGGGGACTCAGACAAAAAAGGGGGAGCCCGTGGAGAAGGGAGGGATATACCAGGAACTATCAAGGGAGCTAATGGAAGAGGGGTCAATGCTTTCCAGAGGCAGAGATTGTGTGTCAGTGTATGGGCGAAGTCTCCAGGCAAATCAGGCACTGTGGATTCAAGTGTAGAGACAGTGGCATGGAGTACTTTGCATGCCTTTAGTAGGTTTTGAACTTGGGATCACACAAGCAATTGACTTTCTGTTTTGCAACGGGGAATTTTGCAAATCCAGAAAAGAAAATTGAGTGTGCCTCTTCAAAGGCCACCATCTCCTATGAGTTTTTGTGACACCCACCTGTCAGAGATGGCACGTATCCAAAAGAGAGGGCTGTAGAAATTGCTGGGAGAAGGAATTATAGTAATATAAATAATAATTAGCAAAAATAAAATACTGCCACTCCCAGTGTCCACCCACTCGAGAGCCGCCCAGGCTCTGACAGTGTTTCAAGCAAGCAGCCTTGTCATCCATGGCCTTGAAAGAGGCATAAAAGTGGTCCCTCTGCTTGCCAGTGATTTGGCCCAAGCCACCCTGTCCCACCATCAGCTTTCTGTGATGCCAGGCTCCCTGCAGGCACTGTGATGGTGACAGCTCTGGCATGCCAGGAAACCAGGCAGGACTTCAGGATTTTTGAGTTCGTGGGTGATCTGGAGTACTTTTGAAAAAGGAATGATTTGGTGTTGAAGTAGAAAGAGGAGTTTATAAAAGAGCGGTGTTTATTTGTGCATCTGTGGCTTTAAAGGAGCATTGCGTTCCGGGTCGAAAGGGCTTGGCTGGGGCTGCGAGCTCAGCTTTGTTTCCAGCCTGTTCTGCGGGTCGCATTTAATTGAGCTGTTGCAGGATGTTTTCGTGCTATTTTAAGAAAGCGTGTGGACTCATCAAAATTATCAGGGAAACACAGATTCCCAGAAGTGCCCCTCGTTGCAAAGGAGTGGACAAGCCTCCTCAAATATCCCGAGCGGGTAGGCTGATCCGCCTCCCCCTCCCTCCAGCTCCCCGGCCCTCTGCCCTCCTTGTGGCCCCCATCAATAATCTGCCTGCTTTCGCCAGCAGTGACGCTTATCAGAAAGGGCAGCTCAGTGAACTGGCAGGGACATGATTCGAAGGTCATCCGGGGATCCCCAGCCACGGGCCAGCCCACCCTGAGCCTCCCGGCCAGCCCAGGGGCACAGGGCTGGGAATCAGCCCCACCGCCACCCGGGGAGGGAGAAGAATAGGGTAAAGAGAGGGCAGAAAGAGAGAGAGAGCACAAAAGAGCTCGAGGCACTTAAATAGCGCTTGGGATGGTTGTTGTGAAGGGGCCTGGGCCCTTTTGGTTGCTGTTTCTGACACTTTTAAACGAGCTGATGGGCCCCGGTTCTAGAGGATTATGTTCAGTAGCGACTTACTGTCCCTGGCAGTAGGCACAAACAAATAGCTTATTACACTGGGGCCAACGTTATCGAAATGGCTTTAAGAAAGCAGTCAGCTTTAGTCTCCCTCTGCTCATTAGAAACTGAGGTTAATCACTTGCTGTGAAAAGGCTCACCACCAACTTGCTTACTCCTCCAGCCCTTCTTTTCTGCCCTTCTCACAAGTAAATCCTTTATTCAGCCGGTCCGTCCCCCCGCCATCAAGTAATTCCTTATGCCTGCCACCCACTCTGCCTGGATTAACCTCAGGTGGTCACTACATTGCACAGTTCTTGAAAAGCGCTGCCTCTGAGCAACCTCTTTTTGCTTTTTATTCCTAAGCCTGGGTTTTAAAATCCCTCTGTGTATCTTGAACCTGCAAGACTCTTTCCCTCCAGGCTCTGCTAGCAGTTTAATAGCCTCTTGTTTCTCTTAAGTCCCCGCCTTGCCAAGCTGGATGTGTGCAGAGCGCTGATGGGGCGGCAGTGACTTCTGGCTCCCCGGCTGTGCCGGGCACCTTCTCCACTGGCTGCTGGCTCTGATGGCACGGGCAGCAAGGGCTGCTTTCTCAAAACCCTGTGCTTGGTGCCGCCCGCCTGAGTTTATGTGCCACCTGAGCCCAGATGTGCCTTGCACCCGCTGCTGGCCGCCCCACAGCCACAGCCACAGTCTTATCCTGGTGCAGTAATGGAGGTCTCTCTGGACAGGAAAGAAGGTCTTTCTTTCTGACCTCTTAATTGGGCAGCTGCTGGGGCCACAGCTCCCAGTATGGAAATCTTTTGGGGGCTTCCACATGCTTTATGCTTTTGCTGTCTAGTGCTTGGTGTCTCACTCTTGCTCTGCTGGAGGAAGCAAAGGCTGTGAGTTCGGGGTGAGACACAGCTGGCTGTGAGGAAGGCAGGAGAGCTCAGCACGTACTGTGACTGGAAAAGCAGCCTAGGATTTTGAATGGAGGCAGAGGCGAGGGAGACTGTCTTGAATGTTAGAGCTGCCTGATGTCAAGTGATGGTACTGGCATCCAGTGTGGGGACATTCTGGTCACCTCTCTGGTCCATCTGATTTGTTTACTAAAAGCACCAAGACAACAGCTGAAAAATGAAGAAAGTAATGCTGTGGCCCCAGCGTGCTGCTAATGTAACCACAGTGGTTCTAAGCTCTGCCCAAAACAGAAAGACTTTCCTTCTGCAAGGTGCTGTAGGTGACTTTGCAAGGAATCACTGCCCCCAGACAGTGTTTGGTGGAAGGGGCGGGGTGGGCTTCCACACCTCACAGGGTATCCACAAATGCAGTGAAGCCTCTGACTGGATTTCCAGGAAACCCCAGGGTCTCACTCTCACTGATTAGAGGAAAGAAAACTAGATCAGTGGGAAACATTAGAAATGCCTTTAAACAGAGCAACCAGTGAGACTCCCACATGTACTGTAGAGGCAATAGTGTTTTGGGGGAGTGTGGGAGCTCTGTTTTGTGCTGCAGAGTCTCAGCTGTTGGGACATGATCTTTATCTGTGTCGCTGTGAGCCTGTGTGCAATGGAACTGCCTGCAAAGGCTTGGCTGCAAATGGTAGCGTGACTTTCACTGAATCCCAGTGACAACGAGGCAAGGAAGACGGTCCATTTCCCTTCCAGCCATCCTCTGCCTTGGTTATGGTGTGTGCCGCCACTTACCTACAAGATGATTAGCAGAGCTGCCAGCAAAATGTACCTGCTCTGTTGCCTGCGCCTCTGGTTTGAGATGATTTCCTGAATTTGTAGAGCCCCTCTGATGTCCTCTACTGAAACTTCAGATCCCACACAGGGAAATTCAGCCTTTGGCTCGGCTCCCTTTCAGGCAGTGCACAAGCCTGTGGCACTTGGGACGAGCCCCACAGAGGGAGGCACAAGTGAAATCCGGTGGCACTGTCCATGGGCCACCATCCTGACTGGTCCCCAGCCCTTTAGATGTCACTTGAAGCAGCAGAGAGAGCCACCCACCCTGTGCCTGCCTGGGGCTGGGCTGTAAGGGCAGCCCTGGGGCTTTGGGGACAGGGACAGGCAATTTCCTGCCCTGCCTTTTGGCTGCTTTCAGAGGTGTCACTCGGTGTTCACGGCTGACATGGTGGCACTGGGAGGTCCTGCTGCAGGTCATACAGAGGTGGTTCAGCACCAGCCTTGAGCTGGCACACGAGGAAATCCCCTGGCAGGGGGAGCAGGGATGGCACACGGCGGCGGGGAGCGGCTGCTGGGGCGGTGCTGGCAGCACTGCCCACCTCTGCCCAGCGCCGCTCCACGGCTCGACTGATGTGCGAGCAGGCACAGGACACGGGGGGAGCTGCCAAGTGAGACCTCAGCTCAGGCTTTCCCTGGTTTTCAACGGGATTATCCTGCACGGCAGCATTTTTTAAGCCGTTTCAGTCTTTCATTAAGTTCATTGCAGTGCAGCTGCTCATGGAGTTTCAGAGGGTGTGTAAAGCTCCGCTCTGACTCCCGGAGCCAGAAAAAAAAGTACAGATCACTTTTTTCCACAACCGTGTGGACATTTTCCCTCACCGAATTCACACAAAGTGAATCTCAACACCTTACTTGGGATATTCCTTATACCTTAGACCAGGGTATCTCCTGCAGCCTCCCTGAAGCCACCGAGATACCAGCACAACCAGTCTGGGGTTTGCTGCCATAACACCAAGGACCTGTTTTGGCCGAGGGAGAAGCAACAGTCACGCTTGGGACAGTGAGGCCCCTGTGCTTGGCAGCCTGTGTGCGACTCCAGGCCAGGCGTGTGAGGAAGGACGGGCAGCTTTAAGGCCTTCCTCTGCCGCTGAGGCAGCTGGGGCTGGCCCGATGCCCGAGTATAAACTAAAGCAGCTTCACAACTGGTTTAATTTATGTCCGATTGCCAGTAGCCCCGGGGCATTTCTGTCAGCCGAGGCTCAACCAGCTGTAACAGCATCCTGGTTTCAGCTTCTCCTCTCAGTGTTCGCTGCTTTTGCCAGTGGCTGAGAGGGATCGGGGTGCAAGTGGCCCCAGCGTGGGTTTTTCTCAGCAGACTGTCTTCAGGACGTCTGTGCTGCTCACCCTGCTGCCTTCTGGCCAGGTTACAGCCCGTGTTTCCACCCCGCTGTATGGAAAGCACTTCCTTCCCATGTTTGTGACGGTGTTTCACGATCTGTATCTATACAGATGACGTGAGCAGCGAACTCCTGTGCAAACCACCCACAAATCACCCTGGAGTCAAAAAGCCCAATCACAAACATTACAAAGAAATACGAAAAGACTGTCTGAAACTCAGAAATAGATGATGTACAGTAATTTTTCCCATCTCTCTGCTTTTGCTGGAATTAATCAACAATCTCTGCCTGCAATTGCTGGGAGTAATTTATTTCAAGAAATGCAAAGAAAGAGCATTTAGGATAAATATTTAAATTTCTTCTTCCAGCCCATCCTATTCTCAATCATTGTTTGTGTTCAATTCAGTCAGTTATGCATAAGCTGATGCTCGTTCTCTGTGCTCTGGATATTTACATATTTTTTCTCTACTGAATCTCTGATGCCTAAGTCTTTCCTGGGTGGGGAAGGAATTATGTGAGTAAAATTCCCTCGGGGACTGAATTCTGGGTGAGAATGTGTAGGGTCACCCAGGACATGGAGAAACCCTTAGAGACAGGTTTGGTGCTCCCAAATGCTTGTGTCTACCTGCCCTGTTTTGATTTATTCCCCCTCTGCTTGGGATGGTGAAAGTAGGGGTACTGAGGACAGGGGAACAGTGTGAGAAAAAATGCAAGAAAGCTTGGTTCTAGAAGGTGTATGTGTGTCAAGTTGTATGGAGCACATAAAAAATGAGATAGGAGTTTGCTGTAAAAAAACCCAAAACATGAAAAAACTTTCGTATTGTGGAAACTATTTAAAAATTACATAAATTGAGCTGCAGGAATAATAATAAAAAAAAACCCCAAAACTTCAAAGGCAGAGCTTCATGTCTTTCAAACTGAGAAGTTTGAAAAGACGAAGAAATGAGAATAAAGGATAAATTCTGATCTGTGATTGTTCATGCATGTGCTGGTCATGGGTTTCCCCCAGCTTCCTGTTGCCAAAGATCCATAAACACAGCCTGGACGGGCCCTGGCTGACCCCCTGCCTAACCTGTGCCGCCCCACCGGGGCTGCGCTTCCCACTTTGGTGAGCTCTAATTAGCTCCTGCCAACAGAGGTTTGATCTGGAGTGGGCTGGGGGAGAGTAATATATAAACTTTAAAGGCAGCTCATCCACCACGTGCAATTTGTATTTTACACCTCATGAATTTTAACAGCTAAAGTTATAACTTCGCTGTAACCCCCTGTGTGCCAGCACCTCTGCCTTGGCGGTCCAGGGATGGAGGCTGCATCACAGCTGCAGCTTGCCCGGCTCAGAGAGGCTTTCCCTGCAACCCTGCCCTCCCTCAGCCAGCAGAGCTGGGCTGAAGGTGCAGCTTTCACTGCCTTCTCCCCCAGCTCCAGTGCCACAGCAGCCAACAGCAATTCCTTTTTTTCCCCCTCTTCTCCTAAAAGAGCTCAGCCACTTGTTCAAGCCCTTCCTTTCACGCTGAGTATTAGAGTAGCAAATGCCCTCCAGAAACCACTAAGCGGCTGCTTAAAAAAAAAATAACAAACATAAAAACGCAGATGACTGCAGCACGGAGTTAAAAATCTCTGCACTTCTGGCAGGTTTTGCAGAAAGCTGTAGCTGGACGGGTACACGCTTGATCTTCTGCGACTGTCATTTGCACTGTCATTAAAAGTTGATGTTGTGACTCTATAACAACACCTCAAAACACTTGGTGGAATCAGAAAGAAGTTTGTTTTTTACAACATGAAAACTGCACACGCAGGTGAGAGCCGGGACCTCTGCTCCCCAGTGGTGTTTCATTACGGCACTGAAGCTATTAAACCAATTTCTTAGTGCTCGGGCATGAGGTGCTTGTTGGATTTCCCTAGCTGAACAGACCAGCTCAGAAGCCTGCAATTCATTAAGCGAGTTATCAGACAGCAGCCTCCCCTGCTTTCTCTTTGGCATGCCTGCAATCCTTAACTCACAGCTTGGATTTTTTCCAGTTTGGTATAGCTGGAGGGAGACTCAAAGTCCTTGTATTTGGGGCCATGATGCCCCAGCAGGTGGATTAGTTGAGTGTGAGTCTCTCTGCGAGCGGGGGCTGGCTGTGCTGCCTTCAGTCTTGCAGATTCAGCCTCTTACCCAGCCCTCTGCAGCCACTGGGGACGGCTGTAAATGAATCAAGTCAGGTAGCGGTGTAGCTGCCGCGGCCAGAGCTCTGCTGGGGCCGGGTCCTGTGCTCCATGGCAGGGTTATCAGCCGAGCTGGCAGCTGGCAGCAGTGGGAGCTGGCTGAGAGCGAGCTCAGCTGTCTGGAGGGCATGGTGCAGATGTACCCCGTGGCCAGCCAGCCTGATGTGTGCTGTCAGACCTAAGTAAGCTGTCAGCCCCTCAGCTAACACACACGAGCTAACATCCTAAAGCAAGACAATGCTTTAAGACATCCTAAGGTCTTAAAGGCAAGACATGGTGTTCCTTAATGCAAGCTAAACCAGCCAAATCTGGCTTTGGCTTGTACATCAACGCTCCCTTTCAGCGGGCAGCAGCGAGGATGCGTTCCCAACAGTCCTCTATGTCCTGGTTGCCACAGAGCTGTGCTGGGCTGTTTTTTAATTTTCAGTCTGTACAGGTTTTCTGGTGAAGGTGCAGAGCCTGAAAACTGCTGCTGAGGTCTTGCTTTCCTTTGCTGTGATGTGGGGGACTCTCAGGAGCAATTGGTGGGCCAAGGATTCAGAGCTGCTGCCTATGGAATGGGGAGGCACGAGTTACCACACAGAGTGAGAGTGTCAGAGGAAAGTGGTACACCAGGTCAATTTTTACCATCTCTCATCAAACCTAGAACTGCCTGTGCATGGGCCCCATGCTGCCACCCTGGAGCCACTACAAGTCCCTTGATGATTTTGCGGGAGGCTGTGCTGACTCTTCAAACATCCAGCTGCTGCCTGCTCTACCCTCCATGAATGAGAAGCAGGAAGAATTGGCTTGTGCTGAGGTCTGTGCGGCTGCAGCTGGATGGCTCCCGATGCCGAAGTTTGCCGGGCAGCCGCCAAGGCATGGCACCCTCCCAGGAGCATCCCTCCCAGGGAAAAATCTGGTGTTTTGGGAGCATCGCAGTCAGGCAGGGACAGACTCTCCCTCCTCTTTGGCTCTCCTTTTGCCCTTCCTTTGGGTGACGTGATGACAGGGGATGACAAAGGGGCTGCGGATGCTCGTCAGTGCCGGGCTGTGCCGTGCACTTAGGCTGGCGCTCAGTAGTGTGGGAAGGCCTTTTCTTCCAGGCGTTTGCATTTGCAATTTGAATTTAATCCCATGAGCTAAAGATAGCTCTGGCTCGCCTATTGTTCCTCCAGCTGGCAATAGCTTTATTTCTTTGATGCTTTCAGTTCTCGGTCGTTTCCAAGGAACTGACAGACGCTTTTAACACAGAGCCTGTCCCAGCACTGTCACGCTGGTCACTGTGTTCACTCTCCTGGCCCTCCCTCAGGTGCTCAGCTTCCTACTGGCAAGGTCTCCTGCAGACCCTGCAGGTCTCCCTCTTGCTGGCACAGGCTGACTTCAGGGCTGCTCCCCAGTGGCTCCTCCAGGAGTAAGAGTCATCCTCGGGAGCAGATCTTTCATGAAAGTCTGGCTCAGATATTTGTTAATTGGCCTTACTACCATTACTCCATCGGAAGAAGTAAGTGATGTGATCCTTTCCTATATCCTTGGTGGCTGTTTGGGTTCATCTGCATACCTCTCTAACCCACCTTTATTGTGTATCTCTGTGGTAAATATTCAGTCATCATTTTTTTTAGGAGCTTTCTGTGTCACGTCAGCCAAAGAAGCGCATGCTCTGCAAGGTCACTGAATGCATGTTTTTTTTCTCAAGTAGTTGGAACAATCATTTGAAGTGGATTAATATTGGCAAGCTCTTATCTTTGTTCAGGTTTGTATCTGGTATATGTGCATCATACACACACACATATATATATATATATATCATATGAGTCATACACAGTATGCTGTGTATGTGATCTGGTATCTTCTAATCTCAGGCACAAAAATGGGGTGCCTTCCCAAAAACTGAATTTGGGGTTGTTCCATGCTATTTCGTGTTGTTAATTAGCTATAGCAGGCAGCCAATAAAGCAAGGCAAATGATTTCAGGTTCCTTAGGAAATGTGCCAATACGAACGCAAATACTGATTTAGATGTGGAATTTTCATGGCGCCTCTTGGTGAAACTCACTCATTAAATTTAATAAACATGCCGTGGTTGCAGGCTGCTGATGAACACTTTGCGACCTGGAAGAGGGAGAACAGAGCACTGGATCGGTAAATCCCTCCTTGGGCATTATCAGCAGCTCCCATCCCACTGGCAGGAAGGGTGGGAGAGCCCTGCCTGGCTGCGGGCAGCCTCACATCCCCGCAAGCCGCAGCGGTGATTTCCTGGCTCCGTCAGGAAGCGCTGCTGGTTCGCACTGCTGGCACGCTGCCGGGAGGGTTGCCGGCTGCTGGGAGGCACGGAGCCACAAGGAGCTGCACAGGACATGAATGCAAAAAACATTCAACAGGGACACTTCCTTTCCTGCAGCAGAAAAAGCTGTTCCTATGTGGAGGCGATATTGCAAAAATCAAACACAGCACAAGGGGAAATCTGCCTCTGGGTTCCCATGCAAAATATAGGAAGTATGTGGAGCAGGTAAACTAAGGGGAATATCTGCAGCCTTTTCCCCATTTTCTGGAGATTGTCCTAATGCCACAGAACTCTGTATGTGACAGCATGACATCAATACTGCATTTAAATATTTCTCTGCCCTCCATCCTGTCCCAGTTCCTGGTTTGGGACAGAATGGGGGTCTCAAATAAAAGCAGTCTGCAGCAAAACACCGACTGTCTGGAAAACTGTCCATGAAGGATGGCAGACACTCCAGCAGAGTGGAAGCAGGAGATGAGAAGTTTTCCAGGAGAGGGTTACCAAGTGGCCTTAGGGATAGACAAACTCCAAAAGCATCAGTTATTCACTTGAACACGTATGTTTTGGGCTTTGAACATCTTACAATCATACAACTGGGAGTCAGATCTCCCCATGCAGACTCTAGGACTTCTTCCCACACAGCTGCTTGGGTGCTCTTCTCCAAGTTCGAGGAGTGTCAGACTGAGAGGAGCTGTATTTTGTCCCTGAAGTCAAAGGAACCAGAGAGAGGATGTCTTGATTGCCTTGATAAAGTTGTCAGTGAATGGTCATCCACACCAGATACAATCTGAGTATCCCCAGGGTGGTCTACTAAATGTGTGTACCTGTGTTCACTGCTGTGCCGAGTCCATGCTTGACCTCTGCAAGTACATCCACCTGGTACCTCTTAGAAGAAAAACAGCATGTTGAAGTAAATTTTGATCATCTGTACTACATGTGGGACCTGAAGGCCTCCTGTAAGAGGATTTTGATGCTCTGATTTAAGGGATGAACTAAAACTGTTTGTGAAGGCAAAATTTGCCCCTGTGTTTTAGACAGAGCAACACTGATGCTTTTAATTGCATGTCCCCTTGGGGGAAGCAATGACAGCAGCTCCATTGATTGGACTTCAGTCTGTGGTCAGTAGCAAGCACAAAAGAGGAAAAGGACATGTCTGACAGAAAGAAAAATAAGGGTTTTCTCCCTGTTGGGAGCCTTGTGGAAGACATTTATTAGTGATGTTGGGCAAGCCATGTCTGCACCATAGGGCCCTTTACTGGGCAGGCTGCGGACCCACATACACAGCAATATGAGGGAACATGCTGAGATGCCTCATGCTGTTGATGTTGTGCTCTGGGAGACATCCTTAAGGAGAGAACTTCCCCACCTGTCAGAAAAAGGTACATGATTTTGTTTGTCACAGGGGATTAAAGGCACCACGGTACAGAAGGGAGACCCGACCTCTCAGCGATGGGATCTGTGGTCTGTGCTGTGGCAATTCATCTGGAGGCCATCTAATGCAGCTCATAAATGGGGTTCCAGCATCTGAAGGGACATAAGAATTACTTTACATTCCTCTTCTTATTTTATTTTATTAATAAACAATTTTATTATTACGCTAGCTGCTGTTGTGCCTTCCTTATTGACATCCAGAGAGACCCCTGCACCTCCCTGTGCCGAATGCCCTCTGATGCCCTTTGAAGTCCCTCAGAGGGGCTGATTCACGAGGAGCTGGTCCAGGGTCTTTCAGCCTGAAGAAGAGCGGGGTTTGCTCATTCTGTGGACAGGAGCTCATCCCAGGGGGCACAGCAGGCAGAGTGCAGGCAGCCATGTAGGCAGCTCGCTGCTGCTTCTTGTGCGCGTGACAGGAGCCAGGGTGAGAGGCCACGACGGCGTACGGGAGGCTGGACAGCTGGATCCAGGCAAGGGGGCCGCTAATTCAACCTTCCCACCTACGAGGAGAAACAGCTGCTGCTGCCACTGCAGGCAGAGCGCACAGCAAAGCCATGGTGTTGGCTTCCCAGCCTGGGTGATCCTCCCCCTCCTGGGCTGCTGCCTGCCAGGATGAGTCACGCTTGCTGCTGGAACCGGGGCTTGGTCCCATGCCAGGAACACACTCCGGAGGGAGACCGCAGAGAAATACAGAATAATTTGCAAATCCATAAAAAAACCCCATTGCTTCCCAGCGCGGGTCTCTCGGCAGGTGCCGGAGTGTGTTTCTAGCAGGTGTCACCTGCCCGTGTGTGCTCCTGGCGGACAGGCCCCTGTGCCAGGTGACCTGGCAGCTCTGTGGTGTGCTGGGGATGGGCTGAGTGCTGGAGCACGTTGATGCCAGGGGCTGCCTGTGCACGGGCTGGGGCTGCTCCCACCGCAGGACGTGGTGAGCCATTAGCCAGGGCACGCATGGTGACGCTGTGCCGCAAGCGGAGAGGAACCCCGCTAGCCATAAAATGGCATGGAAGACCCCCAGGAGTCTTGTAGAACAGAATGGTGGAGTGTAATGAATAGTCAGACATATGGTAAAAATGAATTAATGTCGAGTTGCCATCCACTCTGCCATTTTTTGCTTTCAGTTTCCCCGCTGTGCCTGTCTCCTGGCATCACTGAATCTTGATTCAGGGAGAGGCAGCCAAGTAGCTTCCTGTGAAGCCAACATCACATCCTAAGTTGGCCAACAACTTGGTAGTGCTTTCTCCTGGCTCCATCTGGCTGGGACTCTCTTGCCTGGCCTGGTGGAGAGTGACCCAGCCCCAGAGGCATGGGTCTGTGTCTCCTCCCCTCTGGCAGGGAGCCACCTGCTCTCGGGAGATGCCAGCCAATGGTGAGTACAAGTGCCTTCACGTAGGAGCTGCCTCAAAGCAAGTCCTGGATCTCAGGTCTCACAGCTGCAGAAGCAGTGGCCCTGATCCAGGGCTGCAGGAGGTTCACCTGGAGCTCCCGGAGAGCTCTGTGACTGGAGTGCACTGGCTTGTCTGCTGTCTGGGGAACGCCGGCTGTTTCAGCAATGTCCTGACAGAGTAAAGGGGAAAGGTGCAGCCTGGTGGAGTGAACTTGCAGGAATGACTTTTGAGAGCCCAATGCATTGCTACAGGCAGCACCAGTGCAGATGTGTGTGTTTGTACAT
The DNA here is from genome assembly GCA_013399195.1 of Dicrurus megarhynchus. Lineage (NCBI taxonomy): Eukaryota > Metazoa > Chordata > Aves > Passeriformes > Dicruridae > Dicrurus > Dicrurus megarhynchus. Next base: position 1,401,609 of record VXAD01006706.1, on the reverse strand, counting down.
GCTTGTGTGAGCGCACACGTGCATGTGCGTACCTTGAATAATCCTCATTTTCCCACCAAGAAGTAGAAGAGCGCCATGTACCATGACTCAGTTTATGCTCTGTAAGGACATGCTAAAAAACTTGCATAGTCCAAGAACTGAACCAGAAAAGGGCAGGAATATTACATCCATCCTCCTCCTTCCTGCTGCAGCCTTTTCATCCACAAGCACCTCTTCTTGTGCCGCGCACAGCACAGACGGGCTTTCTCCAAACTGAGCGCGGTGCTTCTTTGCCCTGGGAACTGCTGCTGCTATGTCTCAATTTGAACAGATCTCAGGGGGTAAGACAGAGGGTCAGGGGCACAGCTGGGGGGCTGTGCGGGCAGGGAATGCTCTCCCCCGGGATGGCCGGGGGGCCTGCCTGCCCGCGGGCGCAGCTGGAGGAGCGGTTCGGTGGCAGCAGCGCAGGCTGAGGCAGGCGTTTGCATGTGTGTGTGAATGCACGTGTGCACCCGTGCCACAGAATATGGAAATGCTCCTGCTGAAAGAGTGAAAGAGGAGCTACAGCCTGGGGACACGCATTTGGCTGCAGCTACACCTCTTCTTGCTCCTGGGTACCTCCATCCTGGAGTAGGGAGCATCGCAGCCGCTTCCCTCACCGCAGCACCCGCAGCCCCTTGCAGTGCCTGGGAGGCTGTGCTGTTTTAATCAAGGCTCCTCGCTGAAAGCAAGCTTCCTCTTCTTCAGGAAAAAAAACCAAAACCTCGCTGACTTAAAAAGCAGCTGTCGCGGTACAGATCCTGCTCTTGGATTTCTTGGAAAAAAGGGAGTGCTTGTAGGGGCTAAAGGGCAGGAGACGTAGGTCGGTGCTCTGCTGCTGGCTCAGCCACTGAATTTTCACGTGATGGGAGGCAAGTCACTTATTTTTTATATTATATAGGACGAGGGGAGAGATAGGAAGAGAAGAACAGGACAGTGCTATTAAGCAACCTTTGTGAAGCGATTTAAAATCCACAGTGGAAAAAGCCATAAATGTCACATCACATTCATTACTGAGCAGCGGCGGCTGTAGCCGTGGCTCGCAGCGAGTCGCTGTGGCCGGGCCAGCCTTGGCAGGCTGTTCCCCTGCCGCCAGGATCTGTCCCTCCCACTGCCGCCTCCCGAAGTAATTTTTATTATCCAGCAATCACCTGTGACCCTGAGATATTTTTAATGCCTGCGTTTTTAGCGCTGCTGTTCTGCGGGCGCAGGGCTGTTCAGCCAGGCAGCGTGGCCCTCCCTGCCGCTGCCGATGCCGATGCCGCCGCCGCCTCCTCCTCCTCCTCCCTTGGGCTCCTGGGCTCCTTCCCTTGCGCAGGCAGCCTGCTCCTGCCGCCCACAGCGGAGATCAGACGCAGCGGCAGCTGGGGAAACAACTGGGTGCCAAATTAGAGCGGCTCTTCAAGTAATTGACTGATGGAGCCGCGCTCCTACTTAAAAAAAAAAAAAAAAAATTGTAAAAGCCCCAGTTTCTCAGTATGAGTCACCGGGGCGGCTGTGCTCAGAGCTGTTTAAAAGTCAGACCATGGTGGAGGTCAGGGGATGGAGCTGTTTTGCTCCGTGCTGCCAAGGCTGGCCCCTCTCCTGGGAAAAGCCCAGGGTTTGCCCGGCCGTGCTGGGGCAGAGCTGCGAGATGCTCGAGTGATGCAAGCCAGCCGCATGAAACTCATCTCCCCTCCGCCCATGAGCTCAGCCCGCGGCTCCCCCGGGCTCGGGGTGAGACCCGCGACAGCCGCAGACGCTCTCGGCTGCAGACACACCGACAGCTACAAGGCAGCTCCTGAAGGGATGTTTTAGTCAAGCAGTCAGGAGGGAAAATTTCCTCCAGACCTGGGCTAACCTTGCACCCTCTCCTGCCCCTCGTCGTGAACAGCCAGAGCGTTGTGGGCTCCAACTAATATCGTGGGTCCTGCCAGCACCTGAATGACAGCCCTGGCTGGGGAGCAGTGCCGAGCCCTTCCAGACGTGGAGGACAGTAAATCTGACCTTAATTACTCTTAAAGGACCATGCAGATGAGTATTCCCCCCTGCTTTCCCTCCATCATTAAAATTTTAACAGCTTTCTTGCAAGAAGTAAGGCTAGAGAAACCAAGCAGCAAATTTCACATTATCAGGACTCCGGGAACTGGGGCTGCAACAAAACCTCCTGATATCCCAAGACTCACAACATAGAGAGATTATCTTTGTAGCTCATGCAGCACTGTGTGGGCAGTCAAAACCAGCAATGACGCTCTCACTCATCCTCTTTCCCACACTTTCAAGTGGAAAAGAGAAAGATTTCTGCATGCTGCAGGTATTGCCACTATTATAAGTTACCTTAGTATTTATGAAAAAATGTAAGCAAGCAAATTTAATTCAGGGAACTGGCCAAAGCCCTTCCTGACTGTCAAACGGGTGACTCTGAGTGTGGTGACTTGATGAAAGGGTAAGGATGTCAGTCCTTCATCGTGTTGTGCCTTGCCTCCCAGCTCTACTCCTAAAGAAATGCCACGTTCAAAACAGGCTGGGCTTTCCACGCTCCTTCGTATCAGTCTTCTCCTCGGGAGCAATACTCTGGAGCAAAATACAGAGCAAAAATTCTGCACAGGTTTCCCATACAAAACTCAGGAAGAGTGTGCAGGATTCAGAGCTGGGCTGCAGACAAACCAGGGTGTGAGCCAGTACACCTTTGTGGGCTGTTCCCAGACGTGACCTGCTCTTTGCCTTTCAGGGGCTTTTTCCTCACCCTGTGCTGTGGCAGAGCAGTGTGCCCTCACCTTGCTGTTCCCAAAGCCCTTTGCAGCTTGGAGTGTTTTGATTTAGGCTTTTTTTTTTTTTTTTTTTGACCTGCCAGAGCAACCCAGATAACGTGGGGCTGCAAAGCCAAGCAGCCGAGTGCTGTGCTTTGAACGCTCGTTTCCTCGTCGCTGATGTCTAGCCCTTATATATTTTTCATGGAAGGTTGTGGTGACGGTGCAAAGGCGCCTCCTTGCCTTTCTCCAGGTCTGATTGTTGTTTCCTCCAGCTTTGCATACAAGGGGGTTAATTAGAAGCCGGTAATTCCCCCCCAGCCAGTGTGGAAACCTGATCAGGAGGCAGCAGGGAGAGGGAGGTGAGGCAGGGATTAGTTCTTTGCAGGAGGCAGGGCGGAGGGAGCGGAGGGAGCGCGGCTTCCTGGCCCCGATCTTAGCACGGAGGAGGCTTTGGGTCGCTCCCTGCGTCGTTCCAGTGCGGACCCCCCAGCAGAAGAATGTGCATCCTTGGCTGCTCAGAAAGAGATTATGGCACATCTCTGGGACTCCTCCACATTTGGCCGGTTAAGAGACTTTATAGTCTCATGGAGTTGGGTTGTGGGGTGGGGGTGGCTGATTTTGCCTGTACGCCAGCTCCACCAGATGTCTGCCCTCTGTTTCTGTGTGGATGGAGAGAGTGTCTGTGTGTGTGTCTGTGTGTGTCTGTGTGAGAGAACGGAGCGCTGGCTCATGCTATTTCCTCCCTTCCCTTGGGGCTTGACTGGGTCCCATTTTTTTTCCTCTGCTGCTGCTCTAATAAAAAAAAGTGGCTCAGCCAATTCTCTTGAACCTGAACGCAAAAGGAAGGAGACAGGGAGTGAAAAATGTGAAATCAAATAGGATTTTTTTCCCAACCAGCCGCAGTCACCAGGGAGTGGGGCTGGGAACACCGTGACCGTCCCTGGCAGCAGGTTGGGGAGCAATAGTTACTCATGCTGGAACCAGGAGCAGGAGTGCTGCTCTCCCCGTCTGAGGGAGCTCGTTACCGCCTCGAGTTTGCTTAAAATACAGCTCTAATTACCTGTTTAAACAATAGCTCTGTCCCTTCCCTGGTCTATGAAGACTGCACACATTTTAATTATCGGGAAGACCTTGGCCATTCACCTTTCCGAGGTATTTAATGCTTCCAGTCAAATGCCTGCCCTGATGTACTCTGTTACTACGCCACCTCTCGAACTCTCGCTGGTGGAAAACTGCAGGATGTCGCTGGTGAAATGACATTCTCTGGCAGATATTTTTTCTGCATAATCATGGTATTTGGGTTAATTTTGCTTTGCTGGGCACATTAGTCTTTGGCTCCTAAAAAAAGAATACGCAGGCCCTCCTCCTGCCTTTCCTTTTCCCCTGTGCACACATGAAAAGTAGGGCTCAGATTGTATCTGAACGTGTGATGATATTCTAGTCCTGTAAATGAATGCCAAAGCTGTTCCCAGGAGAGGAACACCTGTTTTAGAGACAGTGTAACAGCACGGGAAGGGCTCGCCTTTTCCTTTGCCCAGACATCGATCCACTCACCCCAGCATTGTGTCTTCTCCCCACAAAGCCTCCCATTTTGGGGTATTTTTCTTTTCCTAGCAAGCAGTGGGCTGGGAAATGCTTCCAATCACAGAGCAGCACAGCAAGAGATCCTGCTGAGTTAAACGCCTGGAGGCAATGGAAGCACTGCTGTCCCTGGGCAGACAAACCCAGCTTTCCCAGGACTCAGCTGGGCAGCCATGGGAGCCTGACCAGCAGGAGAGATGCTGCAGGTAACAAGCATCCTTCCTCAAGGGCTCTTTCCTCACAGATGCTGGGTGGGCAGAAGCTGGGATACCCTGGGACCCAAAGTCTCGGTGGCTGTCCCAGCTGCTGGCAGTGACACAGGGCAAGGGTAGGGCTATTCCCAGCAGGCAGCAACTTCTTCTGGATATCCATCAGTGTGTATAGGAAAGCATCCCAATGCTACAATGGGCCCAGGTGATGAAAGGGTGGCAAGAGGGCTTTGCATCAGAGGAGTGCCTGAGAAGGGCACCAGGACGCTCAGAAGAGGAGAAGACACAAATTTATAGTCAGGGAGAAGGAGGAGGCCAAACACTGCCTGGCCCGTAAGTCTCAGCCTCTGAAACCTTGAAACTTGTCTGTGAAACCTTGTCTGTGGGGCTGGAGCCAGCCAGCTGGGAGGAACCCAGAGTAAACGCAGCAAGCCGCCTGGAGGGTCTGGAGCTGTAAATCTCCACAGCCTGGATTTAAAGAGCTGCCAGAACTTTTCACGAGGTTAGAAAAGTGCTGGGGAGGCAGCAGAGGAACACCTGGCTGTTTCTTCCTCCCTCCTCTGCTGTCCTGCCTCTTGGGGTTTTTGCCTTCCCTTCAGGAGTTGGTGAAGCGTAATGGAGCCTTTTGGGACTGGAAGGTACTGCTCTGATTTAGGGTAATTGCCTGTATGTCATGATTCAGCGCATCAGTTGAGCACTCGTCCACCTTTGGACATGATTAACTGGACATGATTAACTGTAAAGACCACAGGGATTTTCCGTGGGACTTAGGCATGTGCTTCCCTGCTGTGCAGACCACGGTTCCCCATTACCACGACTGACTTCGGTGTGGTTGCTGGAGAGCAAACAGAAGAATTCAGCTCTTTTGTATCAGATCCCCCTTTGTTTTATCTGACCGCTGAAATTGCAGAGCTGGAATATTTCAAAATATTTGCTCAGCTGGCTACGAAATGCGAGGGTTTCTTTGGGGGGAACGGCTCATTTATTCTCCAGCCAGATCAAGCACCTCCAGCTAATGATGAAGCATCACGACACATTGAAGCCCTGCTAATGGCAGCATCCTGAGGAGTGAAGATAAACAGTCCTTGCCGCAGCATGGGGGGACGCCGATCCCTCCCCTCCGCTGATGACAGAGGGATGAGTAAAGGAAAAGGGGAGGGGAAAAAAACGTGCTGCTTTGGATGCCCCAGTTTTCTTGTGCCTTTTTTTTTTTTTTTTTTTTATTAATACCTAGTAGCCTTTCCAAAGCTAAGCAAAGAATCCCTTTCATCCACTTGTCTGTTTTCTACCTTTGATGGCCAGCCTTTCATTTTACTTTGAGGTGTCCCCGCTCAGAAAGCGCCTTGCTGCCTAGCCAGCACATTTGTTCCTCCCTGGCCGGATGCAGATGTGACCAATTTGCTTCCCTGACACAATGCAAGTGGAAGCAGGGGCGGAGAGAGGAGGAAGGTCTGTGGAGCCCAGTCGCGCAGCAGAAGGCAGCGAGGACAGTGCCGCGCTATTTATTCCCTGGCTTCCACCGGGGTCCTCAGTGTCCCGGGAATGGTAAATCTTAACTTTCATGCTATAGAGCACCGGGATGCAATTTACTTCAAAGACGGCATAAATCCCCGGCTGGCGCTTATTTCACAGGGCTGTTACATAAAAAGGGCTTACGCACTTCGGTCCCGGGAACGGGTTTGCACTTTCCGCCGTGGATCTCAACTGAAAGGCCTGCAGCTGGTCTGAAAAGCTCACGAAGGCCACAAAAACTAGACTGTCCCTGCCCTTCTGAGCCACCCCAGTGCTGTACTTTGCCATGCCAGCCTTGGGAGCACTCTGCCTATGTCCAGCCCATGGTTGCAGGGCAGTGACTCCCCCAGCACTGGGCTGGATGGAGAGGAAGGGGAGGCATAGGCAGGCTCTGGGATTATTGTTTTTTACCCTTAGGAAAAATGCTGGGGAGGGAGGGGAGGAAGGAAGCAAATTCCTCTCTTTGCTACCACAGCTGTCTTGCCAAAGGAAAACTGAGAAAGCAGTTTGGCCAGGAAAAGCTGCGTGTGAACTGGGCGCTGCCCTCGCGGAGGCGGGCTGGGGGCATGCGTGGGAGTGGGAATATCTGCCCTGCCTTCAAGGCAGAAGGGCCCGGCCCTCACCTGCTGTGAGCCTTTTGGTCTCTGTGAATCCCCACGATGTCATGCCACTTCACACTGACCCCGCGAGGTTTGTGTTCTATGGCAAATGTCAGAGATTTAAAGAAGGGAGAGCTAAAAGACCTCTTCAGGCACATGAAGAAGGTACATTTTCAGAAGTGACAGAGAGCCTGCAGAGCTCAGACCTTAGTGTCAGGAGTGACATGGGCAAGTAGAGACCCAAATAACTTCCAGAAGTGGGACTTTGGCTCTGTTTAAATACTGTTTATCCACCTCTTGGCCAGTAGAGTGGCTTCCTCAGCCAGATTCTAGACAGCCACCTTGCCTAGGAAGACTGGTCTTATGTGCTAGCGAATTAAAATCAAGCTAGGAAACACACGGTTAAATTTCTAAGAATTTAATTTCTTGGCTTAATGTGGGAACCCAGACGTTTTCAGAATATTGCTTTTGGAGTGAAAGAGGAGAAGAGAAATCCCTTCTGCCCTCTGTAGTTCAAGCATATTAATAATGTCTTAGTTGCAAAGCTGTTTACACCTCCCTCCCCTCCCCTCCCCTCCTGCCGGGGCGCTGCTGTGTGTCTGCTCTCATCAGAGCGCCGCTATTAGCTGGCTTCATTGTGCGGCAATGCTTCATCGTTAGCTAAAGTTGCTTTATCTTCGTGAGGGAGAAACAAGCCGTTCCTCTCGGAACCACCCATATTTCATGGCCAACTAAGCAATATTGTAAAAAACATCGAGATTCCTCAATTTCCTTGATCGCATAGAGCAGATGCTGGTTTGATGCTGGGAAAACTGATTAGCGAGCCCCTTCCTGGCTAGTCTGTCACGGTGCTGACAGCCCCAACGCAGGCAGCTTGTCCAGCAATAGAAAGACCATTACCAAGTGCATTTTTCATGCAGCGAGAGAGAGCGTTTCTGGCTGCTTCTATGCACTGAAAACAAATTTCCAAAAACCCACACCACAAAGTGCTGGGGTGGTAATCCACTCCTGTGCAATATTACCTTCAAATGCGTTATCACTGGAAGTGTAAAATTCCGGCTCCTCTCCCGCTGGAGCCCCACTGTCATTAATCGAAGGCTTTGCCCGGCCGGGGGCCTGTCTAACTTGCAGGGCTGGCTGTGAAACCAAGGGCATTACTGGATGATGCTGTCATGCACAGCCGTGCAGGTCCCTTTTAAGGGAGCGGTGGAGCCATTGTAGCAGCCGAGCTGAAATCTAGTGTGTATAATTTCAAGGAAACCTATTGGCTTGCAGAGGCTAAAAATCAAGATCAAGAGTTCAGGGTTAAATTCAGCTGTCGGGTCTAGATAAGCTTATCTCTAAAAAGTGGCTTACGAGAGATCTGCTCTGGGCTGAAATGCTTAGCTGGTGACCCGCAGGACTCCTTCCCACCAGGGCTTACCTCCAGATCTGCATGTCTCCTGCGTTTCGGATGCTAAAGCCGTGGCGGGGAGGCGGGGGGTGGATAGCATGTCAGGACAGCTGCGTGCTGGCCCCAGGCCTCCAGTAGATTTATGCTCTTTCGCTTAGCCTGGGTGTCCCAAAGAGAGCAGCGAGTGGCGAGTGCTGTGGTTTTGTTACTACACAGAGGCCTGCTCTGGCAAAAAGGGAAAATTAGAGAATTTTTTCCAAGCATTCTTTTCCACTCGCTGGGGGGGGAAAAAAAAAAACAACCAAAAAACAACAAACAACAAAACAGGCATGCCTGTAATCAGCTGCAGGAGTGGAACAGCCCTCTTAATTTATTTTAAAGTGTCCTTCAGGACTGTCTGCTTAATAAGCACGCTCCACGGCGCTGCGCTCCCCAAGGGCGGAAAGGCGCCGCTGCTTGGGAAACTCGTTGTTTTTTTTTTCCCCAGCATTGGATGCCCTCTGCTTCATCCCACTGGATACTGGAGAAGGGAACTGTGCACCTAAAGGAAGCCGGATGGCTGGGACAACAGCAATCCAGGCTCCTGCCTGCAGCTGCTGTGGGAGAGGCAGCTGCGTGTTGGGGATGCTGAGGAGGGGGCTGGCACACGGGAGGTGGCACGGCTGCAGAGGACCGTGGTGACAGCGTGCTGGGGATGCTGAGGAGGGGGCTGGCACACGGGAGGTGGCACGGCTGCAGAGGACCGTGGTGACAGCGTGCTGGGGATGCTGAGGAGGGGGCTGGCACACGGGAGGTGGCACGGCTGCAGAGGACCGTGGTGACAGCGTGCTGGGGATGCTGAGGAGGGGGCTGGCACACGGGAGGTGGCACGGCTGCAGAGGACTGTGGTGACAGCGTGTCTGACCCCAGCCCTGAGCTCAAGGGGGCTGCTTAAAGGCACTGTAAATTTTGAGGTGTGCAGCACGTGAGCTGCCTGTGTCATGCGGCTGTTTGATCCTATCAGAGGTGTCTGCAGCACACGGATACGACACATTCCTGGGAAGGGCAGTAAATGGGCATAAAGGTCAGTTGATCAATCATCTTGCAGTCTAGTGGTGTGGTGGCCTTTGTAGGGAAAAATAAATCAATCGCTTTAACCTGTCCCTGTTTTTAAAACCTACGCAGAAGTTTCTGGGATGCAGCGTAGTGACACGGCTGAGTGAGGTGCCCACTCAGCCAGCCAGCCTGCTACCATGAGAAATTAAGACAGAAGCAATAAAACAAGTCTAGAAGGTTGCCAGCAGCAGGAAGGCAGTGAGGAGGACAGGGCTCTTGTCAGGTTACATGTGAGGTACATGGACACCCCTCTGGGGGTGGTCAGTACCCACTGTTGCCTGCCACCAGCCTCCCCATGTAGAGACCTCCTCCAAAGAGAGGCCCAAGCTGCTCCACATCTCCCAGGGGATCCCCTCTCAGAGCTGATACATCCAAGCAGTGCTCCAGGCACTCAGTGCCACCCCAGCCATGGGTGCCAGCAGCTCCCTATGTCCCCTGGCACAGCACACTGGAGCTGCCACCTCCAAGAGAATCCCACATCCAACATTTTCTCACAGTGTGTGATTTCTGTGCAGAGACATAGACAAACGTGTGCCTGAGAGAAAGTTACATTTTGGCCAAAATGCAAAGCATCCTGTATTGGGTGTACTGAAATGCAGTAATGTGAGTCATTGCCACGGTGCTCTTGCTACCTTAAAATGATCCAGAAATGCTTGAGAGACTGAAAATTAGATGTTTTATCTTAAAAAAAAAAAAAAAGAAGGGAGACTTTAAGGGTCTGGGAAAACCAGTTTAAACTTTTAACATTCTCTATGCTTTTCTTTCCCTTTCTTACTTAAAGGCAGGCTGAGAAATTTTGGCAAAGAGTTTATTTTATTTTGAAAAACCAGTTTTTACAATATCTAAGAATGACAGGAACATTCTCAAAGCTTTAAAATCCCAAGGGGCCTTTGCTGATAGCGTCACTGAGAGAAATCCAGATGCTGCAGCAGGGAGATCCTGAAAACAGAATGTCCTTCAGCTCCTGTGTCCAGCCCCAGCCCCACACAAGCCTTCAGCTGGGAAAGTAAAAAGGAGACCTAGTCACTGACTTGCCCCACAGAAAAGCCCTAGGGAGGGGCTTTCTTGAAGACAGTTTTACAGTGACATTATTTTCCTTGCATTTTAAGGGCCACCATTTTTTATGGTGGTGGTGGTGTATTTTCATTGATTTTTTTTTTTTTCCTGCAAGTGAAAAGACAGTTTATGATGCGATCGGAGAAATCTGAGACATGGGGCCTGAGGAACAAAATACCACCCCATATCACAACAAAACTTGTGATAAAACTGTAGGATTTGGGGTCTCTGTCGCAAGGCCAATCCGCTGCACTGAGTTTCTGTGTCCCGTTCTCCGGAGTGGTGCTGGTGTGCAAAGGTCTGGTGAGGCACCCGAGCAGTAGCAGTCTCTTCCTGCCAAAAATAAACGGGAAGCAGGGAGCTTAACTCCAGCAGGACCTGGTTAATCTGTGCTTAGATTATCTCAATTGCGCCCAGGATTAGGAAACGCTTTAGCAAGGACTAATCTTTCCCGGTGAACAGCAGCCTGTCTGACTTCTTAATCCCATCCCTTGACTCCCAGGACTGGACTTCCAAGACAGACGGGTCCTGAGCATCCCTGCAGCCAGGCCCTGTGCACAAGGGGCTGTGCCTTGCTGTGGGGCTGTGGTGGGGAGGCCCGATGCAGTTTCAGGTCTTTTGCACAGCGTTACTCTGCCTTTGGTCTCCCTTGCTTCCTTCTTTCCCCTCCTTCTCCACTAACCAGGAATCAGGCAGAAGGCTCTGAGCACCGTGCAAAGCGTTAGGCAGGACAAGACAGGGTTGTGTTAATTACCCTGATTTTCTGAAGAGAGGTGGCGGTGGAAGATGAAAGGGAAAACAGCTGATGTGAGAGCATTTCTTTCTGCCAAGTGATGCTTTGAGAAGGTCTCCAGCAATATTTCCGTGGTAGTGTAACTGAGTTGGGTGCCCTGAACCTCAGACAACCTTCTGGGAAGGTAACTCCATCCAGCCTCTGCCTTCCAGAAAGGAAAATAACTCAGGGCACAGCTGCAATGGAAATCCCCCACTTCAGGGGAAACAAGGAAAAAACTCCACCAAACCAAACAAATAATAATACAAAAAGCATGGTTTTTTGCTTGTTTCAAGAGAAATAAAACATTTTTTGCACTTTCTGGCAATTAAAAAAACCCCAAAACCCCAAGAGGATGTTGTTAGTAAAAAACAATGCAAAAAACCTCACTAATTTCTTGTTTGCAAAATTGGCAGAATTTAGAGCGGTTGAATTTGGGAAGCGAAGTAGAGGTTTGTAAGTATGAAACGCTCATGTGGCTGGCATCCAGCAGCTCCCCTGCTGGGGAGGAAAAGCCTCTAACACAGATTATCCAGCAGTTTATGCAGCTCAGCTTCAGCGGGGAGACCTTTACGACAGCAAACCTCCCAACAGCTCCGGTTATGAAACCCCAGGGCTCATCCCTGAGGTGCCTCCGGCCCCCTCCCCGCAGCATCACCTCCTGCAGAGGCTGCCTCCTGCCCAGCCTCCCCCTTCCCAAGGCTGTGCAATTCCCAAACTCGGACAGGGCCCAAAAGCACTGCTGAGCCGTAATTGGTGCCTGAGGTGAGAATTACAGAGGCCCTTGAGAAAGGCAGAAAGAAAAACAAAGCCCCTGCCCCAAACAAATCAGCAAAGCAGCAGCAACAGCGAATAACCCCTGCGTGATGTAAAGACTTGAAAGAGGCAATAAATAAAGTCAATTAGCCCACAGACTTTGCCCTGGCTTATATGGAGCCAGCCTGGTAGAAAGAAGGGCAGACCCAAAACCCATTAGCCCCAAAAGCATCACTTCTTCCTACTCTAAAAAATTCACTAAAATGAAAAAATACCAAAATGAGCAGGGGTGGTGGAGGTGATGCCAGGAAGAAAAGGGGAGCAAAAGGGCAGGTCCTGCTGGGGAACAGGCTGATGGTGAGGAAGGAGCCCCACTGCCGACAATGGACCTCCCCTCCTGCTCAGGAGGGGCCCCTCACCCGTGGGGGTGGCTTTGCAAGCCCTGGGTGTGCAGGTGGCACCAAAGATATTTCCAAGGGATGGGGGAGCTGCTTTGTCACCATCCCTCCCTGGCCCTGCTCAGTGTCCAGCAGGCAGGTCACAGCTGCCCAAAGGGGATGTGGCAGGGAAAGAGCCAGTCGCTCAAGTATTTAAGGCCAAGGTTAGGAAAGGATTAACTCAGCCTTTCCCAGACCTCGAACTCTTTTAATCAGGATTTACAGTTGTGAATTCACTGTTGAGGCCATTTACTGTCCCTCCTCCGTCTTGCAACCCTCATATCCTTTACGAGAATGCTCTTTTGGTACCCCATAGGTACCTTTGCACATCCTACCCTTAATAGAAATTACCTAAAACCCACGGAGCTTTGGGACCCAGATACTCAATATGCTTCTGTGCTAAACATGCCACAGTGTCTCTTAACTCCTGACAACCATTATCCAGCTGCTGAATGAGTCTTATTATGAGCAATTTTTGTAAATCATATTTGAAAGCTTAAAGTCAGAACGAAGAAAAAAAATGGATCTCGGGTCATGAACTGCAGCAACACCTGGCAGGTTGGTTTAAAAAAAAAAAGAGACAAAAGCTAGGAAAATTGTTGACACAAGATCCTGGGGTGATACTTTACAGACATCAACATGTATGTCACACCCAAGCCCAGGGCAGGGCTGACACCCATCGCAGCTGCCTGACACCGCATCCTGCACCTTCGCAGGAACCTCTCAGCAGCTTAGCTCGGAACGTGCCAAAACCCAAAAGATTTTGAGACAGGACACAAATTGGAGGGGTTTTTATCGACCAAAAGTGTTTCCAGTCCAAGGAAGGCGGGGGCAGACAGGTTCTGTGTCGGCAGCAGCATGGTATTAGCTGGCAACTCTCCCCCTTTTGCCTCCGGTGCTTGGCGAGTCTCCGCAGCTCTGCTGTTGCAGGTGAGCGAGGTGCCGAGCAGGGGAGCAGATAAACGATGTGTGTTGTGGCCCTGGGCTGGTGCCTGCGTGTGCTGTGTCATTGGATTTAGAGCCGTGCACGGGCCATTGTGCTGTTCTGAGCCGCGGGTTTCGGCCATCACTGATTAAGAGCCCTCGGGCGGTGACCTTAACGAGCCGGGTAGCGCGCTGCTGGCTGCGGGCACTTGTCACTGTCGCTGCAGAGGGTAGGACGGGGGGATGGGCCAGCACTGTACCCAGCATCCAGAGCCCAAAGAATTTGTGTGTGTGTGAGGCACAGGGCGGCAGAGCGGTCCCTGGGGCCAGCGGGGTCTGCGGGTGGCATCCCCCTGGCCGAGGGAGCGTGGCAAGGAAGGGCAGCCCGGCGGGAGCAGGAGGGTGTTGGAGTGGCAGCGGGAGCACCGGATTGTCAGGCGTCATCAAAGCCAGTGCCTCGGGAAAAAAAAAAAGAAAAGGACAAAAAAAAGAAAGGCGGCAGGGAGGCAGGAGGCCGGGGGAGCCGTGCAGGTGTGACAAATTAAAGATTAGCGCTGCCGCGCACAGGGATGCTCCTCGCGGGCTGTGTCGCCGCCGGGCGCTCGTCTCAGCGCCGGCTGTGCTCGTGTCACAGCGTGTGGCACACCGCTGACACGGTGGCACACCGCTGACACGTCCTCCGGCTCCGCTGGGGCAGCGCAGCCGCTGCCCTTGCCGCGGCACACGGCCGGCTGTGGCCCCGCCGTCCCCGAGCGTCGCTCCGCCAGCCCCCTTCCAGCTACACCCACTCATTAGCGGTTCGCGACTTGCAGCCTCGTCTTTGCCTGAAATCCTGCAATTACTCGGTGCGCTGGCTCAGAGCTGGCTCCCGCACGGCAGTGAAACAAAGGCGAGTGGGAACAGGCAGCCCAGCTGCCGCCAGCCCCGCAGCCATCCCCGGGCGGGCAGCTCGGCCATGGGGGGCACAGGTAGGGTTCAGGTTTCAGGCTGAAATTGAAGCAGGAAGGGAAGGGAAGGGAATGGATCGTCCATGAGCTGTAAAATAAGAGGAGGTTTTGTTTTATTTAATGTGAGGCCATTTTGGCCGATGTAAAATATCTATCAAAATGGAGACAGAACAGTTCTGCCCGAAAACGTCAGTGCCAAATTGGCTTTGAGACTTGCATAGTCCTGAGCCAATTAAAATGTCATAATAATGCTATCTCAAAAAAAGACACGGTGTCTGCTGGTTATGAGACACACGCAAGAAAAGGAATCATTCCCCAGCCAGAAGTGTTTATCCAAGCGGCTCTCCCTGAGAAAATCAGCCGGTGAAAAGGGAGAGGGAATACCCCCAAAAGCAGCAGTAGCCTAGATGCAAGTCTGTGCTCTGCTCCGTGTTCAGATTGCCTGTGCTGGTGTCCCTGGAACTCTCCAGGAGTTCAGGGGGGTCTTTGCAGGTCTGGGAAGGTCCTGCCCGCACTGCAGGTCTTGTGCTTTGGGGTGGCTTCATTGCAAATGACAGTTTTAGCCTCTTTGTTGAATTTCCCAGCCTTGATGAGTCTTTGGGAGACATGTGTCCCCCAGGTATATCAGCAGTAATGGAAAGTGCCACTGTCACTACAGGCACTAACTCATCATTTTGATGACCCATCGATCCCTGGAAGAGTCAAGTGGAGGGTAAAATAAATGTGGGTTGCTGGGACAGGAAGAGAGGAGGAGAATACTGAAGGCTTCACTGGCCACTGAAGTGAATGGAAAACTGACCACTGGCTGCAGTGGACATAGGGCTGGACTGTGCCCATGTTCACCCAAAGTCAAGAGACATGCTGAAAGGCAACTCCCCAACAGCCATCCCCTGCTAGAGGGAATCCCACCTGTGCCCCTCCGGAGCTGCCCAGAGGTGCCAAGGCTTGTGCTTGGTATTGTCTTGCTCTTTGGAGAATCCCGGACCTGCCTGGTGCGAGAGGGGAACTCCCACATGCTCCCCAAACTGTGGGAAGATTCCAGGGCCAGTGGAGAAGACACAGACTCCCACCCTGGGCCAGCAGAGCTGTGCAGTGGGTGCTGGGGAGTAGGAGTTTCCTGGAGGGAGCCAATTCCAGCCGATGCTGCAGGCTGCAGTGAGCCCCGGAGGCCATCCCCTCTCCTGGGCTGCCACAGCCAAGTGCTGAGCTGGAGCTCATTAGTCCTGCTGCGAGGGAAGCTAATTAGCTCGGGGAAAACGCCGTGCTAATTTGCCTAACCGGCTTTGGGGACCAAGGTTAACCCTGCCAAGCAGGTTTGGACGCTCTGCCTCTGGCTGGGGCTCTGCCTCCCGCAGCCCGTGGGCTCCAGAGCGGCTTTGAACGTGTTAGCCCCGCTCTTTTGAGGCCGTGTGAGCTCAGGTCTCCTGGCAGGGGGGGACTGTCATCCCGAGGCAGCTCCAGCACCACTGTGATGCCAGCCGGTCCCACTCGGCGGGCAGATGGAACAGCCTCAGCTCCTCGCTGCGGACGCGGGCACAGCGCGGTGAGTGTCTCTGTGCCAAGCAGAGGTGCCGTGGCCGTGCCTTCCTGCGGCTGCCACACAGCTCAGGGCAGGATTTACAGCCTGTGTGGCCATCCCTTCACACCCCTTTGCCCTGTCCAGCTGCCCCTTGCTTCCATGTTATGCACTGAGTGCTGCGCAGGCCGGGGCTCTGACAGGGCCTCGTCTTTTCCTTTCTTTATCAGTCCCCCCGTCTCGCAGGAGTGTGGAACTTGGACAGGGCGATTCGAACAGCGTGTGGAGCAGATGGAAGCAGGTCCCTGGCTGTGGCCAGGTGGAGGGAGCACTCAGCAGGCAGAGGCTGGGCATGGCAAGCTGAGAAGAGGCTCCTGGCTCCGCGGAATGATGCTCCCTCTCCACCTAATGCTAAAGCAATTGGTGTCGATGGCTTTTGAATGAGTGTTTTTGGCATGCGAGCAGGAGGCTGCCCCCTGCTCCCCCACCCCACTGGAAGCCAAGCTTGGTTCAGCACAATTTACAGCGAGGGAGAGAAGGGAAGAGAAACACATACAGCAAAGAGGCAGGGAGAGAAAAACAGGAGCAGGGTAATCTTCAATGCAAGCTTGCAAGCTGGTCTAAAAATAGAAGGTGAACTGTTCCCCAGTAATTAGCCAGGAGATGGTTTTATTTGCAGCAGTGCGATTTTAGCAGCAGTGCTTTTGGCAGGAGGAGATGGGAATGTCCCAGCAGCTCTAACCTTGCAGAACAGGAGGAGACTTGTCTCCCCTTGCCAAGGGACAATCCCCACAGAGAGCAGGTGAGCGTGGGCTCAGGCATGAGCACGTTCACATTTTCCTCTGCCTGCCTGGACAGAGGGAGCAAGAAGGCAGCAGAAAAGAGGTATCCCCTCCACCATGGCCTGCTGCCTCTCTGGGGTTAGATGCTCCTCAGCCTTTGCACTGGAAGAAATTATGAAGTCCTTTTACAGGAGGAGGAGACAGCAGCATCCTGGCATAAGGGCTTGGTCCCTAAAGGGGGTCAAGCAAGGACGAGCCATGCCCGAGGTCTCAGTGGGGAATGGCATAGGAACCCAAGCTTGGAATGCAGCAAGGACTGAGCCTGAGGGCCTCCATTTGCCTGCAGGTGCATTCTGCAAGTCTTTGCATCCAGGGGAGGTGCTGAGGGTTGTGCCCACCCCAAACCAGCATGTGAAGTCAGATAGATGATGGATGATGGGAAGTGGGGTCAGGCTGGACTTTCCCAGCCAGCCATGGTGGACATGTGAGATTAATGCCAGAGCTGCCAGGTACCTTCCCCTTTGGTCTTTCTTGTGGCTTCAAGGACAGGGGGCTGTCCTTGCCTCCATCCCGGTGCAAGGGCTCCCCACGAGGCAGTGGGCATCTCTGTGCTCCTTGCAGGAGTTGGGCTGCTGAGGGCTTGGGGTGGGACAAGTGGCAGAACTGTCCCAGCCTGGCTCTCAGGTGGCCCTTGGGTGCTGGAAGAAGTGAGAATCTTCCCCTGGCTTTGCTGGAGAAGCCTAACAAAACCAGGAATAATGTTAAAATTCAGGCAAAACCCAGCATTTCCATCCTGCTGCTTCTTACAGTGGGAGTGGGACTGGGATGGAGTCAGCATGGATCCAGGTAGTTTCATGCATTTTATGGGTTCTGACAATGCAAGATGACAGCTGGAAAACAAAACGTAGCAAAAAGGAAAACAAAAGTGCAAAGAGTCACCTCAGCACTGTGCTGGCCCTCTCCCACTGGTCCAGCACTGCAAGCCCCAAACCCACCCACGCCCCAGAAGGAAGACAGAGAGACTGGAGGGACACTTTGACTGAGGAGGTGCAGACTGCCTGAGTCTGACAGCACAGCCCCATGCCATGGAACCCAATGGCCCTTGTGCAGGGGACGGTCACCACTGCCCCATGTTGCACGAGTGTGTTGGGTACCATCACCTGCATCCTGGAGGGGACCAGTGTCACAGGACTGTTGCTTTCCAGACCCAGGAGATCTGTTATCACCCTTGGTAAAAGCTGGTTTTGGCAGAGCAAAAGCCCAATGGTGAGAAGACAACGTGCCATTTGACCTGCGGCCAGCAGCTCTCCCTGGGCTGGGAATCAATCCATCGCTGAATGAAAGAAAACAGGCTTTACATCCCATTTCAGGCAACACCCAGCCCCTGCTGTCCTCCTGTTGATTTTATGGCTCTGCAATCATGTTTAACTTCCCATCTTTCTGTCTCCCTGTTGCTGCCTGTGAGGCCTGTGCAAACAGCAGGGGAAGCGGGCTAATTGCCTCTGGAAAAGGAACGGTGATAACAGTGACACTGGAAGAGCCATCACAGGCCGGCAGTTAGCAAACGGAGAACACAGGGAAAAGCACCCCCCTCTCCCCTGGATGCTCTTCTGAAGGATTACTCGTACCCATAGGAGGTTGTGCTGCTCCGGAGTGCCGGGTGCTGCTGATTTGTGAGTGTCCTCTCTACTGGGACACAATTAACTGGAAAATTTACAAGTTGGGAGGTCTCTCCAGGAGCCAATTTGAAGCCGGCAGTTCCTCTGGCTCACTCCTGCATGGCAGAGCAGCTGTCGACACTGGATAAAAATTGAGGAGTGGGATGGGAGCAGCCGGGGCATGTGCCTGTCCTGGTGGTGGGGATGGAGGTGTAGCTGTGGTGGGGGGAACGCCTTGGAGTCATGTTGGGGGTGGCTGGAGAGCCTCCAAGTTCTGTTCATGCTGTCTTTGGGGCAGGAGCGGGGTTTGCTGTGAGGCCTCGAGTTTAGGAGGTTATGTGGAGCTTCACTGCACTCCTGTGCCCCCAGCTGAGAATGGCCACAGGCTCCCTTTGTGCTCCAACCTCTTTGGAAACTGTGAGTTGGCAGATGTGCTCTCAACACCAGGCAGGGTAGGGATGTGCAAGAGATTTGTCTCTTTTTTACATATATATAGATATATATATATATAAATATATATAATAGCAAAATGAGGCCAGGTGTGCACTCACCTGGGGTGTGGAGAGGTGATGCAGCCCAACTGAGACATGAAGAAAGGACCTGAGCTGTTTCCTTTTTACCTATTTTTTCTCCTCCTTCCTCAGTGCATCCACAGCCCCTGCTCTGACAGCCTTGCACCGGAGTGACACTGCCGTTCCCCTGTGCATCCCTCCCCGCCCTCCTCTCCTCAGGGATCCTCCTGCAGACAGAGAAATCCTCCCAGGAGGGAAGTGGCAGTACGTAGGTTTGCACAGTGATGCATGAATGCAATCAGCCCGGCCTTTCCAGGAGCACAGGGAGCATGTGGTGAGGGGGCGCAGCCTCCCTGGGGAGATTATACCTGAGACGCATTAGAAATGGCTGTGGGGAATTTTTAAACTAGCAATCAAGAGACAGCTTGGAAATGAAAATCAGTGATGGACAAAGAGGCCAGGGGGAGGTAGGGGCTGCCCCTGCCCCAGAGCTGGACAAATCTGTGCAGTGAGGGACTCCGTGCTGGAGCGAAGGGTGGAACTTGGCTGGGAGTACCAATGGCTCTGAGATTTCCCAGCTACGAAGGACTGGGATCCTCTGACCTTCTGGATGACAAAGCACTCACTTCTCAATTGCCTAAAACAACCCCAAAGAGAGAGAGGACTAGGAGCGGGACAGAGGTCAACAAATGTAGCATGTCTCATTTTGGTGCGAGCTTCCCCTGAGCTTGGGTGGTGGTGCTCAGCTCTGGGTTTCTGGGAATTAGATGTGGCTTCCAAGCACACTTTGGCTCCCAGACCGAAGATTGCCTGCTCTTCCCAAATGCACACAGGTCGGGTGTGAAGTGTCATGTAAACTGGGTCTGCTGATCCAGAATCCTCTTGCTGGGAAAAGCAAAGTGAGGAAGAAAAAGCCGATTATAATGCTGCCAAATTAGCAGAGCTTTACATGACAGGTATGGGAAACACCTGCAATCCCAATCCATACAGTGCAGCATTTTAAGAGTGGTTATTACAAACAGCTCTGCAGGATGCACAGCCCTCCCCTGCCTGCACTCCCCTCTACTCTCATCCATAGCCTTTCACTTCCCCCAGTTCTGGGCAGCTCTGGTGCAGTAGCTTGCACTGCTCCACACCGGGAGGATCCTACCTCAGTGGCTTTTCCCAGTGCCGATCCACATTTTGGAAGACAGTCAAGTCCTGGAGCTGAATGTGCTCCTGGCATTGCTCTAGCCTTGTGGCTAAGGGCAATGCCAGCAGTGAATTTGGCTGAGAATGTCTGCAGTTTCTTCAATAAAAGAGAATTTAAAAAAATCCCAGCCCGGCATGGCACAGTAGAGCTGTGCCCCCTGGCAGTGCCAGCTGCGTGCTGCCTGGAGCGGGCCAGCCAGCACGGTGGACAGATGGTTGCTGCCCATGTTAGCGTGTTGCTCTTTCGAGGAGGGACTCATGCTTTTCCTCCATTCACCTCTGCATTTTAAATACCAATTCTCCATCTACTTCTGTGTTTTCAGCTAGCAGCTTGCTCGGAAACCTCGGGCTGAAGCAGAGACATCTCTCTCCCCAAGGCCAGGGGTACCATATGGCACACTTCCAGCCTCGGAGACCAAACAGCTTGCTCAGGCACATGCTGGGGCATGGGTGTCGGGGAAGGGATTGGATATCTGTAAGAAGCCTCCCCAGCTCTGCTGTCAGAGGGTTGTGACCTTATGGCTCCTTCTGACACTCCACTGAAAACAGAGTGGTGCAGCCTGTGGCTCCCCAGACTGGGCTCTCCTGGAGCCATGGTCGTGGAGCTCCCTTCTGCTGGACTTGACCTGCCCCATGCCAGGGCCCAGGCTCCAGCCTCAGGTTTCAGGTGAGCTGTCTCCCAGTCCAGGTTTGGGAAGGTGTACAGGAGGGAGGACAGACTCCTCCTTTGCTCCTCCTCCCCTCGGGGACACCCCTGCCAGGGCACTCCCTGCCTTTTGCAGTGACACAGAAATGCTTCCTAGTGTCCGTCAAGGAACAATGGGATCCTGGCACCCACATTGCAAAGCCAGAGCTGCTTGGAGCTCTGAGCAGCTGCAGAGGACTGCAGCCAGCCTATTTCCCTTCCCTCCTGCTTACACATGCACTCATGGGCGCTCTGTGGGGCACGAGCAATGACCTCAGAGTAGTGTGGCAGTGGGTGAGGGCACAGCAGGCAGTGCTTGGGCAGAGGAGCTGCAAGGCAGCACTGCGGGGAAATGGGATTAGCACGGAGAAGGGAGGAAGGGAGAGAAGTGATCCTTGTGGTGGACTTCAGGACTTTGTTTGACACACATTGGTAAGAAACTAATAAAAAAGAGTGGCACCTGAAAAACGTGAGTGGAAGCCTGGTGCGAAGCATGAGGACTTGCTCAGAGATGTTGTGAGGTTTCAGAACCTTTGGCTGGCAGAACCCCCAGCCATATTTAGGTGCCATATGGGGTGTGAAGTGCAGCGGCACAGGAGCAGGAGGCTATTTCACATTCTTCCACCAGTCCTGGGAACATGAAGCCTGGGCCTGACCTGGGGGCTGCCTGCCTCATGCATCACTCAGATGACAGCAGAGTTATTTTTTTCTTGACAGGACCCAGAAACCAGGTCACTCTGCATGTAAATCTGTAACAAATCTGGCTGGGATTAGGCAGGCCACGGAGAGATGGCAACAAGCAGCACTCATCAGATGTGCCCGTAGCGAAGGCTCTGCACCACTCACAGGGAAGGGAGCAGAGGCACATTCTTTCTCAAGCAGGGGGGTTGCTATGCCAGGAGCTGCCGTCCTGGGTTGGGGGATCTGGGCCATGATGGCCTCAGCAGAAAGAAACGCTGCGTTCCAGGGAGGCCATTCCTTGAGAGCAATTAAATAATAATAACATGATAGTAATAAGCAGATCAATCAATCCCTCCATGAGCTGAGGGACCCCGGGGGGACGGCTGGGCTTTTCTCAGAGCGAACTAGGGCCAGCTCTTTTCCAATAAACACAAATAATACCAGTAACAAAGCTCAGATCTCCGGCCAAACTTTGTCTAATGACACCCGTGCAGGATGTGGGATGCATGTGGGCTGGAGGGACACGGCTTTAACTTTGCCTGTGCAGCGGACACTGTGCTGGGCTGAGGGGAGAAACAGCAGCATGGCTGCAGCAGGCAGGGGCTCGTGGTCTGTTTCTTACTCCTCCCTCCTTCTTGAGGAGGTGAGCACAGGCGCATGGGATGATTACAAGCCAAATTGAATCTCTCCAGCAGCGTGCCTCCCTGCTCCAAACTAATCAACCGAACCTTTAAGGGTTAAAGAATAGCAGCATTTGTCTCCATGGGCATCGCAGGACTTATTTAAAAATCTCGACCCCTTTGGCTCAGTTGCTGAGGGAATTTTTCAGCTGAAAATGCCAGGGCTCTGGGAACTGTTAAACCCCACAAACCCTAGATTGCTTTTATGCCTGCCCCAGGCTGCAGCCTCGGATCTTTTCTTTCCCCCTCTGCAAACTGCTGGGTAATGAACCCCTGTGGCATGCCAGCTCACCTCCTCTTCTCCCAGCTGGCAGCCCAGCTCCACAGCGATGCCCTTTTGTTCCACCAGTGCTGAGATCTGCAAACTCATTGCTAATTACTGCATCTGGGACTTCCAGCTCCAGTGACGACGCCAGGACTTTCTTCGGGCTCCTGACGGCCAAAGTTCATCCCCCTGCTTATTTCCTTACCAAAGACCATTATCTCTCATTTACATCTAAACTAGTTTTTTATACCAGTTTAAACGCTGCCCCTCCCCCTGTAATCTCAATGCAAATGAATTAAAAGTTCATTCTTCCGATGCTCAAATCCTGCGCACTTTCTTTTTCACTTCTTATTTAAATCACACACTGTTTTGAACTAAACCTTTTATTTCCTCCCAATTATTATTTCTGGTGTGTTTTCCAGAGCCTTACAGCGTGGCATCTGATTATACACAAAGCTTCGGAATAAAGCCCTGCTTTTTCCCTTCATTAAGGACACAAAGGATTCCTGTGTGAGCCAAGCAGCACTTTGGACACTAACACAGCTTTACACCCCAAATCACATCCTGGCTCTCTGCAGAGCAGATTGGGGAGTGGATCCCAGCCCCTCCTTGCTGCCAGCATCCTTTGCAGGCTGCAGCCAGCTCCTTCCCTCCTTGGAATGAACATCTGATTAAGCTGTGCCAGCATGTTCGCCCACAAACTCCCGTCCCCTGGCTCTTCCTACATCACAACCGGGTGTGTTTGCCGGCTAATCCTGCCTCCTTGGATCTCCTCTGTTTGCCTCCGTGTTAGAAGCTTGGTGGGTCCACACAAGATTTGTGTGGATTTGTTGTTGACCATAGTCACATACAAAGCCTAACCTGTAAACCCCACAGCCCTTCCTGAAGCCTAAAATTAATGAACTGTGGGCCAAGTGGTGAGACCAAGGACATCAAGGCAGGCAGTGGCGGGACTGCTTGTAACCCCCACAGGTAGTCACCACATCCCTCCCAGATCTGAGCTCTTGTCATCTGGAAACTGCCTGAATCAAACCAGCAGCACAGGAAGCCACCCTGTCTGCAGCACGTTTCCCTTATTTAACATCATCATGCAGAAAGGAATAATGTATGCTGTGTTTACCAAGCGAAGAGGGGAGAGCTTTCTATCAACACGATGCATTACTGAGCTGATTAGCTGCACAAGAAGTCTCTCTAAGCAAATGGGTTTTATCTTGTTGAATATTCCAGCATTTTAAAAATAAACTATTCGTTCCTTTCGAGTTTTAAAAGTACTTCTGACTGGTGGTCACCTGGAGCTGACAAACATTTGGAACCGTGGGGGTTCAGGACAGATTTCAAAAGCAGTTCATAGGGTGTGAGAAGCAATTTGCCAAATGGACACAGGGTGGGAGTTGGATCACTGGTTTCTACCAAAGAGAGACTTCTTTCAATATAGCAAGATTTTGTCTCACAGGCTTTGCATGGGTCTGTAAGGTGAGGATACTAGACCTGCAGCTCTGATACCATACCATGCTTCTCCTCTGGGACCTTGGGCAATTCAGGTTATCCTTGTCTCTCTTAAACTCTCTATCTGTAGAACTGAGATATTGCTGCCTGCAGTAAATATCTGCAAAGTGCCTGAATGTGAGGGTTATTACTGTTAAATATCTGTGCAGTTTTCACCTCTGCTGCACCAAGAAGCCACCCCGTACAAATGATCCTCTGTCTGGCCGAGTGGGAATCTCATGGTACAGGAGTGAACATGGACTGAGAAATGTGAGGAAAGCCAGAGCTGCTCCATGCCAGGATTTTTTTTTCATTAAACATTCAAAATCTGATGTAATTTTAGCTACTCTGGCCACTATAAGCTTGCCTTCAGTTTAGAAACAGCCAGGCCAGGCCATGCGCTTCCCTGAGAGCCAAGCTGCCTTTCTGACCTGCTGAGGAGCAATGCCTATGTCCCAAATGCCAGGCTGGCCACTTCTTCTTCTATTGCACCCAAAGTAAAATTAACATCTGAATCCCAGTGATCCAGGTCAGCCAGACCCCTGGAGAAAGTACAGCACCAGCGAGGTCACGAAACACCACAAAAGCCACAAACAAAACCACTAATTGGCTTCTTTTCAGCCACATCCCTGTGCCACCAGTCTTGCCCTTCTCAAGCCACCCTATGCTGCCTTCGGACTGCTGAGACACAGCCTATTTTTGCAGGGCCAGAACAGTTAATGATACTTTGTGTTACTGATTCTGTAATTCGTATTGTTTGTGCTGGCAGGGAATTGCCCGTGACATTTTATCTCAGTGAATCTCCTCTGGCTGTTTAAAATATTTGGAATTATTATTTCTGGCTCACGGGTCCACCCTAGGTTGTGGCAGGATTATTCCTGGGTTGTGCACAAGCACATGGCCACCCTCCCCAGTGCCATTGGTCTGGAATAGATAGGAGATATCAGGGATGGGGGTTGGGGATGTGCAAAGTTTATGGTAGATTGGGAGCAGAAAAAATTAAGGCAAATGGGCCTTAAGGTGTCATCCTGGCTGTTCCTGATGCCACTGAAAGGGGTACTGGACTAGGGGACTGGGGAGTGGAGGGCCCACGGAATGAGGTAGGGAAGCTGGGTGGGCAGGAGAAACAAGCCAAGGGGCACAGCAATGCCGCGGTGCTGGTCTGGGGTCTGAGTGTGCTCTGTGGGGCAGAGCTGGGGGTTTGAGCTGCTCCTGGGGCCAGAGTGTGATTTGGGGAGAGGTGCCTATGTGTGTGTGTGTGAACTTGAGGGCTCCCACCAGTACGGGGACATAGGGGCTGAGGGGCATCCCCTGCTCGGCTGTGTGTGCTGCGGCGGCTCTGCTGGCAGGCTGCTTCCCTCAGTCAGCTGTGTGTATTCATCAGCGCCGTGCACGCCGGCCCCTGGAGCTGCAAGGCGTATCACAAAGGGCGCATTTTAAACTCTGCTTTTAATCCCACCATCCTGCGCATTTAAGCCTGAACTGCCTTGCGTTTGAACCTCTGCACATGCCTTTTGCAGCAGCCCCCAACCCACTCTCGAGAAAAACTAATTAAAGCTGCCTGACAGGCTGCGAAATATTAAGAGCCCAGTAACGGTGCGGACACAGGGACATCATCATCTGAATGACAAAAGCCGGTAGCCAGTGGCTGCTGACAGCCAGAGGGGCCGGGCAGGCTCGTGCCGGCCGTGCTCAGCACAGACATCCCACCGCCCTGGGAGCAGCATCCGCGGCGAGCGCTCGGGCGCTTCCCGCTCCCCATCCCACGCGTTTCGCGGAGGCCGGGCTCGCTGCCCATTCACGTCACGTACAAGCGGCAGGGCCAGCTGGCCGACGTGGGCTGCGGGGTCCTGACCCTCATTTCTGCCCTTCCTCCAAATATTCTGCAATTACACGTCGGTTGCTCGGCGGGGAGAAAAGCAAACACGCCGCGAACGCCGGCGCGCTGTGGTTGTTTGCTCTCAGCAGCTGTGGCATAGGCTGCTGCTGAAGAAGAAAGTGGGTGACGGGCAGAGCTGGTGTTTTGGGATTTTTCATGTCATGGAAAGGCCAGGAGACCCTCCAGCATGACTAGCCATGGGCACAAGTTCCAGCTAGTGTGAAAAAAAAAAAAAAATCCAAAAAACCCCGAACAAAACAACAGCCCAGGCAAAAAGGAATTAGAAGGAGAAAAAGGGAATTTGAAATTCAGCTAAATCACACCTCTCTCTGAAAATTTCATTCCTGCAATTGTTCTGAGTAACACGTACGATTACTCTAGCTGAAAGAAATGATAAAAAGCATTTCGTTTTCTCAGCTCATTTGCTTTCTACATCTGGCAGCGTTTTGTGTGCAGGCAGTCTCACCGTGCTCCCGAGGTAGAGTGCTTGGAAATGGAAGCTGAGGAATAACAGTGCAAGATGTTTTTTTTTTTAAACTGTTTTGCAAACGCTTCTGCTTCTAACGACCAAGAGATGAGCTAAAGCCCTTGGCAAAATCTGATATGACAATAAATAACATAGCAGTTTGCAGTGTTATTGTAATGGTAAGGAAACCTCCACGCTCCTTATTTAATATCCAGATACTACGTTGCAGTGCAGCAGAGTAGAATGTGCTGGCAATAACTTCCCCAAAGAAAAACTGCCCTTTGATCCACTGCTGTCCCCAGCTGTGCTTTCCCCGAGGGGCTGGAATGGAGGTGTGTTTACCTTGGGTACTTCCATGGTGATTGTCACCTGTGCAGCTCCTCAAAGCCTGAAGTCCTCCAGGGGAAGGGGCATTAAATGAGCTGGGCAGCAGTGCACTCTCCTGATCTGAGCAGATGCTGGGGAGATGCTCTGTGATTTAGGGGCCTAATGGCATGGCCTGCAGTGAGCAGGGTGCTCTGAAAGAACCCAAGACCCAGTGCACAGCAAACTTACACGTGGGATATGCCAGTCTGTGCATTTGCACTTACAGCACAGAGGCTGCTGCATGAGGATGTCACGGCTCTGGGGTGATGTGTGGGTTCAGAGCTGTGGTTCTCACCTGGGAAATCTCACAGGACTTCAGCTCAGTTTGCTGGTGCCCCAACAGCAAGGGAAGAGGGAGGATGAACCCATGTGGAGTGAAGCCATGCAGCTGGGGCACTTCAGGATCAGAGGGATATGGCCCTCTCAGAGTGCTATCCTCCTCGTCTTTCTCTTTGTGGCAAGGCACAGACAACAGAGGCATAAAGCACTCTGCAATTTGAAATGGCCCAGAAGCATTTTGGTGTAATGAAGTCAAGAGCTGGGGGGAATTGTTGTTCACACTGGTGAAAAAAATAATAAAAAAACCTGTTGGGGAAAATTCAGGTGAAGTTTATCTGCTCTTTAATGAGCAGGTGTGCAAGATCACAGCTCCAGTCCAAACTGGAGGCCCTCTTCCCTGATGCAGTCTCCCTCTTGAACATACCTGTAACCAGAATCCCATCCCTTGGCTGGTCACCCCTTCCTCTGGTGAAGCTGAGGTGTTGATGGAAGCAGGAGCCTCTTGCCATGTGCATTCTCTGCATACCCCACACATCTTTGTCAGTGCCCCCAGCCATGCACCAGCACCACTGGGGGCTTGGCACACTAGTGTTTGTTTAACCCCTCCTGGCTAAACGATCACCATGCTCCCCGCATGTTCTCCAGGGACTGTTCACCATCACCCTTTCCTCTCCTGATCCCACTGGATGGGAAGGCAGGAAAAAGGGCGGGTCCCAGGGACAGGGCTCTTGCTCTCCAGTCACCTCCAGGTCAGGGGGTGTTGGCAGCCCAGCACAGTCCCCAGTGCCTGCAGATCACGCATCATTAGGAGCACTGGGACGAAGCCCAGTGGGCTGACTCTGGCTTGCTTAGAAATTTTTGAATAAAATTGCTTTTCCATGAGACACTGCAGGCTCATCAGATCTGATTTGTTCCCCAGAAGAACAGCAGCTGCTATAAACTTTCACCAAGAAAAGGATGGAATTTCTGCTTAAAGCCAGAGCTGGAGGAAGATATAACATTGGGCCTGCCTGGCCAGTAGCCAAATGATTAGGACAAGGAAAGAATGAGTACGAATCTTTTAGTTGACCAGAGCTTGCACTGGAACCTGGGTCTCCAACACAGTCAGTGGGTGCTAACTGTCCAAGAATTGTGATGTGAGACGGGGAAGGCAAAAGAAAGCAAGACATGCTGCAAAAGCAAAAGCAAAAAAAGCCGCCCAAACACAACCCCGAAAACACACACATACACACAAAAACCCTCCCACAACAGAGAGAAGCTGGAAGATGCCATCAACCAGGGAAAATTTCCAGCTACAAGCCTGCTCTCAGCTATCCTTATGGTGAACTGCTCAGCTAAAACCCCCAAGGGCATCTCAAAAGTCTCCTTTTCTGTTCCTCCTCCTTTGAATACATACGTGGTATTCAAACACCGTACATACATACATACATAAGCTGTAATACACAGGACATATTCAAAGAATTTTACATACCAGCTACTGTTTCCATTAAACCTTCTGGGCTTTGTGCAGTACCTGCAAGAACATCTGCAACCAAGTGGAGATTTAACAAAACCCTCTCTGTATAAAAGTTTGAGTCATGGAACCAAATTGTGTTCCACACAGGGGCACGAAAATGGTATAAAAATTAAGATATTAATTTTAATGTGATCTTAAACATTGGTCCCAATTAGGCATATGCCCAAGTCCCATTGGAATTAAGCACATCATTTCTTTGCTGAACAGGGAAGGCTGCTGAATCAGGACTCCAGACTGTAAAATTGCTCAATTGCCTTCAAATTTCTGGGGAAAAAAAATAGTGTGCTCTGAAAGCAATCACAAAATACATTTGGTATTCAAAGAGTATAAGTGAGTGCAGGGCTTATAATTAAATCCTTATCTACGAAGCTGCTACTGAGTGACTGTACATTCTGGGTAATTTTTAATGGCCTGAAACTCAAAAACCAGCATAACCAATTTTTTTTTTATATATATTTTTTTTTGCAGAAGACACAGCTAGTTAACTATAATTCTGCAACAAATCCATTACTTCAAAACAAGTCCCTGATCCTGCAAGCCTGAATGCACTTACTTTTAACGATGCAAGAGTACCAAGGGGAGTCATGGCAGAAGCTAGCAGTGTTAATATGGAGCAGCAGGCAAGATATAGAATTAAAAATATATAAATATCTACAAATAAATAAAAATAAGGGTGGGGTTGAGCTCTGAAATGTGCATTGGAGCTCTAGCCCTCATTTTCAGTCCCACAGCTGCTTCTGCCCAGGGCCTGGGAGAAAGCCCATGACAAGGTGACATGTGTGACACAGGGAGAGACAGCAGCAGCAACCAGCCTCAGGAGGGCTAAAACTTCTTTCTCTCTCTTTACCCCACAACTCTTTAATTATGCCACATTTTTTTGGAAATAGTTTCTCAACTCTTTTCACCTGGGTGAAAAGCTCCATGGTACAGTAACAGCCATGTAAATAAAGTCCCACATCAAAGAAAGGATACACAGGGCAAATTTTCAAAGTGGGGTGATATTTTTTTAAAGCTTGGTGAATTAAAAGACAGCTTGTCCAGTTTTGCTTGACTTTTTGGGAAAATTCACCATGCTTTGAAGCCAAACAACTTTTACATCCAATAACACAAATACGAACTTATGGTTCAAAAAGGAAACAGTGGGTCGGCTTGCTGGAGAAAGGCTCCTGTCTTTCCCAAAAGCACAGTGAGACAGAAGACAAGCACTTCTCCAGTGTCATTTTCTGTAACACTGGATTCTTTAAAATACAAATCTTGCCACAATTACAGGATCAAACACGAGGTCTTACCTGAAATAAAAGGTCGCATGGCTTTAACTGTAAATAAGTTTTATAAAAAGCTCTTAAGCAGGTCAAAGCACAGCAGGGACACTCTTTGCAGACCAGCTTCCTCTCCTTCCACAGCTCCCTCCCACTGAGGTGGGGTTTTGGAGCCACCAGAGAGGCTTCTCCCAGTGGTGTAAAGCCTGGGGATTACCCAGAGGCCAAAATAGCCCTGCTACTTACAGACAGGGGTTCCCAGGTCTCACTCCTGCTGCCCTCAGCACTCTCAACCACCCTTCCGTGTTCTCACCTCCTTCACCTGCCACTACCATCCCAGCCAGGTGAGCTGAGCCCTCCCCCAGGCATTACAGAAGCCCTGCCCAGAACTCAGACCCAGCCAAGCTGTGGCACAAGGCCACGGCAACAGAGAGGTGGGGGCAGGTGACAATTTGTGTCAGGACCCTGGGACTGGTTTGGCATCCTTCAGCTCACTGCATGGCCATCAATTCTCCTGCTCATGGCACTGCAGGACTTTGGGGAGGCAGAGTCTGAGCTTCTCTTTCATGGTCCTGGGCTTTATTTTTCTTCCCCTGGATGTTGCCTATCTGTACATTTTGCTGGCTCCTGTACTTCGGTTGCTAGGTAGCTCCCACTCCTACTCCCTTCTGCATGCCCTTAACTTACTGCTGATCTCTCCAGTAGTTCCTGCATCTTTTAATTACATTAATACCTGCTACAGTCAAATGAAAAGGGAAAGAAAAAAAGAAGGCAAAAAATGCGCTCTGGGAACAAGCAAAGGCCAGTCAGCACAGCAGGCTTCCATCTTTTGGCTTTATCTTAATCCCCCCTTCCTGCTTTTTCAAGCAGACCCCCTCAAATCCTTTTCCTTCTCTTGAGAAAAACCCAGGCATCTCTTGAACTCATTTCTGCGCTTTGCCTCAACCGTCTCCCCCGTAACTTATTCCATATGTTTGCTTGGCTTTGCCTTCTGCCACAGTTCCCTCTTTACTCCCAGCTCCTGAACCCTCAGATCACATCACTGGGGCGCTTTGTTGACTTAATTGGATCATCAGCCTGGCTGTAAAGCTTCCCCAGCCAACCCTGCTTCCCTCTCCTGGGCTGCTGCCCCCGCCCTGAGGCTGGAGAAAAACGTGTTTTTCTGCTGGATGTATAAATAGATGATGCAGGTTAAATTTAAAATATATTGAAGCTGATAACCTCAGGTGCAGGGGCTGCAATTCACCCACTGGAAACAAATGCTTCTTTCTGGCACGGTGGAAGAGGAGAAGGGGACCATGTGGCCTGGACAGCAAGGAGTGTTTTTCCCCTCCTGCTCTCCCCCTGCGCCTCTCCTGCTCTCCCCCTGCTCCCCTCCTGCTGCCCTCTCCCATGCTCTCCCCTCCATTCCCCCACCCCGACTGCTTTAAGGCCTCTGCTCGTGCTGGGAGGGCAGGGGTTTCAAAGGCCCGTGGAGGAGGTGCTGGCTCTGCTCCAGGCTGCAGGATCAGCCAAAGTGCAGCATGTCTGCTGTGCAGGGTGCCCAGACAGGGCAGGTGGAGGGTCGGGCCAGGCACCTCCACCCACCAGGTCCCAAAAGCTGCCCTCGCACCGAGCACCGGCTGGGCCACGTGTGTCCATCTGACCCTGCTTTTTGCCCATCTTGCACTGATGTTGGGATTGGCTGGATCTCAACACATCAAACCCACACCAGGATGTACCAGTGTGCCCTGAGCCGCTCCCCTGGCCGTCTGCATCCCTCTGCACCACAACGGCCAGGAGAAGCAGCCATCACCCCTCCTCCTGAGCGTGGGCACCTCGGCCTCCCACCCATGGGAAGGTCCTGGTGAAAGGTGCAAGCAGTGGGGAGAGCAGCAGCCAGCACACCCCCCCACCAGGAATGTTCAAACCCATGATGTAACTCCTCCTTCCACCAAAAATGAATGGCAGGTGTGGACTCTGATGGAATAGAGGAATTACACAGCTGTAATGCTGATAAATGCCACTCACTGGCAGGGAGGGAAAGGGGAAAAAGGGAATCCTAGACCACTGTCTTTCTGTGTTGTTCAATCCATGTCATGGCTTGCTACAGAAGGAAAGTGTGGCAGTTAGGAGTAATTTTTCTTCCTGCAAAAAATACTAAGAACCCTGCCTATGTTTATCGACAGTGGAAGTCTCAGTTGCAGTGTCATACTAATAAAAAGGCTTTCTTGTTCTCATATTTTATAACATGGAGACTTTGGAGTTGGTGTGGAACTCTGTGTCTGGGAAACCTTGCAGGCAGGTGGAACCTGGGGGCAGTCATTCCTGTCCCTTAGCCATTCAGGCCACTGACGATCCAGAGAAGAAAGCACTTGTCCCCCTCTCTGTCCCTCCTCGTAGATTCACACATCCGTGTGCCTTCAAGCCCTGAGCAAGAGGCTGCCAGCTGCAAGGCCTGCTCAGATCACATTGCTGCTTTGTTTGAACTGCAGCTGAGCTGTGCTGTGGAGCATCTCCCTCTCTTGGACATTCCCACAGTTTCCTTGGCTGGTTTGAAACCAGTACACAGCTTTCTGCTCCCAAGTCTCTCACTTGAAATGCTGTGCATCATTCCTGCCGAGTCCAGCTGGGAAATGAGGGCAGTAGGACCTTGTTGTGTTGTGGCTGAATCACCATCTCTGGGAGTATTTAAAAGCCATGTAGATGTGATGCTTAGGGAGATGTTTAGGGGTGGACTTGACAATGCTGGGTTAATGGTTGTACTCGATGACCTGAAAGGTCTTTTCCAACCTAAATGAGACTTTTCTCCAGCTAGGTGCTGTAGACACCCTAAGCACAGTGATACCCACCATCATACTATGGTTTTGTGCTTCCTGCCACATGATACCTTTGTGTTGCAAAAATGCTTTGTATGAAACCCACCTGACTGGACACAAGCCACTTCTGTGCTCGTGTCTGCCTGCCACCTGCACAAACACTGGGGCTTCGATGTTCTCCCTGGGTTTTGTGCACCATATCCCTCCCTAAGGGCATCTTCCTGCAGATACAGCTCAACCATTGCTGCCTGTCACCTACAGGCTAAGCAGTAACACCATTTGTCTTGAACTCTGGGTGCTACTCGGGGGCAGCGGCAGGAGGAAAAAATATGGGGTGGTTACGTAATCAGGACAGAAATAATTAGGTAGATGAAACCCTAAGAGAAGTCATCCATCTTTTGAAATGGACTGGCAGCTTGAAAAATTTAGAAAATCTTCATCAAACTATTACAAGCCTGAAGCATGCATGTGCTTTGTTTTATGGGTTCTTAACACCTAAAGGACATGCAAGTATAATTAAGGATTTGCAGTCTGTCTTCTTGATACTGGAATTGGACACCAGAGACTACGATAAATAATCTGTAAACAATCCTTCAACACCAAATAATCTATCAATTTAAAAAAAAGGCTCTTGGCATATAAACCACTTATCCTTGTAATGTTGTCCCCTTTTGGTGCTGAAGGTCCAGATTAAAAACAGAACACATGGAGTTAAAACATGCTTAGCAAAACATCCAAGGTAACTTTTATTAACTCTGTGCATAATAGGAAAGTAACAGGACTAGACTAGAAAATGGTTTCACCCGATCGAAGGGTGGAAGAATAAGGAAAAGGAGTGGTACAGAAGTGTTAATTGTCATGATGTGGCAGGTGTGCATCAGACCCAT
Organism: Dicrurus megarhynchus; assembly: GCA_013399195.1. Taxonomy (NCBI): domain Eukaryota; kingdom Metazoa; phylum Chordata; class Aves; order Passeriformes; family Dicruridae; genus Dicrurus; species Dicrurus megarhynchus. The sequence goes on along the minus strand of VXAD01006706.1, from coordinate 1,368,673 downwards.
GAAAACACTCACCTGTATGTCCAGCCTGCTCCTGACTTGCTGCTCATCCTGCACATGAGCACAGAGGTTTCTCTGTGCGGGTGGCCCCAGCCTGCCCTCCCAAATGCAGCTGTTTGGCTTTGGCTTCACTTTTAAACACCAGCTAGGACCCACCTCGCTGTGCTAGCAGAGCGATGCCTGAGGAAACATTATCTTCTCCCACCTTGGTGAGGAAAGGAAATGTGTTTTCCCTTATTTTTAAGCTTGTGGTTTGTTGAGCATACTTCTGACTTGTTCTCTAATACTCGCTGGCCATGCTGGAACGACACAAGCTGCGTGCTGGTGCCAGGAGCTACAGCCCAGCCAGCATCAGCCTGCGGAGCTTCACGTGGCTGGGCTGTCAGTGCTGCTGCTGGACGCTGGGAGAGAACCCCCTTGGTCACACATGCAGCAGCAGCCTGCTTCCTCGGGAGCACTGAGCTGTGAGTTCCTCTTTCCAGAGGGGTGGGATGGAGGGAAAACCAGACATACTGAAAACTGTGTGCTACGAGATGTGCAAACCCCAGTGCAGGCAAAACCCACTGTGTTGTGTGAGTTGCCACCTGCTTAAAACTCCCTCGCTGGCCTGATTTGACACAGTGTTGGTGATCCAGTGTGTTGGAAGGCAGGTTTCCTCCTACTCTGGGGCCACAAATCCCCCATCTGACTGCACAGCCCTCCCATGCCAGCATCAGATCCTGGTCAAGTCGGGCTTCTTGCTTCGTCAGTGCTGAAGTAGCTCCAGCTTAGGAATTCCTTGGATGTTTGTGTGGAGCAGCGTGTCAAGGGCCTAAGTGGCAACTGTCTTCGGGAACTATGGCAAGCCAGGACCCACAGCCCCTCCAGTCCTTTTCTTTCCTGCTCTGGACTCCAAATACCCCAAATTCTCCCCACTAGGCTTCCATCACTCTCATCCCAACTTTTCGCGCCCCAAACTTCCCCAGTCAACCCCCCCAAGACCCTTCAGGCCCAAAGGTGTGTACACCCCTCCCTGCTTCCCCAGCATGTCCAGTCTTGGTCCCCCTTGGGCTTTGCAAAGCCATCCCAGCTCCTGGCATGCCTAGGGCTTCCAGCCCTTCCCTCCCAGGGCTGCCAGCAGCTGAGGGGCTTCCTTGCTTTAAGAGTCACATCTAGATCCCTGCCTGTCCAAACAGCTGCAGCAGACACATGGACACATTTTTCAAAACCTTGGGCTGCCTGGGAAAGCCTTGTTTCTCAAGGCTCTCTACAGCCCTCCCTGTGAATACTGCAGGCAGTGGTTCTCTGCATCATGCCGCATTCCTTGGAGCAGTGGGGATGAGGTTAGGTTGGGTGAAACTCCCAGGGATTTCCATTTTTTTCTACAGCTGGCTCCAGCCCCTGAAACATCTGTCCTGCTGGAAAAGACCATGGAGCTCATGGGACTCATTATTTCATTAGTCAGCCTCCAGTACTAGCACCAAGCCCCACCTACAAAGGCCAAGGCATGTCCCTCCACAGCCATCTCCCCTCTCCTGTGTTTTCCTCAGACACTCATCCAGCTTGTCCTCTTTTTGTGTTTTTTTGGGAGAACTCTGCCACCATGGCAACAGCTGTGACAGACAGACTGACACACACCCAAAACACTGGAGCAGATGCCTCAGAGTTTTTGCCATTATCAAATCCTTTTACTTCGCTCACCCATTAACTCTTTCAGTGCTGACATTCCTGTATTTCCAGTGAAGCCTCTGGCTGGTCTGGAGACCAGTTTGCTTTGCTGTCACTAGGAGAAGTACTGGAAGAACTTCCAAATTTTTTATTGTTCTTGCAAAGCTAAAATGTGAGGGTTAATCTAGAAAGAGGCTGGAACATGAGTTCTGAGGCTGGTAACTAGTGGCTCAACAGCATTCAATGGACAGGAGTCCATGGATGTGCTTTGGCTTTGGTAGCTATTCCAAGAGTAGTGGTCCTTATGGGATTGTCCAACTGTAAACCCAACTCTAAGTTTATTTTAACACAGCTAAACAATTTTACTTCATGTCTCTCAACAACAATCCATTTGGATGTACAGTGGGTGCAGGGACTGTCTGTCAGCAGTCACAGCAGCCTTTTATCCTTCTCATTCCTCACCAGTGCCAATTGCTGGCTGGCAGTTACAGGCAGGTTTTTCCAAACCAATGTGGAAAACCAGAACAACCTCAGTCTAACACATGACTGAAGACCCCTCTGCTGGTGTGGGACAAGCCAAGAATGAGGAACGAGCTGTTCTCCCTGCATTTCTCCTCCTCCAACAAGTCTAGCAGGAGAGTCTTACCTGGGGTGCCAGCTGCATCCAGCACAGTGTATGTGGGGACAACTTTGCTGGGCATGTCCCCAACCCACCAGCAGCCAAACACCTGGGAAACCCGGTGTGCTTGTGACTTCTCACTCATTGGTGAGAAAGCGGCTTCAGTTCAGGTTCAGAGGCTTGGAGGTCACTCTGGGCAAAGCCAGGTTTAGTCCAGGGCATGATGGCATTTGCAAGGCCTGTCTAGAGAAGCCAAGAAAATGAGCTGAGGTCGGGGGCTCTGGCATTGAGGATGTGCATCTTCTGTGAACGCAACACAGACAACAACACAAACCTTAAAAATGCAAATCTTTGGGCTATAAATTCACTACTCTACCCAAGGCAGTTGTTAGTTTTCCGTATTTATTTATGATTCATTACAATCTGGATTTTTATAGATCTTCTACTCTAAGTTTTATATTTAATTGAATGAGAGTCCTGGTATCTTTCTGCATGTGTTTATGTGGTTTTCATTAACTACTGTGCAATCTAAGAAAGATCTTTGTTAACCAAAAATAAGGAATGTTTGTTAATATTTAATGGAAACAATAACAATAAAATTACACAATGATAATTAAAACCACCCCAACCGTAAAAGCTCCTTCTTAATGAATCATATTAAGGGAGGGTTCAAGCATGTATTTATGATCTGGGTTGTGATTTATGGGCTAAATCCTGCCCTTGTATGTCTGCTTGAGGCTTTCACTGATTTCCATGGGGGCAGCATCTGCAGCGGAAGAGGGCAAATTTTGGATGTGTGATGATTCAGTGCTGCCAGAAAAGAACATTATTTTACCCTGACACAGTATATGCAGAACTAAAATGTTACCCTCCTCCCCTCACCATTAAAAATAGAGAAAATATGGAGCACAATGTTGCTGTGTGTCCTGGCACTCTCCTGGTGACTGGCTGTTGGGAGCTTTCCCAGTGGATGTCCCAAACTCCCAGCAGTGATTTATCACTAATTGTCACAACGGACCTAAGGCTACGAGTGGTTTGCAGGGGGAACAATAACTGATGCTGGCAAAACCACTTTCCTGGGCAGTTTGTGGGACCCAGACTATTGCACAGCATTGTGTGTTCAAGAATTGGGTTCCTTTATAATGCTGAAATTTCTCTGTGCCACACCAAGAGCTGGAAGGACTTGCAGTGGGTGTGGCTGATTGACTTTTCCTGCATGGAGTAGATGGGCCTTAGGGCAAACGAGAATCAGACCCAAAATGTTTCTGATTTGCATGGAAAAGTCAAGAAAGGCAAGGCAGTACTCATAAAGCTAATAGGACATTATGATGTTAATGATTTTTAATTAGCCAGATATAGATTCTTTTTATCTGAATACTTTTAGGGCCCAAGTGGATCAATGTGCAAATAATATCACCAGGCACAGAGGTATTTACAAGAAAAGACCATCTTTGGAAAGATGCTTGATTTCCATCTATTCCACAGTGAGCAGAAGTGCAAACTTATTTAACAAAGCGCCGATGTCTGTGTGATAGAGCTGCAAACTTGCACCGCGGGGAGAATTTAATTTCCAAAGTCGGCAAGCAGTGACCAGCGCGTCGCTCAGAACAGACACCGTGTCTCCCTGAGATTCCTTGTACCTCTGCTCTGCTATGTAGCTCCTTCTTCTCCCTCCCTCCCTCTCTCTGTCCTCTCCAGAAGGCACTTGGTCCTGGCTGTGTCCCCACTTCCTCTGGCTGAAGTGTTTTGCCGAGCAAGCCCCGGACCAGAGCGCGGTGCGAAGGGTGGGGGAGGATTCAGACCGTGCTGCTTGTGCTCGTTTGGATCGGCTGCCAAAGCAACTCAGAGGCTTATTTTTTAAAAAATGGAGCCCCCTAATGTCTATTTAAACCAGAAAAAATATACATCCCCTTCAGCCTTCCAGCCCGAGCTCTGGCCCTGCAGAAAGACGCTCTTGGCTTCTTCAATTAACAAATATGAAGCAAGTGCCCTCCTTTCCCAGCACAATGACGGCTGCCACTATTATCCCTGGCCCCCCAATTATTTCTGAGAATCTTTCACTTAATGAAGTTTCTCTGCCTCCCCTTCCCAGCTCACCAGACTCAGGGAAGCTTGCTGAACCAATTTAACAAAATGTTAGGAAGAATGAAATGTAACTGCGTTTTCCTTTCTTTCTTTCTTTCGCCATTTAGTCGGCAGCTCCCTGCTCTGTTCTCAGCTGTGTCCTTCACAGCGGCGCAGATCAGAGCATAGAAATGCATATCTTGTGGGTGCCAGGAGATGTGAATCATGAAAATAGAGACAATTCCTTCCCCTTGATCACAGTTTGCCCACTTTTTCATTAAAAGGGAGTCTTTAAATAAAACTCTCACATCCGAACACCTCCAAAATTGGGAATGGGATCTAGGTTTTGATTGTAATTCTGCCATCGCCTATGACAGCAGTGGGTCAAGCCAGGCTTCGAAGGTGAGCCATTAAGTGCTGGTGCCCTTTAAAAATCCCAGCATAAATCAGGCTGGGACTACAGTGCCTCCAGACCAACCTCCAGCCTTGCAACGTTTCCTGGTCATCATTTTCCCTCACTTCACCATTCTGCTTTCCTGCTTTTTCCATCCTTCTCTGGTCATCCCTTTATTTAGTCTTCTTTTTCACCTGTAACAAGATTTCTAACAGTACTTCCACTGCCTTGCCTAAAGATTTTTCCCTTACAGATTGCCCCACTCTGTAATAACTTCTACCTATGCTTTAAACAGCATTTGTATAATTAAGACCAAAGAAGAAAGAGAAGTCTTCTTAAATATTTTTTTTAAGATACGCCACATTGCTGCCATTACTATTTCTTGTTGGCAACATAGTGTGTCTTATTTAACACCACATCTTTCATGAAGTGAGGCAAAGAACTCCTTTGTCTTAACAAACCCTCCTTGTTGATAATCCTGGCAAGGATTTGAGCCCCCCAAAGCACCTACCACAATGCAGGCTTCCCTGGTTTAAAACAAAGGCTTAGGCATCCCCAGGGGTGCAATGGTTGTGGTTTCTTCACAAGCTTGCCCTGCGGAGGGATCCATGCAACCAGGTCTGAGAAGAGCTTGGTGTAGCCTGAACTGCCAGGCCCTTGTGATATCATGAAACTGGGATGAAAATTTCCTGAAATTTCACTAAAAAAAACCAACATTGAGTTAGGATTGGTGGGAATCTGTTGGCAAGACCACTTATTATTGAACAGTTGGGTTTCTGCCTGAATATTTTCACCTGAAATGTCTCCTTCCTCACAAAAATACTGAGTTTTTCCTCAGAAACCAGATGTGCCACCTGCTTGATTTCCATTTGTGCATCTCCTCATAGCCTTGTTCTCTCTATGATCCATGTTCTGGGCACAGAGCCTGCCTCTGTCCCCTTCCCCCTGCAGCTCTGACTCCTCATCCACTGCCGTGCACTGATTTGAGCCTGGAGTCTGGCTGGAAACCAGAAACTGGGGCAAAGTGTGGGGGCATGAGCTCTGATTAACTCCTGTCAGGACTGCTGAATATAAGCACTTTGGGGTTATTCTGGCAGACAGAAAAAAAATCTCTTTCAGGAGGGAGAGAACAGAAAATTGCACTAATAAAGGTACAGCTGGGTGGCAGCTCTTTCCCTCCTGTCCCTGAGGAAATGCTGATGTCTTTCAAATCAACAAGCCACTCAGAGATTTCTCTGAGGGCAGGCTCTGACTTTACCTGAGCATTAACATGGGCTGCAGGAGAGCAAAATAAGAGAGATTGAGTCCCCAGCTGGCCTTGTCAAAGCTAAGGGACCTATTCCAGCCTGAATGCATTTCTCTTGCAGTTTATTCCAAACTCAGACCACGTGCAGACGCTGCCTGTTGGCACCTTGGGCACGCAGATGCTTTTGGAAAGCCACGCTGGGAAGCTGGCAACCAAAACAAGCAAGTGATCCAGCACCTGGGATGCCTGTGATGGGGTCCTGCCTCTATTCCCAAGATGGGAGGCACAGACACTGAGCTGCTAGAGGAAGACCAGGCTCCCTGACTTGACTTTTGTCTGTCCTGGCTCTGGCTCTGTGGAGGGGTGGAAATTGCCCTGGGAGATGAAAGCTGGAAGTACAATAAGGAGAAGGGAACTGCTAGCTGCCAGCTGACCCCTCCCCAGAAAACACTGGTACCCAGAGAGCTGCCAACCCAGGAAGCCTCTGACTGCTCCTATCAGGACAGGTGAAGCCCTCCAGGGCTGCCAAAACCTGTGAGGAACTCCAGATTAGGGGAAAGATATGCTGGCAGAAGAAGGAGGAGAAAGCACCAGGAAAAGCAATCCATGACAAGCATGCTTCTCACTTGAACAGTCCAGGAGCTCAGTGCTGTGCTGCTCCTTGGCAGAGCAGAGGCAGGGAAGTCAATTTGACTGGAGCTGGCAGAGAGTGTGAGCCTGTCCTTCCATTTACTGCAAAGGGTGTTTTCTTCCCTTTCCTGCCACATTGTCCAGTGAGTCTCTTGCTTCAGCTCTCCCTGCTTCCTGGCTTGATTCCTCATCATGCACCTGTCCACAGGTGCCTGTGTTCAGTGTGTGCTGCTGGGAATGGCTGTGGGATGGTCACTTGGTGGGCAGCTGCTCAGCATCTCTCTTGGTCCCTGAGGAAAGCCAGGCTGCTCACCACATTAGCTCCCAAACATTTTACTGGCAGCCAGAGGCTGACCCCCACAGGGATTATTGCCTCTCTTCGGAAAGTGCTGAGAAAGGAGACAAAACTGGAAAATTTTGTCTCTATTTTCAGGTGGCTGATTTTGTTTTTCCTTTGTATTTCACACTTTGTATGTCCAGCTTGCAGCTCCTCTGCTTCCCACCACAGCACAGGGTGAAAATTTAACCCCTCATCTCACAACCTTGGTACTCTACAAACCAGGTCTTGACAACCCGTACAGATTTTGGGTTAAAACACTTATTCTAGCATTCAGTCTGAGCTCTGTGGTGGTGAAGGATACAAATCAGTGTGTCAAGCCTTTTGCCTTAATCCCATGACTGTGAGACTTCCTTCTGTCATCCTCACTACCAATGGCCATTTTGGGCACTGAAGGATGCAGCAGTCCTCATTAATTAGCAACAGCCTAATTCTCTGCACAAACCCTCCTGCCTCTCCTAGCACTGTCCATTTGAGCACCAGGGGATGACAGCTGTTTGACAGTGGCTTTTAAGTTTTTTTTCCCTTAACAGCAGCATTTTTTTCAAGTGCAGAAATGAACACATGTTCCGTTCTGGACCGAAAGTCAAGCTTTTGCTTTTTGGAAGTGCCTGTGGTTTGACTGCTGGCTCTATAAATTGGATTTAGATAGCAGTGTCCGACCTCCCTCAGTTTCCCTGCCTGCTGCCTCTCTGCATGGTGCTGAGGAAGGACATGAACTCAGTCCAGCCCCCAGCCATGGGGGCTGAGGAGGCTGAGGAGGCCTGGCTGCCTTTCCTGCCTTCCCAGTATTGTAATCCAGAAATGAAGCGTACATCGGTATTGCTAAATAAAAGATGGCAGGGGTTGATTCATGTCCCCAAGACAAGGGACACTAAATAGTTTGTATGTTGGTATTTCCTGTAAAGCAGAGTGGCTGTGCATAAATAATACAGCCTTGGGTCTTCTCTGGGCCCAAAGGCCCTGTGGCCTTGAAATATGACTGTGACCCCTTGCACATTTTTTTCCCAGTTTAAAGCAACTGAAGTAACAGGAGGGCTGTGCTGCAGCACACCGGAGCTGACTTTTATGGTATGAAAATTTATGGCACAGCATGAGGTACAGCTTAAAGGCTTAAGATTTGCTGGGGTAGCACTGGAGATAGATAGTGGGGATAGCAGGAGGAGCCCAGGCTGCTGTAGTGTTTGTCATCTGCTCTGGGTCAGAGTCAAGGAGCAGAGGTAAAATTCATCAGTGAACGTGGTCCCGTGCCCCATGCTTCACCTCACTGCCTGTTTGGTGTTTGTACCCAGAGGCACCAAATGCAGCTGCACAGGTCGTTTGATGACAGCATTTCCTTTTGCATCCTCAACACGGTCCAAGTTCCTCCTTTTTCCAAATGTACTGTCAGCAGCTTTTGAAAAGCGAAAGGGAGAAACCCCTCTGCAAGCAAAGATACAAACAGAAGAAAAGCTGCCAACCTATAAACGGTGCTTTGGCCCTGCAGAGCTTTTGGCAGTGATCTCCACCAGCTGAGCTGATGGTGAGGCTGGTAGCTGTAGCAAACCACCCTTCACCGAGCATCCAGAGATATGCACATTATCAGGGTCAGGAGGTGACTGTGGCCTCTTAACAGGTGGAATGTGACCTCTGCCTCCTGGTGTGACCAGTGTGGCTTTCATCCTCATCTGCTCCCCGTGTTAATGCCCTTCTTCATCCATCCTGGCCTGGGGCTTCCTTTAGCTCTTCTCTCTGCTAAGGCTGGGCACTTCCCATTTCTATCCAGGCAATGACAGGAGGAGGCTGGCACTGAAAACCTGTGTCATCCTGTTGATGTTTACTTCTCCAGCATCCAGCTCCTTTGCTGCCTTTGAGGTCCCAGAGGAGAAAGTGCAGGGAAAATCTGGCCCTGCTGCCACTGCCCTGCGGTCAAGAGCAGCCTTGGACCTGTGTGACTGTGGCCACCACTTGCCCTGGGCTGTGCTGAGGCAGGAATGAATGTTGTCCAACAGAGGGTTAGGGCAGTCCCACATGGGGGTAAATTAGCACAGGGCCAGCACAAAATGATTCCTTTTTCCCTGGCAAGTGCTGAGATCCCTGACTGAAGCCCTGAAAATGCTCAAAGGAGGTGCTGGCAGAATAGTTTCAGCCCAGCCAAACCCCAAGTATTTTGTTTCCAGCTCCATTTGGAGAGCCAGCTGAATCAGTTTTTGAACTGCTTCCCTAAATATTCAGCCAGAGATGTGGAAAACTTCTGTACAAAGATGCAAAAGGAAAGCATGCAAAGACTCTGATGTGTAGTGCAGTGTTAAGAGCAGCCATCCCCACCTGCCCTGGCTCTGCCTCACAGCCCCAACCTCTGCTTCTGCACAGTCTGGGTATCCTTGACCAACACAGCCAGCCTCTGGATGAAATGTCACTACCTCTGCCACGGGGAAAACATTCCAGAGGCTCGTTGTGACACTTGGTCATTTGAGCAGTACTGAAGGATGGAAAGTGTTGCACATGTGTTATGTATTATTATTAACTCAGAGAGTTTCTGATTTCTAGTACCATGAACGATAGTCACAGATGTGCAAGGGCCCGCATAGTTTGTAACAGAGGTAAGGTAGAATATGGATAGTCTTGAACTTTCTGTCGGCTATTTTTAATTCAAAACCAGATCTGGAACTGAGATTCAGCCTTTGCTATTTAGTTATCCAAATAATAAAATTAAGACCAAAGCCAGATGAACTTTGGGAAAGTTAAGGTTCAGATCATATCAATGGCTGTACCTCAGGCCCAAATTTAACATGCCGATACTTTTTCTCCTTGCTTTTAAACTGTGTGAGGGACTTCCTCCTCCTTTTTACAGAAACCAGATGTGGGTTATTTTTTGACTGGCATTTCATGGCAATGTGTATCTTGGTTAATGTGCCTGATTTTCATTCCATGAAACAAAAAAAGAAAAAAAAAGCCAACATTGCTTGCAAGTATTAAAATGGCAACTGTGGATGGGAGCAAGATTCAATGCAATGGAAAGCAGATTAGATTAAGCAAACTGTTGAAAATTTATTCTTCTGGTTAATTTTATCTGTAAAATTGTCCTAAAGACTAATATTGTCAATTCTCATTTGGCTCTGTAGGACCCTGCATGAATCCAAATCCATCCTTTTTTGGCAGGCCTTTTTATCACCAGTGGTACAGTGACATCTAAGTGTCAGGAAGATGGGCCAGTCGGAGCATAGAAAATTGATTTGAGCAGCACCATCCCCCCTTGGCTGGCTGCAGATAAACAGTTCAGCTAATACGCTGCTCCCGACCTCTTTGGGGCTCTATTTGAATATGATCTAATACGGCAGCTGCTTCGCTGCAAACGCTGAAGGTAAAGTAGTTCCTGAGAAGTTTTGCTTTTTCCTTGCATTTTTAAAGGTGGGGCAAATGAGTAAAAGAGAAGACTTGCAACCGTGAGGGCCCTACACACAAAAAAACCTTTGTGCCGTTTGCTGCTTAGTGATTTTTTTTAAAATATTGAAAATAAGGAAAAATTATCTCTGTCAGACATGAAGGTACAAAAGCACAATTAAGCTATCATTTTGGCTCCTTTTCTTGCCCAAAGATTGCTTTCCAAACTACCTGAGCAAATGACACGCTTGAGACGTTGTTTTGGAAACAATTTGCATGGGTGCTGACAGCTGCTCCGAGGGGCACGGAGACAGCCCTGCTTCCTGCAGGAAGGAGTGTGAGTTCCCATCTGCTCCGGGCCTTTGCCTGGATTCGGATGAGGGAGCGATCGAGCATGGAGGGGAGGCAGGAAATACGTAAAAGGCAGAGGCTGCCACTCGTCTCTCTCTTCTTTTCTTCCCTTTTTGAGATCAGGGGATTCAAGCGCTCCTGCCATTCATCTTCCTTCCCGACTGCTCCTGGGGCTGCTGTGCTCCATGCAGCTTCTTCGAGTGCTGTCATCCCTGCAGAATCCAAGTGCCTTCCAGTAGGGCATTACGTGAAGTGACTAACATCTGTCACATGTGGCTCATTCTTTCCCTCAATCAGCCTCAATCAGCTTTTCTGCAGGCAGCATTTCCTATCTGGAAATAACAGCCATCACGGAGGCTGGCAGGATGGTTGCTTTCTCCTCTGCTTCTCCTTTTCCAGCTTTATTCTCATTTTCTCCTGTTGCTTTTCACTCCTTTTTGTTTTCTTCGTGCTCACCACCACCGCCATTACTACCATTATTTGCTTTGTGCTCCATATCCTCAGGAAATCTCCTCTCTTCTCTTTCCATATGCCATTTCTTGATCCTTTTCATCTTTCTTTCATTTCCTCTTCTGACCATCTGCCTCTTCCCCTCTTCCCACCAGCCCTTCACATGCCTTCTTCTCCGTGTCCTGTACTAGGACACCTGGCCCCTGCCTCTACCCCAGGTTGTGTTGTGCTGGTAAAGAAACCTCTCAGCCTGCCAGGTCCCACCAGCACCTGGGACTTATTTCTTCAGTCAGTGCCCTTTATATGCTGATTCAAACTAGAGGCACATGGAAGCAAAGGCAGCCAGGTGTGGTCACACACGTGATCCTACCACCATCTCCGGAACAGACCATGCTGAGGAAACAGAAGGCTGTTTGCACCCCTGTCCTGCTCTCACCATGCTGGTTGTTTTTGACAAGGGTTCTTGTCCCCAGTACATTTTTCTTGCCCTCTGTAAAATGGGGACAGTGCTGCAGACTGCTTGGGTTCAGTGTTTGAAGGTAGGAAGAAACACCAAGGGCAGAACAGAGCTCGTAGAATCATAGAGTCATTGAATGGATGGGGTTGGAAGTGACCTTAAAGATCCCCTAGTTCCACCCCACCTGCCACAGGCAGGGACACCTTTCACTAGACCAGATTGTTCAGAGCTCCATCCAACCTGGCCTTGATCCCAAGCTCTTCTCTAGCCATGACCAGGACAACACTGCAGGCGGCCAACTCAAACTTAAATCTGACCTCCCGTTCCAACCTAAGTAAATGCCTCGCTCACTTTCCCTGCCTTTGAGACAGAAAACATCGCCTGAATTAAACATGAGAGCGGAGGTGCCCTCCCCGGTCATCACATTCAATCCCTTGCTGTGGGTGGACGAGGTGCCGTATAATCCCTTTCACAAACGTATTGAGTTGGATGTTAAAAACAGGGAGTTATTATCCCTCCCCCTCAAAACAGCTGATGCTTCAGAATTTAGATGTGTGAGAAAGGAGCACAAGATGCTTTCTTTCTCAGCTGAAATTTCAGCAATAAGGGAGAAAATTTAACCGAAAGCTCTAATATTCTGCTCTAACTGAGCAGTCTGAAAAGTTGGGATTTGAGAAGCAGGTCATTTTCTTTATTAAAAAAATAGGCATATAGGCAGAGAGAAAATTACTGATTCGAGGGTAATCTGTACAGGTTTTTTTTTATAATATGATCTTAGATGGACAAATAGCAAGGGAGAGCCTGTTTACTGGCAGATGCTTTAACCAGAGCATTGCCTGCACATCCCTCTCATTTAGCAGAGACATTTGGTCCCACACCTGCCCAGCTCCAATCTATTATGCAGCATCTTAGCAGTGGCTGAGATTTTTGCAGAAGGAAGTTTATCCGCTTGTGCTGACTTTAACCAACGGTCAGCCAAGAGGAGACAGTTTTAAAAAATCAAAACATTTAAACATTTTGTGATTACAAACATTCTGCCTCTTTATTTTAAGTCTTGTCTTGCTTCCAAACTTGCTTGTATCTCCTTTCCCCTGAAGGAGCTGAGTAAAAGCCCTGCTTGCTGGGCTGAGTCTGAAGGACATATACTTCCTTTCCCTCACCTTCAGTTTTTCCATTGGGCTGGTAAATCAGTGAAAACCAAAATGTTCCTATGGCTTTAATCTTTGCTTCCAAGCAGTATATGCTGAAGTGCAGATGCCTGGCCTGTGCTGTAGCTCTGCACTGTGCTTCCACGATCAGTGTGAATGGTTGTAAGTCATCTCCCACCCCATCTCCTGTCTGCAGTGGGTATAACCATCATTGATCTGGACTTGGTGTGTTTCAGGATGCCAGCACCTGGAGAAGAAGCCAGTTTTGGGACCATCTATTTCTGACCTACACAGCATTTCCAATGAATTCATGCCCAGGAAAGTGACATCTCTTTCATTTAGTGCTGATGAAGACATGACACAGGTCATCCCCCAGCAGGATGCAGCAGGGTCCACGAGCCAACTGGAGATGGTGGAAAGCATCCCCAGCCAGCCAGCTGAGGGATGCAGCCCTGAGATGCAGCACACACAGGGACTGACTGCCCGTGGGGATGCCCAGAGGCAACGAGGCACTTGGAGGTGCCTCCCTCCAGCAGCCAGCATCTTTCCCCTCATTCCTGGTCAGCTCTGGGCAGCTGGCCTCTCTCCCAGGGCTGATTTCTTGCAAGCCCTGGGCCAGCTGGTGGTGAGTGGGGATCAGCAGCAAAGCAGTGTACTGGCTTTGCATTTTGGCGTCTCATTCCTGGTGTCTTGTCAGCTTGGCCACTAGCAAGCACACAGACGGCAGGGAGGAGCAGAGCATCCTCTGAGAGCTAAGGCCCTGCCACGAGCCAGGCTTGCCTGGGGACACACAAAAAGGCAGTGGGAAAAGTGTGGTTGCCTCTTGCTTTTCCCTTCCCCGGTGAGTCTGCGCTGCTGCTGAATTCAGGGTGTCACCTGGGTTGGCGCAGATACCATCTCAGTGGAGAGGCTCCTTCCTGCTGTACGGGGAGCTCACCTTATTAGACAGATAAGATTTGTATTTATTGTTGGTTTGTCATGTCAGCAGGGGCTCTGGGGGTGGCTACAGGGGTGTGAGCTGGCTGCTCTGCTGTTGGAGATGGTGCCACTCCTCCCATAGGTGTTTAGGCTAAACCTGAAAAGGTGCATGTGAGATGCTGTCCCACATTCCCTCCCCTCACCCACATCACAGGAAATCCTTATCAGTACAAAGAGCCCAAGGGATGCAAGGAGAGCTGAAAGGCAGCTGTTCTCTGCCTTTCCCAGGAAGCTGGGAGTCAGGACTGTCACAGCCTGATCCTTCTCACACCACTTGTGTAAGACGGTGTAAATCCTCTGCTTTTATGGAGACAGACCACCGCAGAGCAGGGACCAGGGAGGGGAGAACCGGGCTTAGCACGCTGAATTACGCTGCCAGCACCACGTTCTCAGCATGACAGGCAAAGGGACTTGCTCTTACGCCTGGCTTCCCTCCTCGGCAGAAGAAAGGGGTGTCAGGAAAGGAAATCAGGGTTAATCCAGGCAGCCGGCTCAATGGCTGGCACGGGTATGCATCTGTCCTTTGTACTGTCAGCTTGAAGCAATATCACACTCATGCAGAGGGTGTTGCTCTGGGGCATCGGTGTAGAAAGAGCCAATCAAACCCTATTTATCAGCTTTGGCTTCTCAAAGGCCGAGCTGACGCAGCACTGGATTTTTATTTTACCGATTTAACACCAGGATTTATGGGTCGCGTACAACGGCACATTGCGGGGCACCATCCAAATAAGTATTTATCATGTAGGAAGAGGCCCTGAAGGCAAGCAGTGCTTAGCACCACGTAGCCCCTTGTCCTTGCATCAGCTTCACACAGGCAGCCTGACTGTCACAAGGAGAGCTCCCCCCTCGATTTTATATTGCTACAGATGGGCTGGTGAGTGTTCTTTGCCGGGGACACACATGGATCATTTCAGCAGCTGGTGGGCTGCTCTCTCTGTGAGCACCAGGCCTCAAGGTACCCACAGCTTCGCTGGCAGCCTTGAGCCATCTGCACACCTGCACTGGGCACCCTGCACTGGTGGCAGTGATAGAAACTGTCCACAGAGGAAAAGCTGGTCGATGCCACTCAAAAAAGGCATCCTGTCTCCCAGGCTGTCCAGGGACTGTGACTTGTGCACGAGCCACTGCTTTCCCCTCACTGTGCTCCAAGGAAGCGCTTAACCACGTTTAGTCTGTGCATCAGGGAGCTGTTCCCAGAGGAGACTGGGGCTGGGGCAAGAAAGGCTCGGGGAAAGCCAGTAGGACTGGTGTGGGGGTGGTGTTTCGGTGCCTGACGCACACACGCGCTGCTGATGCATTTCTTCAGTTACTCTGCTTTATCTGCTGTGTATCCCAGCCTCCTCGCTGCCGGCTGGTGACACTTGCCTTGGCATTGGGCAGGCAAAAGATGAAAAGTTTCATATTGCTTGTGATGTATTCCTGTAATAGCATTCAGTGGAGCCTTTGCTGGAAAATAACGGGTAGTTCACATTTCTGCTCTCTTCTTTGTTTGCTCTTCTTAATCAGCGTTAGAAGAACTAAATTTCTCTCCCTCTTCTTATGCTCTTTGCACAACTTTGACTTGCTGCATTTTCCCCACATGCAGGACAGTGGAAAGTGGAAGTGGAGACCTCTGTGTTAATCTCACAGGGAAGAAAATAGGAGCATGGGAAATTCCTGTCTTAAAATAAAAATATCCCTCTCCCTTAGCCACATCATTTCAATTCTCTATCGCTCCAGCTTTCCATGCTTACTTCATCCTTTCTGCTCTGTTATTTATAACCCTAGACCAAGATGGGAGGAAGAGACATTTTGTGTATTGAGTTTTATTTCTTTGTATGAATAAGCATTATTTTTCTTTATTCCACACTACTTTTTAATTTTTTTTTAAAATTACCCCTAAAGCTCTCTGTTCTCCCACTAATAAGAAATCCAACATCCGAGTTTTGCCTTTCAGCCTTTGCTTACACCTCTCATCCTCTCTGACTTCAACAATATGACTCAAACATAACACAGGATGGATTCGATCCAAACCAGAGGAAACCAGATGTGATACCAAGACGCGCTCTCCCAGTGGCTGGATCTGCATCTCCGGTGGCAATCAGGATACTCCAAAGGCAGCTCCGCCTGTGTCCCTCCGTCAGAGCCCAGGGAAAGGGCAGGAGCGATTCATTAAAAACCCACCGCCATGCGCTGGCGTGCAAGCCTGAATGAATGTCACCGTTTTCATTACGGAAAAAGAGAGACCAAAGAGAAAATGTGACAAAGTACATCTCGCCTGGCTGTTGATCTTTAAGCAACAGTGTGATTAGCAGCGTCTTCCCCTTTACATTTCAAAGCGCCGGAGCACAATGGCAGGGAGATAAACATCCAGAGGTGCTGCCTTGCTGAAAGACATCTTTCTGACAGCGCATTACGGCTCCTGCCTCCCTCACCGGAAAGAACATGAGGTTTTAGTCAACGATGAAAGAGGAAAAGCCACACTTTATCTACCACAAACAGTTGCCTATTTGTATTTGTTTTTCCCCCAATGAGTTCCATCTTTGAAACGACGCTCCCCCGCCATTCTTTTGCAGCCGGGAGACCGAAGCCGCTTTCCCACGGACCTACAGGGCCCCGACTCCTTCTCAGAGGGAGCTGCAGCTGCTGGGAAAAATAAAACATCCCTGACTCCTCTCTTCGCCTGTACCGGGTACTTTGCCTTTCTCCCCTGTGCTTCCCAGGAAGAGGCCGAACCTCCTTCCGCAAGGCGGCCAAGAGCCAGCGCCCCTTCATGCTCCCCAATCAAGAAAACGCAAGCCAGCTCTCTTATACAAGAGTTATTGGCTGTGACAGCTGCATCAGCTTAGACAGGATTAAAAAAAGGGAAAAAAAAAAAAGGAAAACAGAGAAAACCCCTCCTTGCTTCTGAAATTACTCGCAAAGTCACCTTTTTAATGCTAACACACACAGAACGCGCTCAGCCACTGATTTCAGCAGACCATATGCTGCCACTGCTGCTGGCCAGGTCCTAAGGGATGAATTTTTTTCCCCTTCAGCAAGCCTCCAGAAATGTCATAGAAATTTATATGCTTATTCACAGAGCCGATAAAGCAGAAAACCGGTGTTTCAGCTATTTTTGTTTTGCTTTGCAGATGGACAGTAAAAGACATAAATCTCCTTCCCGCCACTCGAATGCTCTGCCTGGCTCCCTCTTTTGTGCCGAACCACCAGACCTACAAGACTTGCCTGGAGTCCATAAGCCAGCCCTCCTCTTCACTTAGAGAGGAGCAGAAGAGTGAAACGCCAGGAATCTCCCAGGACATGACCAGTGCCTCCACTGATGAGCTGAGGCACAATTTTCTGCGCAGCCACCAAGGCGGGACACTTTTTTTTTTTTTTTTTACCGTCTTTGATGGAGGAAGAAAAAAGCAAGCTGCACGCCCCGGGGCTGTCCCTGCTCCTACCCCTCCCCGTGTTAGCGACCCAGCTCTGATAAGAGGCACGCAGGTCTCCCATGACGTTATCTGATGCGTGCCCTGATTTACAGCTCTGTGCCACACACCCCCATAAATCAGGACAAAGCCCCTCGGGGAGCCCGGCTGGCCCCCTCCTGAAGTGCATACGGGTTGCAGACCCGAGTGATATTTTAGACGTGTTTGACATTTAACCTCAGGAAAAGCAATATGAGGGAGAGAGGGGGGACCATGGCTAAATCTCTCTCCCAGCTGTATTTACAGCCGCAGCATGCACTTGCAGCCCATTGGAAAACGCGCCTTGCACGGCACATCACCGGGGAAATTTAGGATCAGCAACAGAGGCCTGTTGACTTGCTGACTAAAGGAGGCAGCGGGAGGGCTCCTGGCTGAGGGCAGGAGGTGGTTTTATTTCCGTGGATGGCGCTGCTGCTCCCGGGGAAAAGTCTGCTGGGAGTCATCCCCTCCCTGGTCCTGCATTTCCCACGCTGCTGCTGCGAGTGCAGCTGGCAGCTTTTCCTTCTCCAGGCAGGGCGAGCCTGGGTGCTGCTGCAAGACCATCAGCATCAGCCTCAGTGCCCCACCAGCAGGGCTCACTGCCCCCCACCCCGGGAGAGCCCCTTGGGTGCTGCCTGAGACCTGGAGCAGGGAAGGGGTGTCCTGGCCGCAGCTCAGCAGTGGTGCAGCTTTGAGCCCTGTCCCTGCTGCCATTCCCTGGTTACAAACACCCCTGGATCACAGCTGCTGGGATGGCTTGTCTGCACAGTCACAGCGAAAAGGGGACAGCCATGCCATGCTGGAGAGCAGAGAAATTAGGAATAAACCCAAACCCAGCAGGAAGAGAGGATTGTGCCTCTGCACCTCACAGAAAGAGCTTGGTGGTTTAGGCAGCCCATCATCCTGGCTAATAACAGCAAGCCAAATATTTAACTAAGATCTCATGATAGTGAGGAGCTTGGCAGAAGGAGGTCTGCAGAAAGCAAGCACTTTCTCTCCAAAGCCTGTTTTCTCCTTATTTAAAAAGGAGGAAACAGGTCAGCTGTCGTATCTGCCAAGGTCAGAAGCTCAATTTGTATTTCAGAGCCCGGGAAAGGTGAATGCACCAGAGCTACATCCCTGATGGAAACAATCACTCATTCTAATAAGGCTGGCAGAGGCTGGAGCCTGCCTTGTTCAGATACAATTATTACAGCCCGGGTGTCAGATTACTGAATCTATTAGCCGGGAATCAGCTGTTATTTCAGAGCAAGACAGCTATCCTACAGGCAGTTGTGATGTACATCATGCGTGACACCCGGGCCCAGCTTACCCCGCCGGCACGGAGGGGCAGGAGGGGGGCAGGACCACCTAAGCTGCTAAGGAAAAAGCCCGTGGCAGTGATCTCTAGACACCGCTACATCTATCAGATCGTGACACCAGCATTGCGATGATGGGGGAACATCGCTGCCAAACGGCTCGATTTGGGAGAGAGGAGATCCTGAGTTCGTCGTAAATACAGCACATGGCTGTGCTGCGGGCTGAGCGTGTCCCTCCCACCGGCATCCGCAGAGAGACGGGGGTAAGGACCCAGCGCCAGCGCTCCTTTTCTGCCCCAGAGGCGTTCAGGGAAGCCTGAATGGGGAGCGAGGGGAACAGGGCACAAGTCAGTGGGGAGCTCTTTGTGTAGGAGCTAAAATAAAAGCCACCTGTGTTTAGGTGATTTACTTATTCGGAAGATTTACAAATTGTTGGCTAACAGAGCACTTCCACTTGAATGCACCGCTTAAAAAAAAAAAAAAATCTGTGCTACTTTAGCAAGAATAAGAGGTGTGCCTGCACGGTTCTGGTGAACCTCTCTGGGAGCAAGCCCAGCCATCCTCCCGCAGGGAGCAGGTGGCTCCCAGGGCCCCCCTGCTCCGTGTCTCTCCCTGGCAGCAGGCAGCTTTGCTAGTGCTGCCCTCCCAATCCGTTTTTATCTGTCTCCCATCGCAGAGAGGATGGCCTTCTGCTCCGCAGTGTGAGAAATGAACCGCCACACGCTGTTTCAGCTCCATCCACGTCACTGGTTCAGTGGGACCTATCCAAGCTCCCCAGCTCTGTCCCATCAATGTGCAGAGGCTGGAAGTTGCAAAACTTGGTGTTTTATGCTTCTTGGTCCCCATGTTATTTTCCATGCCAACCAAATGCTCACTCACTGAACCTGTGTCCCCTGAAGGGAAGCACAGGGAGAAGGAATGTGACAGGAGGGAGAAGTAAAGTTAGAGATTCGGGCTGTACGTGCAAATTGAGATTCGTGTGGGTTTCCCCTTTTGATTCTGCATGTTTGTGCTGCTGTTCTTTTGTTTTATTAACATGAGAAAGTGTTCATCGGACCGAAAGGCCAGCTCTGGGACATGGTTCCCATAAGGCTGGGACAACAGCAGCGTGAACCATGGAGTGTACAGGGATCATAGGTGCCCACAAAGGCTCACCACAGCGAGGTTAAGGCTGCGGGGTGCGATCCATTCAGTTCTGAAACGCAGCTGTAAGCAGGGGGAATAGGATCTGTGGTTGGGTGAATGGTGAGCAGGTGAGGATAAGGGAAGTTGCTCCCCCTACTGACAGAGTGCTTATGGGACATGGTAACCTGGCTGGGAATGGCACATCAAGCCCTTGTCCGGAGGTAATTTCATTGACTTCATGAGATGCTTTACCAGAACAGCTTGTTTTGACACCCACTGTGAGAGACTGGAATGCCAATCATTAATGACCCAACCAAGGGACATTTGTGAAGGCAGTGGGTGCTTTGCTGAGGCTGGGTTTGCACCCTCTGAGGGCCAGGGAGTGAGTTTTTGGGTGTGTGGTGGTGAAGCCTCTGGTCCCCATAAGACACAGGAGCTAAGCACCCACCACTGAGGGCTATGAGCCAGGCTTTGAGCCAGGTAAGAGGCAGATCCTGTGAGGTAGGATTGTCACACGTGGACATGAAGAAAGACACTTATACTCACGCTCTCACGGCAGGTGAAAGGCCAAGAAGAAGGAGGCCTCTTTACTCAGACAGTTATATACCTTCTTAACAATCACTGTGGATTGGATGGTGGATATTACCACCCCTCAATCACACTGGTCAAAGGAAATATCCATCAAACATCTCCGCCCAGGAGAAAGAATGAAAACAATAAGGACAGTTAGACAAACATAGCTGTGTTTACAAAAAAGTGCGTGAGAACTTCTATCACAGAATTAAAAACATCTAAGCACTGCAGAAATCAGGGCGACAGTGGGATGGTGCTTTTTGTCATGCCAGTTGTCTTTCCCTACAACTCGCTCAGTTGTAAAACTTCCTCTGGGAAAGGTCTTGAGGGTGTTCATCCCTTCTGATGGGGCATAACTGGCTCAGCTATGCTGATGTGAGAGGCAGCTGTCATGACATGAGAGACACCTTGGAAGGTGTCATAAACCATCAAAGCCCCCCACAGCATCCCCAGACTCATTTTTGAGACCTTCCACTAGAGGACTGAAAGCTCCCCCTCACCAGGGGAGGTACCTGGGTGTTCCCACGTTAACCTGAGTGTATATTAACCCATTGAACTTTGTGTTTTGGGGGTTTTCCCTACCCTTGATGGATCAGGACTGCCATCATCACTTTGACCAATGGACATCAAAATTGTAACAATCAAGTCTCATTGCAGGATCCATGGTATAAAGGTGATACTTTTATACTCTTATCCTTCCTTCTTTTCTTTCTTTCTTTCTTTCTTTCTTTCTTTCTTTCTTTCTTTCTTTCTTTCTTTCTTCTTTCTTTCTTTCTTTCTTTCTTTCTTTCTTTCTTCTTTCTTTCTTTCTTTCTTTCTTTCTTTTTCTTTCTTTCTTTCTTTCTTTCTTTTTCTTTCTTTCTTTCTTTCTTTTTCTTTTCTTTCTTTTCTTTCTTTTCTTTCTCTATATACATTTTCTTAAGAGTTACTTTTATGCTTTTATATTGCTATATTACTATAGATAGTAATAACCAAAATGGCCACACACCTGCTTCCCATTGCAACCAAACTGTTCCAAAATAAGCCCATAGTATATATATATTTACAAACACCAATCATTCAGTGTTGTTTCACTCTAATCTGTCCAAGGGATCTATTAAGAACCTGGGTTACTCTTGCCTTCCCGGGTGCATTGTAACACCTGCAGAGGAGAAGACAACTTTCAGGTTAGTGAGATGTGGGTGTTGATGGAAATCGTACACCAGCTCCTGCTTGGCAAGGAGAGCTGTGTGCAGGTGTCCTTGGGGATGGCTGCAGAAGCAATCCCATTTGGAAATGGGCTTAATTAAAATTCAGCATCTCAATAAGGGAAGTTGTCAGCAACAGGCTGAGAACCAGGGGTGAGTGGAAGAAACTGAGCAGCAGACAGCTTTGGGACCTTCCTAAATATCCTGGTGCCCTTAAAAAGAGCATGTCAAGGCAGAGGTATCAGAGTAGTGTCTTTTGGGTCAGAACTGCTACCCCACCATGCACTCCTTAGGGTCAGAGTCTCCCACACCTCCAGCCTTGCTGAGCACCAACATTGCCTGGTGGAAGCAGTGTTGGATATGAGGCCCAAGAGGAAGATATCCTCCCCAGAAGGTGTATGCAGCCCTGAACCATCTAACAGGCATCCAGTGGAGGCACCACTACAGCAGGGGAGCATGCAGGTGCTTTTAGCATTTTCCTTAGAGGACAAGGCAGCCAAAGGTGCAAAGGACAAACGGTAGGATTTGGGACATAACTCCAAACATGGGCCGTGGGGTGGTGGGACAGAGAATATGCCTCATTCATGGCAGGTTCTTCTGCCTTAAGCCCCAACAAAGTTTACAAAGTTGACTGAAGCAGTCTTTCCTGCTGGCAACTGGCAGGCATTGATCTAAGCAGAGGGAAGAGGTAGCAGAACATTTCACCCAAAGCAGGAGGTCCTGGCCCCACAGGTTGAGCTGTTCACAGGACGTGCTGAAAAGGCAGCAACAGGACCCTGGCAAAGCAGGTTACAGCTCTTTCTCTTGCTGGACTTGTGCACAGAAAGGGAAATATGAAAATCTGCAAGATTAACACGGGAGCTTCTCTTTATTAGAAGATTTCCCTGGATTAGGAGACCCTTGGGTGGTCTGCAGAGAGTGCCATGCTGTGCACCACTTGTCTGTCCAGCAGAACAGCGTGACTCCCATCTCAGCCAGCTGGGACTCTTCGGGGATAATTGACCATTCTGCATTACTGTGTCCCTTGGGGAAACTTTTCTCTGCAGCCCAAGCACTTAGCTCTTGGCTTGTGTCCTGAAGCATGAGGGCTAATATCCCCCACACAGTTTTACCACAGAAATGAAAGAGAGAGGGTATTTTTCGATTCAATGGGAAACAAGTGAATAATAATTCTGCGAAGCCATGTAGTGGAAAGAGAGACTTTGAGCGCAACAAGAAACAGGATTTTAAAATTTCATCTGCACAGCAGAAGGTCCTGCCAATTGAACCGTTTCCAGTAAACAATCTGCTAAGTCTGACAGTTTGAAGGAATACCAGACTGCCAGGAGTGAATAGGCTGGGATTTTTAAGAGGTTTATTTTTCATCTGAACACTTTTGTTTGTGAGCAACAGCTCAAAAAACCCAAAATGCATGTGCAGCAGCATTAGCAGCCAGGCTGAGGGCTTCTCCCCCAAACAGGGCTCCAGTGGGAGCAGAGCAAGAGGGCTTTGCTGGAGACACAATGTGCCCTGGGCTGCTTAGTGTGCAAGTCTGTGGCAGTGTGGGTCTGCACTGGGAGAGCCCCTCTGGGGCCTTCATACTCCCACAGAGAGATTTAGGCTGAGCTCAGTTTATTTCCCCATTTTCCACTGCTCTCCGTGTGGGAGCATCAGCTGTCTTTGCTGAGGTGGTGGTTCCCAGAGGGATGCCAAGGGCAGCTGGCTGGGATGGGGGGACAGGAAGGGATGCAGATGGATGAGGCTGGAGGTCAGGGCTCTCAATCACAGGACTGGGGCAAGCACAGCAGGAGAATGCTGCTGGGTGTATCTGGGGATGGAGAGAGCTCCTGTGATGTGGCCAGGTTAGGATGTAGAACCGTGATACACCACGGGCCTTCTCCCAGTGCAGGAGAACTTTGCCTCCCCAACAAGAGGACAGGGACAAGGAGATGTTTCACTGCCAGCTTAAACACCTCTGCAAGGAGGTATTCAACCTGGGCAGGACTCCCCCTGCCTGAGATAAATGAGGGGCAGAGATTAAGGGATTGAGCCTCCCAGCAAGACAAAGTCAGCAATGACTTTCTGTGCACAGGTCCATGTTGGTGAGTTCTAGGAAAAAGGTGGCTGAAGAGCGGGGAGGTGCTGGCTGGCATTCTGTGGGACTTATCTGGAAATGTGCAGTGTGGGACAGGAGATGCATAGTGAGCACCTTCCATGCACACATCCCACACAGCATCCAAATCAGGGGCTGTTTTGATTGCACAGTACTCTCCATCTCACAGGCAGGTCTTGGAGCCAGGCAGGGAACAGAATGGGATTATTTTTGGCCTGAAAATATTGATGTCCCAAACCTTTCATTTCCTCCTTCTCAGCAAGGAAAGAGGAAAAAGGTTTTGAAGTCTTGAGGAGAGTTACAGACCCAGCTGTGATTAAGAAAACAGTTTGAAGTCTGCTTTCCCAGTTCAGACCCAGTTCTGCTCAAATCCATTAGGAAATGGCCCTGACTATCTTGTTTGGAGGCATTCACACTCAACCTAAACCCTCAAGAAGCTGGTAAACGCCTTAGGCACTTCTCAGATTTTCCAGCTGAGGAGAGGAATGACAGAGCAGCTTTGGGCACCTGGCATCCAGCCAGGGTCAAGCCACCACTCTAGACTCCCTCAGGTTTCCTACTCACTTTTGTAGAGGGATTTCTAATTGGATAAGGAAGAAGTTCCTTAATCCTATCCTTTTCTTGGTGATAGTGCCACTACATGGCCCTTTTGCCTAGAGCAGGAAATCATTGGGTCATGAGAATTGTCACCTTACTTTTTCCAAATGCAGTTTAATAACTATGCCCCTAAAAATCATAACACAGAAGGGTTTTGGCAATCATTTGCATTTATGAGAATTAAATGAAAAAAGGCTAGCTTGTCACAAGCCAGCACTGAGGAAAAGTGTAGCCTGTGCAAGCAGAGATGGCTAAAATGCACAAGAGGATAACGGCATTGCAACAGATGCCCGGAAATACAGCCCTGGTTGTTTGGGAGGGAAATTTCCTGGTCCAGAAAATGTTCCTGGTCTGGTCCATAGGGAGAAGGGGGCCACATGCTCCTCTTCAATCTGATGTTTTGCAAGTGCCAGGGCTTCCCTCAGTGCCACTGTGGGTTTTCACTGAGAGAGCCCAGCCGCAGCTCACCTGGGTTTGGTGTTTGAATGGGCCAATAAATAACTTCCTCTGAGTCCAAATGTTTGCTGTCACATTGCTGCAGTCCACAGGGCAGGAACTGACCTTTCTTGCTCAGAAATGCTTGAGAAGCAAGGACTGGAGATTAGGCAGGGAGTGAAGGCTGATGGAAACACAGATGTGCAGAAGACTCAAGCAGTAGCATCTGGAAGAGGTGACAGTAAGGCTGAGAAAAGAGGGACCATTTCCACAGCTTCCTGTGAAATGGAGAAATTCCCAGCTCTGAAGTCCAGGACTGGCTCTTCTTTAAGCTTGATGATCCACCTCCCTGCATGGGTGGAGTGGCAGCCCCATGACCTGTCACCTAACTCTTCACCTTTTCCTGGAGAGGTGAGGTCTTGTAGCCATTGGCATCACAGGAGAAAACCTCTGTGGTGACTTGTAACAGTCCTTCCTGACAGTGTGAGGCCAGTGTGGGAGATGAGATCTGGATGAGAAGTCCCACACCTTCACTTTAACACACCTGAAGCTGCCCTCTCAAGGCCTGTCATGGCCACTTTATGGTGTAGATTTTTCTGCTCTTTTGGGATTTATTTTTGCATGCTGCTGCCCTTCTTTCACACTTCAAACACTATAGATTAAATAAAAAATACACTTGGCTGCAGTACACTAGTAGACATGTTGGGATTTGACCTCCATAACTTCATTTTCAAAGTATAGGGCTTGTGGGGTGTCTCTGCTGTGCCTCATGAGAAGCACTGAGCTAATGACCAGCTTGCAAACATGCCAAGCTTTAAGCAGAAAGATTTAGAGAGAATTCCCTGAAATGAAACAAAGTGAAACTAGTGGGCATGGCTTGGCAACACTCTTAGGACTGACTCAAGAAGTCACTGTCACAGGAGAGGGTGGTTTCTTGTCCTCTATGAGCAATGGACCAAAGCCAAATGGCATCTACTGGCCCCTGCCTTTCTCTGTCTCCACCAAGGGAGGAAAGGGGCTTAAAAGATCCCGAGACAATGTTGGGGGTGAGGGCATCTGTCAGCAGCGTCCCACTGCAAGGAGGAAGACGGGCCCTGGGTGCAAGTCTGGAGGAGCCTGCCCTGTTCCCTGGCAGCCAAAAGACCAGCCACCCTCCCTGAAAGCACCTGGGCCAGCCTAAAGGGCAGAGGCAGGGCAGGCTAGAGGGTGAATGGCTGTCACAGGTGCTCTGGGGCTCCGAGGAGGTCACACTCAATCAAACCTCCCCTCCCCACCAGGTCCTGTGCTGACAATAACCCCAAGCAGAGGGGCTGCATGCGTTGCCAAGGGCAGTGAAGAGCATAAAAGTGGGAGGAAAGGGAGGACCAAGAAGTGAATAAAGACGACTTCAAGGCAGAAGAAGTTGCAGTTTCCTCCCTTCAGAGGAAAAGCTCATCTCAGGCTGCCTTGTCACGCTGGCACTGGTGTAGCTTCAGTGGTATTACTGAAGAGCCCTTTGCCTGTCTAGGCCAGTGACCACCACTGTTTTACAGAGCTAATGTCAATTGAGATCATATTTTTTCTGATTTACTTCCAGACTCACTCCTTTTTATGTTTTCAGTGTGAGTAAGCAGAGCTTTCCTTCAAATGTATTAGACACTATATTCTTTCAATGTTGTCAGTCCATCCCAGGGCCCAAGGGTCGTATATCAGCATCCCAAGCCATAAAATCAGTAAACAAATCACGAGACTTTTTGGAAAGATGCTTTCTGTGATCACCAGTTCACAGGTTTCTGGCCCAGAAGAATTCAGCTCTTTTATGTTTTTCTTTGTAACAGAGATGGCAAGACAGAATTCTCTTCCGGCGAAGCAAAGCTGATTTCTTGCTGCCCATCATTACTTTTGGAAGGAAAACCACAGCGAAACATAGGACTGCTGATTAAATCACAAGAATTGACAACCATGAGTCACAAGCAGTGCTTGGTTCTCTGCAGGGATGCTCTGAATCACCCTCCTGAAGGGATGGCAGTGTTGCAGCTCTGTGTGGGCCAAAGCACGAGAAGCAGGGCGTCGTCAGACCAGCACTGAGCCTTCAAGCAGGGATCTCATCTCTTTTCTGTTTTCCCGACATCACTTAACCAGGGCCCGGCCCTGCAAATACTCGATTGCACAAAGCTTTTTACGTTCCTGATTAGCTCCCCTGAACTCTGAGGGAAGCTGACGTGCTGAAGTACGCCGAGGGTTGGAGATGACAAAGGCAAACAAAGAAGTGGAAAAGCTAATGGGTTGCCTTCTCCCTCCTGCTGCTCTGTGGAAAGCTTTTATCTGTTGGGCTCTCCCCTCTCCTTCCTTCACAAACAAGCCTTAGGCCAGAGAGCATCTCTACATGGGGAAAAGCGCTTCACCAGCAGAGGTACAGCAGCAATGCGATGATGGCAGGGAGCTTTGACACAGCTATACCTGTTAAACCCTGCTGGTAGAGTCCCCACTTCTTGAACAAAACTTCCCCAGTGCTAAAGCCTTCATCAGGCTCAGACATACTGCACTCCAGCAGAAGAGGTGGTATTTATCCACACAGGCTTCCAGAGCAGCAAGGAATCCTGTGGACGGGGGAAAGAGTTTCTTTCTGCCTCCACAATAAACACAACAAGCAAAACTTCTGGAGTGCCAAGTGGCTTTTCCAGCTCCTGTCCCCCATCTGGGTTTCCCTGGTGCTCCAGAGGCAGTGTCACGGTGATGCTGAGGTGCATAGCTCACCACAATTTATATCTGGGCTCAGTCAGCACACAGCCTCAGCCCTCTCCAGCTCCCTCATTATTTACTGCATTCTGCTTGCTGACTTAATAGTGTTTTGTCCTGTCCTTGAATCCTGCATGGATGGATTCAGAAAAAAATCAATGTGCCCTGACCAGCAGGCCCTCTTCCTGCAGCACAGGGGAATTTCCAAAGTGCCACCATTTCTACTATTTATTTGTTTCCTTTAAGTTATTAGCATGATGGGGCTAATTGTGATGTTCCAGGTGCATTAAATCTTGCCTTCCACGCTCAGAGGTGTGGAAGCAGTCAGGTAGGAAAAAAGCAGGAGTTGTAAAAACAGAGCACAAGTAAAATAAATAAATCACTACCCTCCGACATGAGAAAAAAACAATGCAGGAATAAAGTGCTACCATTGTGATAACAAGGTACTAATGCAAAACACAGGAGCAGAGTAGCTGATGAGTTCTCCACTGTGGCTTAATTAGGCAGGCAGCTACAACCTCCCCATCACCACTGACATAATTAGCGGGCATTGGTGAAGAGTGAGCATCAGTGTGACGAGACCTCAGGCCAGCCAGGGCTCTGCTGGTGCAAGGTTTGGTCTGTCAGAAGGGTGTGGACCTGTCTGAAGACTGTGCTAGCATCATGCTGAGCCAGGAAAGTGTTTTCTTTACGTTCGTGTGTGACATGGCTGTGCTGGCAGAACTTTAAGGCACCACAACCTCCCTCTGTGGCCTCCTCGTCCCACCTGAGCAACACTGACAGTGAAATGGTTGGGAAGACCTGTGTGGTCTCACCTGCTGGTGCAGCACCTGGGACTCCAAGTGTTAAAACATTTAAATATGACATTTAACAATAGATGGACTCATCTAGTATTCACAATTCTTTTATTCAAAGCACAATATTTATAGTCGCTACATCGCCTTAAATCTAGAGAGTAAAGGCTGTCACCTGACAAGGTTTACAGGCTTGGGAGATGTGGGGAAGCAGCAGCATGTTTTCAGGGGATGGAATCTGGAGGCTTTGCAGCTCTGCTTTGGTGTGGATACTCTGCCAGTGGGGAAGATCTGGAGACCAGTTTCCCAGAGCACCCTCCTTGGTGGGTGAAGAAGGCTTTGGAGCTGCTTCAGGGCAGCCAGCAGCTGTGTGAGGGCTGCCCCCAATGTCTCAGCCCATCTCTGGGCCTCCTACCTGGCTTTTCAAACTCTCAGATCCAGTCTCCTGCCACAGAAAACATGTGCCTCTGCGTGCAGGGTGATGTGTGTATCATGAGCTGCTGCTGCTCCTGACTCTCCCACCAAAATAAGATCTTACTGCCAGTTGCTGTTCCACACCTTGTTATCCTGCTCTGCACCACAAAGCTCATCCAGATTTACCCAAGGAGGAGAAAGCAACAGCACTGCCACAGGGAAATAGAGCAGAGTGGGTTCTGAAGAGGCAGCAGATGCAGAGCTGGGTCCCCTGCCAAAACAATTGTCCCAGTCAAAGTCCTGGTACTGCCTGGAAATAAGGAATGGGTGGCTTTCACCTCATTTAACACACAGGACCCATGCCTTTGGTTCTGGCAAATATAGGGTGTCAGAGATCAGGTCCCACCTGCACCACTGGATTGACAGGCTGCTATAAAACTGGTGGGTCCCTTTGCCATCCCCCTCTGCTCTTCCTCTCACCCTGCAAAAAAAAGAAAAAAAAAGAAAAAGAAAGGAAAACAAACCCAAACCCTTTAGGATACTTGTGCTCCTTCCAGCAAGCAGCCAGAAAGAGCCAAGGCATTCCTCCACAATGCTCTGTGTGCACGGCTGAGGAGGAGGCAGCAGCAGCAGCAGCAAGGTGTGAAGTGTTCCCCAGCGCTGGTGACAAGGCAGATTCCTCACTGGTGTCTCCTCACACCAACGCCAAGGTGGGCTCAGGAGCTCTGCTGCTTCCCAAGGGGGTGTTTGCCATCCCCACAGCACAGGCGACCCAAGACCCTCTTGGGACCTCAGGACACCAGGCAGGTTCACAGCAGAAGCAGGGTTGTGCTTCAGGTCACAATAAACGGACTAAAATCTCCTCTTCTGTCCTTCCTCACGTGCTGCTGAGCTGCTGCACTGCAATGCAGGCCCGGCGTAGTCTCAGGCTGGGATAGCTCAGACACCTGAGAGAAGCCTCGGGGAGAGGATTTTTCTGTTCCCTGCTCGCAGTGAAGCGGTGGTAAAACCAACCAACTGGTACAACAATTAATTAATTAATTCCCTGTCCCTGAACTTCTAGAAGAAACGTGGGACTTTTTGTACTTGGCTGAGTCTTGTTTCAGCAAAGAAGTTTTGGCCGCTGGAGCGCTAAGCAGATGAAAGGAAAAGGCTGGGATCCACGCTGAAGCAGCCTCCGTGCTGGCATTACAGTGCTGAGCCAATCCATCTCCATTAGAGTTCACAGCCTCTTTGATCAATCTCATCTTTAAAAATACCAACGCTCCGGAAGGCTCGGGAACTGCTTAATGTTCCTTCATTGTTTTTTGAGCCATTAAAAACAGAGGTATTAGCTGCTGCATACTTTTTGTCTTGTTTGGAAGTAAAAAAGAGAAGAAGCGGAATGCTAAAAACGCAGATTAAAACGATTAAAAATAACGGGGCAATGAAAGTCAAACTGTTGGCTCTAAAAATGTTGATGCGTTGCATTGCTGCAGGCATTATATTCATATGAATGAGAGCGAAGGGCCCTGCTACCTGCCTCTGTGATGAACTGTGTGTGTCATTGCATGTGGCTGTTGCATTAAATCTGGAAGGATTGCCTTCTGTTTGTGCAGCAGCGAGGGCTGCTTCCTTGGTGATACAATATAAGGTGTTTCCTCTGAAAAGCAGACTCACCTGGGACCAGTTTTGGGGCACAGGAGGGATTTTTTGGGTTTTTTTTGCACTTTGCTATTTTTTTTCCCAAAGAGTTCTGTGAATTGCCGGTCTGGACTGGCTGCCAGGTCTCAGATCTCTCTGCAGAGGTGCCCTAAGCCCTCCTGCATGTGCTCATGTTGCTCATGGGTGGTTTTTTTCTGAGTTGGCCAGGGCTCTGTGAACACACATTTGTGCCCACCCAGGCCAGCGCTGATGGAGGCTTGGCCAGAGCTCCAGGAACCTGCTGCTGGAGTCTCACTTTTCTCTCCCTGCTGAGGTCATTACCCCAGCAGCAGATCATATCTCAGCAACAGGGTTATGGCTAACCAATCCAAAGCTTTGCTTCTATCTGAGCCACAGGAAGGAGTGCTCATATGTCTAGGAAGGATTAAAAGACCATCTGAAAGCTGTGGCATTTCTTGTGAAATTACTGTGTGGGTTTAGGGTACTTGACCAATAGTTTTTACTTGCAAGCCAACTACATTTTTAGCACCATTGTGGAAGATCTGGGTAGGTTTAGAACAGGCACGCAGGCTTCCTGCTTGTCCTACATGCCTGATGAATTCACTCCCAGTAGCCGCCAAAGCCCACTTGCCCCTGGCCTTCACTGTTTTCTGGTGGCCAAGCTGGTGCACTTCTGGATTTTATGGCATGTTTGACTCAATCCCATCCTTCTGCTGGGATATTAAGCAACTATTTATTAACTCCTTCCCTTTCCACACAGAATTTTGGCTTCTAATTAAAGAAACAAATGTCACTGGGTCACAGGAAGATGAACTGTCACAGGATCAGGCCATCACTGAGGGTGGCAGGACCAGCCTGCACCCCACCTGGGAGGGTGAGCCCCTCTATTCCTGGGGGCTAACACTTGTAAGCAAAACAAAACCTGCTTAATTTTGAGAGAGCCTGGGTGGAAGTTTTTGCTGGCTAGACTCAAATTTGTCACCACTTACTTTTCAGGGAGCATTTGCAGACATGGACACTTGTCTCACAACGGGATCTGAAGCTGGGGCAAAAATAATCTCATCACATGGAAAGGTGTAGGTTTTCTCTTCACCTGACACTCTCATTGGTTTTTCCATCTCCTCTGCTGTGTCCCCTGAAAGGCTGATGCTGAGCCAGAGGTGAGAAAAGGCTGAAATTAAAAGAGGATTTGGATGCTTTGTCAAAGCTTATCAGAACTCCGCCGGTTTGCAGCGCGAGGCCACGGCGCCAGCCCTTCCTACGAAACGCTGTCTATTTCTGGCTGCTCTTTTTCAGCCTTCCCAGATGTGAGCAGAGCTCCCTGCATGTTCCTGGCACCTCTCCAGCTGGATGCTGGCACTGCCGTGCTGCTGAAGCCGGAATGGCATTGTGAGGTGCGGCAGGGAACAAGGGACCTGGCTTGCTGGTGGAACTGGATTTAAGTGCCTGAGATGCCTTTACCCCCATGGAGGGGCTGCAAAGATGGTTACACACACAGACCACGCTGCAGCTCAGTAGGACTGAGGAGTGTAAAAGGAAGACAGATCATTGGAGCCTTAGATAAAGCAGCAGTCTGTTCACTTTCCTCTGAACACGTTTGGAATTGACCTGTGGTTTCTCGCGTGAGGATGGGAAGGGGATGCCAGGCCATGCAGTAGTGCCTGTTGCTGGAAGCCCTGGTGGGTCTGAGTCTTTTGAGCGATCCCCCACTGTGGCTCATGCTCTGAGGGCAGTGCCACAGCCCTGTCCCCTGCTCCCAGACCATCTCCCATGGGCACAACGTGCTCAGCTTGCTGTCCAGCTGCCCCTGAGGCTGTGTGACAGCCGCTCTCAGGATGCTCCCGGCACAGCAGGCAGGCTGCAGCACAGGGCTCACAAAGCAGGCTACAGAGGCTTGGCTCAGACCAGCATGCAAGAATTGAAAAATGGAGCCCCTGGAAGATCCTGGAATAAAATGCCTCTGAATTTTGGGGCAGCCTGAGGGGATGTGGAACCCAGCCCTGATCCAGGTCCATGGGTATATGGCAACAGCTATAAACGTTCTTAGGAAGTGTGGATTACAGTCTGAATGTTAATGTAGCCCTTTTCTTTCAAATGGAGAGAATCCTGGCTATTGCAGAGCAGTGGGTTATTAAAATGGATTGGATTATTATATATTGGACAAAGCAGCAGCTGGGGTGTACGGCAGGGCAGGTAAATATTCCTATCTGAAAGTGTGGATTCTGCCTATTCATCAGTAAAAGTGTATTTCTGACATTTCTTCTGGAACAGTTTCCCAGCGATACCCAGCCTTCTCTGTGCAAGCCCAGATATACGGCAGCAGCTCCCAGAATGGCAAATCTGCCTTGTTCTTCCTTTAATTACCTCACTGCTAAGGTAAAAAAAAAAAAAAAAGGCACTCTTTTCTTGCAAGCAGAGATTAAGCAGAAATTCAGCTCCGGCCCTAAACTGTGTGGCTCACAGTTCTGATTTTAAACAAACAGCGAAAGAAATTCCTAATGCCCAAAGCTACCAACCTCAGACCACGTGGAACTTCTCCACATCCCTAACCTGATTTCCCAAGGTGATAAGCTGCAGAAGGTTGCCTAACCTGACATGAATCATCTGTAAAAAAAAGGAAAAAAGCCTTTCAGTGACAGATCCCAGAATAACGCAAATTTTTTTTAGTAAGATGTGCCGTGGATCTTAGCTGGTGACCAGCACTTTGGGCCAGTGTCAGAGCTCCGAGGGACTGCAGCCAGACCCTGGCTTGCTGGGTGGATGCTTGGAGCTGGCTCAGACACTGCCCTGTGTCCAGATCCCCCATGAGCCTGGAACTGGGCCCGAACTGAGCTGTGGCTATCTGGCTTCCAGGCTGGAGATGGCTTGCATCTGGCCAGTCCTGAGCATGGTCTGTCTGTACCTGTCCTCCTGGCTGCCTGCTCGCATCAGCCAACAGGATTTACTCCACAGGAGTACAACTATTTCACATCTCCCCCTGGATCAGATTGTGTTTTTCAGACTTATGTGGAGACCAAGAAAGCAGGGTCCCACTCCTCAGAGAAGGGATCCAGAGCTGGGTGCACAAGGAACTGAAGATACACCTCTGCTGCTGTCACCAGAACAGTGCAAACACACCCTAAAGAAGCTAAAAATGGTGGGTTAAGTTTTGCAGCTAAAATATTAGAGAGTGGGGCTCAATTGTGGGTTTGCTGCAGACAGAGACTGGAAACACAGTCTTCCATCCTGCTGGACAGTGTCCAGCTATTAGGCAGGAGCACATCCCACAGGGATGGAGGTTACTCTGCTCCTGTGTAAACAGCAGCATCTCCACAGAGTCAGGGACAGAGTATGAGGGATATGACAGTTTTGGGAGGAGAGCATCACTTGGGGAGGTGGAGTCCCCACACGAATGAACAGCTAATATGCTAATATTATTTAATCACTGATTTATATTTAACCACTTTGAGGGCATTTGTGCTTCTCCCCTTGGAGAATGGTCCTTGAGTCCTCCAGCAAATGATACTTGAATTTCTCTTCCCCACAGAGATGTTTCCTCTTGGAAGTGACTCCATGAAACAGATAGATATTAATGAATTTTTTAGAAACAATTTCTTCATACTTTTTACTTGCCAAAGATGTTTTCTAGTTCAAACTTCAACTGAACTGAATAATCTTGGCTTCCTACGAGCTGCAGTTCTCCGTGAATAAATAATTTTCCAGTTCTCCCTCCTTCAGATCTTATGTCCCACGGTATGCTTGGAATATCTCCGCATAGATGCACGGCATCATTTTCCATATGGATCTGCAATCAGTTCCTTTATCGTTTGGCATAAACGATTGCACAAAATTAGTGCCTGAGGAAAGGGAGCGTGAACATTCCTTAGCACCCTCCGTGGGACTCTGCAGCGCTGTGATCTGGGCCACCAGTTCTCACCACAAAGAGTTGCTGGCTCTTGGTGTGCAGGATTCTTACTGCTATGGGGCAGTGCTCTCAGCATAGGCAGAGGCCACCTCCCTCATCCACCTTGTCACAATTCTCTTCTCCTCCTCCTGATTAGAGATGTCATCTGTACCACCCTGCCAGTCTCCTGACAGTGCGGGAAGTCCGGACACAGATGTTCCTCTTGATTCCAGCCTCACACTTGGCAGCACAAGTGTGCTGGCTCCCTCTGAGACATGCCATTGGGCCAAAACACACACACTGAGTTTTATTTTTAATTCAGAGCTTTTCCTAGCAGCCTAAGTTGTGTATTCTGCCCTTCCCTTTCCCCTTCCCTCTCTTCTGACATCAGTGCATGCTCAGGTTACATCCAGCCCGAGCACACTGTGGTATGTTCCAGTGGCTCTATTTTTGCACCTCCTCCTAGCTCAGCTGCTGGCTCTGTGGTTTTTGATGCCGTATGCAAACTGCAAAAAGAAGCACCCGTTGTAGCCCAGAGCCACCCACAGCCAGCAGTTCCCAAACCCCTGCCTGAGGCTGCTTTGGCCTCTCTGCCTGCCCCAGGCTGCCCCTATGGCTCAGCCATGGTCATAAGGTTGTCCCATAGCACTGCTGCCCTCCAGCTGGGTCAGCCTGGTCAGCATTGTCCCCCCAGCCCAGCTCCCCGTGCCCAGGAGTCCCCAGCTCCCTTTGCTGACAACTCCCCCTCCTTGGAATACCTGGGACAGCTTTGCTTCCGTAGGTCTGTGCTCACCTCCTCCATGGATGCTTTCTCAGGCATGGCACCCTCTCTGTGATCCCTGTGCAGAGGGGAAAGCTGGGCTAGCAGAGACATCAGGTGCTTTTTAAACTTCTGCCCACATTTCACAGGCTTCTTGAATTATCCTTGCTCCGTGGCGGTCACAGTCACGGCGCAGACACACAGGCACTCAGCCATCCCCCCTCCAAATCCTAGGGTACCTCGGTATTCACCACCCCTTGGGATGCCCAGGATGCCACCCTCTCACGACCTGTCCAATGCTGTTTGTGCATGTCTGACTACCTGTCCAAACCCCATCTCCCAGTGCCAAGCTGCAGTTTTGGGCTGCACACACAAGAGGCAGCCTGCCCTTGGCAGCCAAGACCACCTGCCTGCCACCCCCAAAGGGAAGTGGCCCCAGCCTCCCTCCCCTGTGGCTGCCGGGCCACAGACCCTTTTACATGACACCAGCTACTGCTGTCGTTGAACTGATGACTCGAAAGTGCTCGGCACAGGGTAGAAAGAAAAAAAATGGCAACTGCAATGTAATTAATGCTGTAACAACTTGTTTCCCCCTTGGAGAATTATACCATTAGCTGCTTCAATTGTGCATGAAATATAAATTACATTACTCAGAGGCATCATGTCTAAGCAGATACAATCCTAAGTGACACGGCTTGCCACAGTGTATCATGCTCCCTGGTCAAAATTAACAGAAGCCCGGTTGCCTGAGGCTAGCAGATATTCATTCAGATATCAAAGTTATAACCACGGTAGTTCAGCCGCCTTCCTGCCTCAGGGGATTTCCCAGGGGAAAGCAACGAAACCAGGCTGTATCATCTGATGAGAACAGCTCCTAGGTTTGAAAATTGCTGGTGTACCCCTGGCAACTTCGTGTTTCAGAGCCTGGTGCTTTAACAAACCGGGGATGTTGTAGCATCACCTTCCTCATGCCCACCTCTGATTTGTGCTTGATTTCTGTTTGCTGCAGTCAAAATCTAACAGAGGTGGTGGTGCTAAACATTACAGGGATGGATAGCAAGGACTCGGAAGGAGGGCTGCTGAGCTGCAAAAGGAACCCAGAGGCAGGAATCTGCCCTCCCACTGAACCAGGATCCTTTTTCTGGAGACAGGAAACTTCGGTTTTTGTACTTGGCTCCTCTAATTTTGGGGTTAGCAGCTGGCTAGAAGACACATTGTATTCTCCTCCAACGCCCATCTATAATGAATGATTGCAACCCTGCAGCCTTGATTAGCTGTGTTTGTGAAGAATAATTTACTCCACTGTTGGAATAGCATCACAATTTTTTTTCCCTAGTCACTTAAAATGGACCTGTATAGCTGCAAATGTGAAAACAAAAAGGGAACTGCAGTTACTCTTCTCTGCCTCCAGAACAGCTTTTGCCTTAGTTTGCCTTTGCAAAGTGGAAGTCCTAGATAAATCTCTTCTTTGGGGAAAAAATATGGGGGAAAAAGGACAGTCTTAACAGTCACAGAATCAGAAATTCACCGAATACTTCTGTTTCACTGCTTTCCATCATCTCATTCCCCAGTTTGTCTTTACATCCAGAGTTGCCCCATCCCTGCAGAATCTGACACTAGCCCTTGTTGAACTCCATATGACTGGTGATTGCCCAGTCCCCTAATTTGCTGAGGTCTCTGCAGGGTCTCTCTGCCCTCCAGGGAATCAACAGCTCCTCCCAGTTTTGTATCATCTGCAAACTTGCTCAGTACCTGTCTTGGGGTGACGCTATGATGTGTATCCCCTATCACCGCTCTATGCCCACAAATTAACTCTGTGCCTTTCTGTACCTTTAAACTGAGCCTGAGAGGGGGAAGAGAAAAAAAAAAAAAAAAAAACCCGAGCGAACTTTTCAAAACAATTGTTCAAGGACACGGACACAGATTCCTTGGTTGCTTTTGCAGCGGCGAGAGCGGAGGAAGCTCCTTGCTTGTTTTTCAGCTAGCTTTTTGGCTCCTCTTCTCAGGAGGGAGACGAAGAGCTGACCTTTGTTTCCTGGGACTTTGGTTTTTTCCCCTTTTGCTTCTCCTTCTGGATTGTTTCAACAACATCAGAACACATCGGGAGAATTTTTCTCCGAGGCCCGGGGGTGGGCCCACGGCCTCGCCGACCCAGCTCCGAGGAAGAGAGAGACCACACCTACAGAAGGACTCTGAAATCTTCTCAGGTTTCTCTCCATAGTGAGAGATTTCATTATTTAGCATTATTATCTTTTTCTTGTGTGTTGGTTAAATAAATAGTTTTATCTCTTTCACTTTCCTTCGAGGGAAATTTTTTTTTCCCGAACCTGGTGGAGGAGGGGTGGTTGTAACCTGCCTTTCTCACAGAGGATATTCCCTCCAAATTTGGCCAAACCAGCACAGTACCCCTTCCAGTCCTGCATCCAGGTCATTATGAAGATGTTGAAAGGCATAGGGCCGAGGATGGAGCCCTGCAGAACGCCACTAGTGACAGGTCATCCNAGTTTTATCTCTTTCACTTTCCTTCGAGGGAAATTTTTTTTTCCCGAACCTGGTGGAGGAGGGGTGGTTGTAACCTGCCTTTCTCACAGAGGATATTCCCTCCAAATTTGGCCAAACCAGCACAGTACCCCTTCCAGTCCTGCATCCAGGTCATTATGAAGATGTTGAAAGGCATAGGGCCGAGGATGGAGCCCTGCAGAACGCCACTAGTGACAGGTCATCCGTCTGATGTCACCCCACTCACTGTAACCCTTTGTGCCCCACCCATGAGCCAAGTGCTCACCCATCACATGATGTGTTTATCCAGCTGTGGGCTGGACACTTTGTCCAGAAGGATCCTATGAGAGACAGAATTGAAAGTTTTACTGAAATCCAAAAAGATTACTTCAACTGGCTTCCCTTGATCCGTTAGGTGGGCTACCTTGCTATACAAGGAAATCAGGTTTGATAAGCAGGACTTTCCCCTCATGAAGCTGTGCTGGCTGTGACCAGTGACTGTGATGCCTTCTGGGTGTTTTTTAACACCTCCCAGAATAATCTCTGCAGCTTTTCCAGGCACTGAAGTGAGATTGACAGGCCTGTAGTTCCCAGGGTCCTCCTTCTTGCTCTTCTCAGCCAGCATCTGCTGACACAGGGCCAAATCCTGCAAGGTGCTGTGTGCCTCCAGCTCCCATTTAAATCAAAGGGAAACGAGGATGCTCGGCACTTTCAAGGCTTTTTTGGCATTTCAGCATTTCACCAGTGGCCTTGCTTGAGAACCGCCAACAGAGTCATGACAGGTATTGACTGTGGTCTCCCATGGTGGGGAGCTGATACTGTGGAGAAGAAGGCTCAGGCTAGGTACCACCCACAACACACACTTTATGAGTTGCAAAAACTGCAGCACCATTTTCTTTGCAGGACCATATCTGTGTGGGTTTTGCCAGCAGCATTACGTGCAGGGCAGTGGCTCAGCATCAGATTAAACAGTAGCTGTTGACAGGTCTTATCCAATGCAGCTTTGGTCTTTTATTTTCCTTGACCTCTGCTCCTCAGTAAAGCATGGAGAGTGCATGAGAAGTACCTTGCTCTAAGCTGGAAAACCTGTCTGTCAGAGGGAAGAAAATGATCTTGGTCCAAATTGACTTTGGAAGGAAAGGTTGTTTTCTTGGTCTCTTGTCTGGCTCAAAATCCAGACAGCAGAAATTTCTTTGCTCCAGAGAAACTGTTACTAAATTCAGTCAAAAAGTAACACTGGGATAATTTCAGAAGGAAGATTCTCATCCTCTTTTCTATTTTGGAGTTTTGAGTCAAAGTGCAATACACCTGATTTTCAAAGAAGGAAGTAAACACAAACACAGAAGCAAAGTCGCTGCTGAGAACTTTGCCTCCTGAGACACAAACTGCCATCAGGGTTCAGTTCAGGGGAGATGCTGGTGTACTCCATGTTACCACAGCACAAGGGTTTCCTGCTTTCCTGCTCATGGCTGAAAGTTGTACCTGCGAATGTGCAGTCACAGGGAGCTGAAGGCTTTAGTTAAATGGTGGGAAAATCCCAGGGGAGAATCGCAATGCAAGCTGCAACAGGGGCACCCTGTGCAGGGGAAGACCTGGGCTATGGATGTATCTCTGACAAACAGGAGACATTGCCAAGTGCTGAAATGCCATGACACCTCTTCCTTTAAGCCCTTACTGCATTCTCTGCAGCAGCCAGAATGGCGGCAAAGGTTTCTGAAGAAAGGGCAAGAAAGATAGAGAGGAAAGGGGATTTTCAGCAGCGTTTTTCTAGAAGAAGCAGGCACCTGACTTGCCACGTGCATCTGGAGAAGTCTCCCCTGCCCCCACAGTTACAGCCAATGCAAATACACCTAAACATGTCAATATTCAGAACACAGCCCTTAAAAAATTAGCTGAAGGAAATCAAACATGCTGCTTCCTGAGAAGACCGGGGAATATACATTCCCAAGTGCTGAGCAAGATCATCCATTATACATTTCTATCTATTCCACTGACTGCTTGCACATCCCCCGTGTGCCTAGACAGGACGGATGCCCTGGTTCTCTATCCAGCATGGGAGAATTGCATCCAGCAAAGAGGCACCCCTAGATCTCTGGGTTTGTTCTCCTGAAACGTTAAAATGCCAGCACTCTTTCAGGAGCAATTTTCTTGGCAAGGGAAGATCTCGACTGTTGACTGCACTTCGGCAGCAGCCAATATGGGAAGTAGCGGTATAAATTCTCATTCTCATTAAATGTGTCTGTCTGACTGATGGACGCCAGTAGAATTACACAGCGGATCCAGATTTGTGGGTCTGACAGTAATAAACCAAATTTTCATATAGAATACATGTCTCAGAGGGGTGTCGGACATGCTTTATTTCTGTGAGTTATAGGCACTGCGTGACACAGGAATGGTGCTGGGCACCACGGAGGGGAACAGTCACCGAAACCAGCCCTGATGAGCAGAGCAGTGACCTCTCATTCACACACTGCTTTCACTGCCCACGAGACAGGCTCATGCACTGCTCCTGCTCATCTGATAAACCTTTCACTCCAAAAAGTGAAAGGAAAGAGCCCCGTGTGCTGTGAGTCACTCCTGCACTCTGCCGCAGCCTTGGTAGGAACAGGCAGAGAAGGGAAAACCAGGCACAGGAGCGCCTGAGATTCTCTCCCAAAACCACCATCACCTCTCCAGCCCCTGGTAACCTTTCTACAGAGCCCCTACGACTATGCAGGCAGCCAGAAAAGTGCTGCAAAGGTCAGGGCACCGGCCTTTTTTCCTTATAAAGCAAGAGCGAGCCAAAGGTGTAGGTGTCGGGTCTGGGGTGTGGTGGATCATCGCACGGCTGTGAGGCAGCCAGGACACCCAGAGCTTTGTTTTCCAAATTGCTACAGAAACGGCCAGGGTGAGATACCGGAGCTGTTAATTCATCTGCATGGCTGCCAGTGGTGGAGTGGTGCCAGAAGGAAAGGTCTGCAAATTTTCCCAGTACGACTATCAATACTGCTCTCTGTCCTGCTGTTTCAAGTGGGTTAATAAAAGACGTAAAATATTTCCTTGTCTTACTTTTGCACTTTGAGCTTCTGTTTTGCACACAAGGCTCTTTTCTCCTCTCCTGTCTCAACTTTTTCACAGCAATCTGTTTCGCCCTGGTCCCACTCAGCCACCCTGCTGACCGTTCATTCTGGGGTGTGAGGTGCTGCCCCTGCTGCTGCAAGCCCGGGGGGCTGTTTTGGGCTGTTCTCTGTTCAGTCTCTCTCCCAGGCAATAGATAACACTCAGCTCCTGCTTGCTGACTTTCCTTGCCATGGCCTAATTTCTGTCCCTGAACTGCCAAGCTGCTCAACCCCATCCTAAAAGTGCCTCCCATGCCCCCTGTCTACACCATGTGAGTATACCTGGTCCAACAGCCCACTTGCTGCTACGGCTGTGAGCTCCTCTGCTGCCTTGGATTACTGCAAGTGAATCAGCCAGCAGCAGCTTTGCTTTTAAAGCTCTCTTGAAAGCCCTTTCTTCCCCACTGGAAGTGTCAAAGGAAATTCCCCTTGATGAGGTTGCTGGCCCGGGAAAATCAGCTAGGAGCATGCCAAGCAGAGAGCTCTGGCAGGTCTCATGCTTCAGGACTAATCCTGGGGTCCATGGTGGAGAAAGGTCCTTGGGAAGGTGGCTAAGTGGTTGGGCTGCTGCACCCCAGGAGCCATTGAAAGAGGATTAGGTCAGCACACTGAACAAATGGAGGGCGAGCGGAAAGCTCAGTCATTTTGGGATTGCTCACCACAGCTGCAGACAAAAAGATGAGAAGAGGGATTTAAAAGATTATTCTGAATGCAGGCCAGCCTTCAGGAGAGCAGCTAGCTGGAGGATGGGACTGTAGCTCCCTCCCACCATGCCCGATCCAGCCACACTGTGCTCATGGATGAGGCTGGGCATGTGTGATTATATGGAGATAGGAGCTCCTATTTGCTTTTTGGATCTGTTTCTTGGGCAGTTTCTGGGTTGATTCTGGTCCCATTATTATGTTTGTTTAGGCTAGTATTTACCATGAAGTCCTCCCCCAGTCCCAGCCTTTCTTTCCAGACGTGTCTTTGGGGTTTCCACACGGGCAAGGCTCTCGCAGGAGTTGCACTAAGTGTTTACCCACATGCTGGGGCTCCACCTTGCCTCAGTTACTTGGAAGACTTTTGCTGTTCCCAAAACGGTGACCTTTCTCAGTCTT
The DNA here is from genome assembly GCA_013399195.1 of Dicrurus megarhynchus. Classification (NCBI taxonomy): domain Eukaryota; kingdom Metazoa; phylum Chordata; class Aves; order Passeriformes; family Dicruridae; genus Dicrurus; species Dicrurus megarhynchus. The sequence goes on along the minus strand of VXAD01006706.1, from coordinate 1,327,344 downwards.
GGGGCTGTATGGAGTTTTAGATTGTGTTTTAGGATTTACATTTTCATTTACTATGTGTTTCATTGGACAGCTGTTCTCTAGCAGAGATTTTTAATGCTTTGGAGGAGATTTCCTCAGTATCCCCTCTTGTCCACGTCCTTTAAAAGTAATATTTGATAAAACTAAGCTGTGCATTCCCCAGTTGATTTCCCAGACTGATCGCATGACTTCTAATGCCTTATTCCCTTCCCCACATCCTACGTTATTCCTACAGGCCATACAGCCTGCTGCTCTACCTGTAGCATGATAACAGACATCTGGAAAGAGAGGAACCAAGAAGAAAGAAAAAGAGAATATTATATATATCAAAATTACAAGCCCTTCCCCTTAATTTCTTGTTCAGAGAACCAGCAGTGGTCATTTGCCAGAGAAAAGCCATATATTACAGCACTTCACAGAGATGCCTGTGCTGCTGATCTGAAAAACCACACTGAGCTAAGACTCATTAAAAATCTCTCTTGGCAATTTCAGATTTTGCATTGAATAAAAGGTCATGATTCCTTCATGTCAACAAAATCCATTTCTGAGTATTTGAATGTCCAAGGAGGTTGAGGTCCAGGCTGAACCAGCCCCAGCCCCAGCCCTTGCAGAGGGTGACTGTCTGTGCCCCACCCCCAAGCCAAGCAGTGGTGCCAGACAAATTACCTCTGTGAAGTTCGGTCAGGATTGTGCTCCCCTGTGCACATCAGGAATGAACTTCTTCTTTCACACTTCCTGGAAAGCAAAGAAAGATCCACAAACACCTCACCCCCATTTCAACCAGTGGTCCTTCCAGCACAGGGGATTGTCCCCCTGAGGTTTTGTCTGTGTGGGCTCTGCTCCTTCCTTCCTGCAACCTTCCCTCTCCACTTTCCCACTGAGAGGTGGTGACCTTCTCATCCCGTGGGAATCAGTGATCCTTGGGTGTTTTCCTTTGGCCTTGTTGGCCCAGTCTGAAGAAATGAGGTTCTGGACTGCTGTTTTGGGGCCTAAGTGCTCGAGGTGCAATGCAGATCCAGAAAAGTCACAAAAGGTTACACCAACGAAGCTGAGAAGATGCAAGCTTTAACACTGGTGGACATGGGAACCTTGCCACCTAGCATGGGTGAGTCCTAAATCTTTTCCAAAAATCCAACAGGAAAGGCCTGTTTATTGAGTAAAACCTTCCTATAAGAACAAGGGGGAAGGAGATGGCGTGGATTTGCCCTTGAGACAGTTGATGTGATGTTGGTCTGAAAGAGACAAAGCAATTTTACTGACATTTGCTCTTCCTTCCCACATCTTGCAGGAGTCAGACAGCTGCGACTGGAGCTGTAGGATATTAAAGGACTTGGCAAAGTTATCACAGATTGTGACATATTTATCAGGAGCTTGAGCTACTCTGAAAATCCTGACTGCACCAACTGTATCTGTTACTTGATTAAAAATACTCATAATAATTCTCCTGCAGCTTTTTCAAGGAGCTGAGTGCTGAGCTGTTCTGTGGGAGCTCTCCTTGACCGACATATTTCACAACGCTGTGTGTGATAGATACAAATGTTATTGTTACATCAAACACTGGTTTCATTTTTGATGAGCTGGGCAGAATGGTACCATGCTGCCATGAAGATGTTACAAAGTCCAAACTGGCGGGTTTACTATCTCTGGTAGCAGCAGACTCCACGTCAGCACTCAAACTGTGCTTTGTTTGGAACAGTCCCTATCTGTGCCAGATGGTGTTGCCCCACAGTCATCGGCCAGTGGTGCTGAAAGGGCTGCAGGATCATTACATAAACAGGGATGCATATATCATTTCTTGCTCGTTCCAGCCCCCGGGGGATGAGTGAATTTGGTTTCTTACTGCACTTCCTATACTTAGTGGGAAAATGGAGGCTGCCATCGCAGAGCAGAGTGAGTCAGATCACCACCCTAAAGAGAAGGAGGTGCCAGCCTGCACCAGCCAGGGCAAGCAGAGAGGTCGTTGCCTCCCGACCCTGGCCATGAGTATTTCGGGTATTTCTGATGTGACACCACACTTCCCTGCTGATGTTCCTCCTCCAGCAAAGGCTTCACAGAGGTGGGGAGGGAGGGTCTGGACAACCCTCCGAGGGGGGAAAACAAATACACCAACACCCTCAATGCCTTTGTTGCCCATATTTGGGGCGGGGAGGGGTTAATGGTGCAGTGTAAAGGAGGGATGTAGGATCAAGGCAGGAACAAGCACAGGGAGGCAGGAAGGGAAAGGTGACGCTGGGAAGCTGAAGGAGATGGGAAGGACTTTAACTTTAGGGGACAGAGTGTGAGGAAAAAGATTTTCTGAAAGCTACACAGTACCTGGTGGAAGGGAAGGAGCCGCAGAGGTAGCCCAGGAGCGAAAGGCACTCTCCTCTTCTCGGCTTAGTGTCTTTTTTGGACTGAGTCCAAGCCTGAGCAATTCCCAGCTCAAACCCACCCACACAGCGTTAGCTAAGCTTGTGTAAAGCTAGATCCAAATTCCCTGGTGCTGAAGATCAGATGGCTTGTGCAGATGGCTAAATATAGTGGAGATGAGTGTCCAGCTTCAGGGCACCTTGTTGCGGAGCTCACGCCGTGCACGCCAGCAGCAGCATTTTCTCTGCTCACACTCTCCCTCAAAGGGCATCCTGGCCTGGCTTGCATGGCATCCCTCGGAGGTTTTGGAAGCATGAGAGGCCATGGTGAGGAAAATGGGAAGGGGCAAGAATAGGAGGAGACACATATTGGGTGAAGGAGAATTGTGCTGATGTCCCAGGCTGACAACCTGCTCCCACCTGGCCCAGCCAGTTCTGGAAAGTGTGTGGTCACCCTTTCTGAGTGTCCTCAGGCAAGCTGAGCTCCTGAGAGGGGGGTGGCAGGCACCCAATGCTCCCAGGAGGCTGGACAGCTGGAGGCAGGAGCCCCAGCCCCTGCTCCTGGCTTGGCTGTTCACCTGGGGGAGGCACTTCCCACCTCCTCTTCTGACACTCAGGAAGGGGGAATTTATGATCCTGACCTTCTTCCTGCTGTCAGATCAGCTGATGAAAAAGTACTGTCTAGAAATTGATTAGGGACTGGTCCGAATCACTGCTATAAATCTAAATGCTCCCAATCAGAAATTCCAATATAAAGCTGAATTTTAACACCGACCCTATCTATAACAGGTCAAATCTGGATTCTCAGTTCCCTCTAGAAGAGTTTAGTTAAACTTTTCTGAGTCTAGCTCCTGAATACATTAATAGCAGCAAGTGAATTAGTGATCTCTAGCACTTTTAGAGTTAATAGAGAATAAATGGACATTTTCAAATAGATTCAGGAGGCCATAAATCGTCTGTATGATAAAAAGCAAATATAAATTTTCAAAAAAATTTAACCTTGCATGGTGCATAAAGAGAATACATAATATTCTTGAGCATAAATACATCTGAAATCAACCCCATTGTGTATACACAGAATACGTAATGGATTTGCTTGAGACATTCACCTCAAGCTGAGGCTAAACTGGCCATCTTTTTATGACCAGTATAGTTCTTTGCAGCTTCCTCCATGCTTGTGTGTATATCATTTTGCAGGCCCAGTACAGACAGTCCTCGAGCATACGTAGATGTGCAAAGGGTACATAACACCTCCCTTACACGACAGGCTCTGGAGTCAGCTGTGGAAGTGGCTCATGCAGCCCGAGAGGGCAGAGCCTGTGGGCAGGAGGCTGAAATGAAGAGGTACACAAGCCAGCTGGAAGAAATGGAAAGGAAAGACAGGGAATATGCTGGAGTTCCAATCACCTTTAGCTGACAGCTTAGGACAGGGATGAGAGACAGCAGCAGGAACCACACTGACCTGATGGATCTCAAGCACTCCAGGTCTAGTCACAAGAAGGGGAAAGATGCCGTGACTGCAGGACACACAGATAAAGTCACTGCCCTGTCTTTGCACCTGACACCATGCCCCTGGCACAGCACAGTGCTGAACCATGTGCTTCAAGCCAGCACCTCTGGCTGGGCAGCAGCCTCCAGGGTTTACTGCCCTGACATGCTGATCAGAAGTGCTGATCCACTCCGAGGGAAAGAAGCTGTCCTGGAACTGACAGCACTAATCACCTGGGTCATCATTCACCTGCACAGTGAGATGGTTCATTATGAGGTAGAGAGGGCTCTGCCTGGACCAGAGGCTGCAGGGAGCAGCAGTGGAGCTGGCCTGAGGAGGCAGAGATCATGCTCCTGTGTGTGCACATGCTCATGCACCCAGACACCTTCTGTGCATGCTGTCTCCTGGCCTGGCGTGTGTCACATCTGCAGGTCAAGAGTTCAAGTCAGATAATCAGACTGTTATTATTCTGTTTGAGCTAGTGTAGGGTTCACTGGCTGTGCCCACGTGGCAGTGCTCTGACATCAGGATGAACGAGTTGTATGTCTGGATGAGAAGTGGTGGCACACCATCTCCTGTATATCTTGCTTGAAGCAAAACATGAGCAGCTGAGAGGGAAGGAGCAGAAATTGGTTCCAGCATCCCCTTCTGCCAGGACCCTTGGAGGTCTGGAACTGTTGGTCACACCACAGGACCCACCTGCCTACGTGGGGACAGGGCCATACAGGGTGTGTGAGTTTTCTAAGGGCATCCTCACTTACCAGGAATGTCCATGACAAATCCTGCCTAAAAGATGAGAGAGGCTGGTTCCTCAGTGCTGGCCTTTTGCTTGAATTCTGCTACTTCTTTAATGTTCGCAAAATCCATCTCACCTCTATACCAACACCCTGTAAATATAACTGCAATTCCCAGGAAAGCCAGTGTGTGCTGGAACAGCCATGCTGCACACAGAACACCTACTTCAAGAATTATATTTATTCCCCAGTTCCAGTCACAGGCCAGAGAGCAGGTTTATGAAAGGTTAATGCCCCCTTATATGGCTGCTGTCAGTTCTTACTTCCTCCAGAAGCTACATTTTAGTCTTTCTCCCTCCACTCCTGCCTTTCCTTCAATCCCAGAAATGCAGCTCCAGAAACATGAGGGGGAAGGAGTGAGGAAATGATGCCAATGTCCCCAGCTGATCCAGGCAGTGCAAGTATAGGAACACCAGCAGCATTGGAAGTGCCTGGGACTGCTCTCAGCGAGCTGTGGTTCCTGGCTCTTGGTTTGGCCAGGTTTACTCCTCCAACCAGTCCCAGCAATGGCAATCCTCATCTGAAGTCCAAGTGTAGATTCCAGATCCAGTTTTGTCCTCTGATAGAGCAGCCCTGGGCTCCTTCAGTGACACAGGTTGTTCTCCCCAAGTTTTGTGGGATGTCCACACAGAGCCCCTCCAGCCAGACATGCTCAGGTGGGTATGGAGCCATCCTGGTGATTTCAGACCTTGTTCCTTGGGACCACACTGTGTACATGGAGGGGTACATGGCACGGGAACAAACACTTCTACGAACTTCCCCCCTTAACCCTTACTTTCCTCACTTGTCTCTCCCAGGTGACATTAATAGAATTTGACATTGTGGCATGACCCGTTAGTCATCCTGCCAGACTGGTAATTTGGTCAAATGACAAACTTTCAATCATTTGAACAAATGGCTGTTTCACTAGGGCATTTGATCAAATGATTAAAACTAAAAGGCATTTGGCCACATGACTGAAGATGTGATCATGGCTCTGGACAGGTGCCGGAGCAGATTTTTATAAAACAATCAGACTGGAGTATAATTCTTCATGCACCGGAGCTTCAATATGAACAGGTCCTGCCTGCTGCTGACGTTATGAAGGAATGTGGATTTCCCTGCCTTCCCCCTCCTTGTGACCTCTCTCATGTTCAGTTTGCCTGGCTCTGACCCCAGAGGTACAGGAGCCCTCCCAGCCCTCTGACCATGGAAGATGGGCTGGGAGAAGGGTGGTCAGTGGTGAGGAGGGACGATGCAGGTGGGAGGATGGAGGGTGGAGTGGCAGCGTGGCTGGCCATGGCATGGTGCCCCTGGGAGTGATCACCTGGCCACCCCACATGGCTTCAGAGGATTCTGTGATTCTGTGACTGAATTAGGGGTCCTTGGAGGGGAGGGCATCACAATAACCCAAAGGAAGGGCTGCTCTGCGTGGGGAGCAAGCACAGAAGGAGCTGACATGTGGCTCTCCCTCTCATGTGCAGTGGAGAGTCTCTGGGGAAAGCGGCACTCAGAGGTGTATCTAGGGTTTGATCTCTCCCCCAGAAATCCTCCCAGGCACCTTGTCCATTCCCAGCCTGCCCCAATTATTTATGACAGCAAGATAAACACTTTCCAGGCAGAGAGGGGGCCACAATCTCTCTTCTGTGGAGCTGATAAGCTATGACTGGAGAGAGACAACGTTTGTGGTGAAGAACTTCCTGCAGCTACAGAGAGGTCAACAGGATGCTTACAAAAATGAGATTCAGTTCATTGAATTAATGTAGTTGAAGCAGGGAGCACAGAATATACAAGTGAAGAGAGGACTAAAGCTTTTAAGCAGCAACCCCTGTGATGCATTTAGACAGTACTCCCAAATCACTATACCTGATGTTTTTGCCAAAAGGTAAAAACCCCCTCCAAAACCCCAGAAAACAAGAAAACAAAATAAAAGGGACTATTTCCTGACCAGATTCATTGCCCAACCACTGTTCAGATTTTCCTGCACATTCACAAGAAATGTGACCTCTGCATGATGTTGCTGGGGGTAGGCCTGGTCCTCAGAGGGATGGGAAAGTGTGTGATTGCTGGATGCAAGCAGAAAGGAAGCAGCTCAGCCAGCAGAAACCCTGGAGGTGTTTCCAATGCTTACTGCATTTGGAAGACCCAGGAAAACCACGCCTCTCCTCCTATGGCTTCTGAAGGCAGTTTTCAGCCTTCCCTTTTAACATAAGAACACAAAAAATGCCTCACTGGGTCAGACGAGCAGCCTGTCATGCCCAGGGCTCTGTCTTAAGCAATTTAAGGAGAGAATGTGAGCCTAAACACCCTCCTTGGCTCCACTCCCTGCACCCATCCCGCACGTGTAGATGTGTTAAGGGTGATGAGGGACACATCCCTGTCTGTTCCTTTCCTTTAATACCTGTTTACAGACCTGTCACCCGTGACCATGTCTAATTCTTTGCAAGAAAAGGAAAGGGGAGACCTCAGCCTCAAACCTTCTTGTTTTATATTATGTCCAGTAAGCTGTATTCCAAAACAGCCATTCCAAACATTCAGACTGCGGGGACAAGGTCAGGGAGTGCTCCAGGCTGCAGGCTGCATTCACTCAGTGTCCACAGTGCACAACCTAACAGGATCCCTGTCATGATCAGGAGCTCTCAGGAGAGTGGAGACACAAAGACAACTACATTCCTCTCCACCTCTGTGTGTACTTTTGTCTGCCCCTTTTGGGGAAAGCGTTTTCTTGTTTTGGGTGGTTTTTTTTTTCTTTTGGGTTTTGGTTTTGTTATTTTTTTAAGTCCTTTCTCTGCAGACTTATATGACAAGAAGCTTTCAACTAAATGGTTGGAAGTTTCTATTTGTCCAGGGCACTGTGAGATTTTCATTGGGGTAAATGAGTGAAATTTTCAGCCACTTGACTGACAAGAGTGTTTGGGGAGAAGGAAAGCCTTATCTGGTGGAACAATTTGACAAATTCACCATCAGAATGACTAAGATGTAGATCCACACGTATGGGAACTCCTTTCTGCCTAATAACTAATGCTGTCTCACTTGCCCTACCAGGGCAATGGGAGAACTCATTAATTACCAACTCTGCATAACCCAGAGATCAGATGATGTTACTCAAATACTAACTCTTCTTATCTTGTAAAGCAAAAGGCTGTGTTTGGGTTTGGAGTTGGAGTGTTTTTTTGGTGAAGGCACAACCAGGAATTTGTCCTGTGGTGAGGCCGTTCACACAGCTACTTGAGGCGAGTATAAATCACATGGACTGCGCATGGAACAGCAGAAATCTACTCTATGCAAAATTAATGTTGGGCTGGCCCAGCAGAAGCAGTGCACGTAGCAAAGGTGAAGTGCACAGTCTTAGGGGGAAGCTGTGTGCCTGCCCACCTGGTAAATTTATGTCTTTCACCTCTAGAACTTCAATTCATGCACAGTGTGAGGCTGTAAGTGAAATGAATTTATTGATGCCAGTTCATTCCCTAATGGGTAACAGTTCATGTCACAAAATCAGCACAGATAATTTGTCATGATTGGAAGTCTCTTATAAAGAGAGGCTCCAGCATGCAGGGGTATGGAGGAATTAGTTGCTGGCCCCTGGGAGAGATGGCAGAGCTCGACAGAGAAGCCCATGCTCCAGCAGAGGAAACAGAGGTAATAACTAACCCCCCCTCCCAACCCCTCACCCCCTTGTGAACTGCGTCAGAGAAAGTTCCTGTGCTGCAAGTTCAACAGTAATGAAAAACAGGCCTCCCTCATATTATACCTCATCTTAGGATGGGAATGAGATGCAGTGGTTATGTTAGATCAACACTAAAGTCAGTGGGAAAACAGCACCAGCAGAGCAAAACAGAGGCAACAGGCTGTGTTTGCAGCTGTGCCAAGAAGGAAACGTCACCTAGTGACCCCTAAGGGTTTACTGCAGGGGAGATCCTGCTGACATCTCTGGTGGGTCTTGGCACTGTTCCAGGCAGGACTCTGTCTCCCAGCTTAGCCTCGGGAAACTGGTCTTTCACTCCCCTCTTTGGCCTCTCTTTCCATCCCTTGGGACAAAGCAGCCAGGAGATGCTGATGCATGCTGCAGGCTCTTGAACAGGGGAATGCCTCAGAGCTGCCTTCAAGTATTTTCCCTCAACTAAAATCCTCAAAATCCACCAACTGATCCGTATCAAATAGCCTGGGAAGTGCCTGCAAGCAGCATTTTGGATCACTGCCTGTGAAAAGCTCCTCGTTCTGTCTAGGACACAGCGGTCACACGAGTGTCACCTTGCCCACACAACGCCAGGCTGGAGGTGGGGCTGCCAGGATAAGTGGGGCAGCAGGAGGACATTCACATCACTTAAGGTCCTTGGAGAGTGTGAGCTGGGACAGCCCAGATCTCACCACGGGCTCTCTCGTGCCTCTTCCCAACCTGTGCAGAGCCGTGTGGTTGTCACCATGCGTACCCTAGAGCCAGGGTGGCCAGGGTGGTTCTTCATGACACTGCCTGGCAGAGGCAGGGCAGGGACCTGTGACATCAGGCTGCTGTTTGCTGTGCCACTGGCTGTTCAATTCCTATCAAGTGAGTGATCTTTGGAAGCAAAGTCATTTTGGTAAAGCTGCAGTAAAAAAAAAGAAAGAAGAAAGAAAGGATCATTAGGTACCTGATCAGCTGATTTTCTGAAAAGTTAGAAGGTGCTGGGAAAGAAACAGTGGAATGCACACTCCACCCACTGCCACCTTACATCTTTGACTCCAGTGTTCTGCTTGACCCAAGGAGGAGAAGCATTACAGGAAGAAAAAATCCCTGTAAGATGCCCAGTCTTCTCTTACAAAAAGTTATTCATAGAAGAGGTGACTAGAAACTGCTCTTCCTGTGCCCTGGGAAACTGTGTATTCAAAAATGAAGGAAGCAAGTAAATAAAAAACCCAGCCAAGGAAACAAGCCCCAACCAAATTTGATTCCAAAAGAGAAGGAAAACATATAAAGATAGAAATCTGTGTCTCTACTGCAGGGCTGAGGTAGGAATTCCCCGAGACTTCACAGAGCAGGCTGGCTGTCCACTGCTCTCTCCAGGGCTCAAAGGCTGGCCAGGAAGCCCAGCAGCCAGGAAGCCCTGGGAAGTCCCTCTGCCAAGGAGCCGGGAGCCGGGGGCTTGGCAGACTCCATCCCCTGCCTGCCATCTCCCCACCAGCCTGCCAGGTGGGCTCCTGGCGGGGGAGGTAGGGAAGCTTTTGAAAATTGCTTGGCAAGGAGGACGTCATTCTGCATCAGCCTGGTTTCTGGGAGGGTCTCATCATAACTGACACATTTCCAGTGTGTTTCCATGCCAGTGTTTTAGATTTTGCAGTGCCAGAGAAGCGTGCCAGGAAATTGCTGACCGGCTGTACTGTGCACACCGAGAGCCAGCAGCTCTCAGCTGTAGCCCCGTCCGTCTGCCTGAGGAGCAGCCACAGAAACCTGGGGGGAATTTAGCACTGACTCCTTCAGGCGTGGCCAGCGCAGTGCTGGGGATTTTGGGAAGCCAGTCACGGCCTCGGAAGGCTGCACTCTGAGCCACTGTGTGCAGGGGTGGCCCATTAGGCTTTACTTTATGCCTGCTCCTCTAGATGGGCCCTGGGCCTGGCTGTTGACCCAGGTTCATTTCCAAGCCTTCCCCTATCAATCAGACATGCACATATACTGTTCCAGTAATGAATCAAGCTGCCTTGCTCTTGGCCTCAATCAATCAAGCCTGTGTGCCACACAAACATTCATCTAGGTTGGAAATAACAGGTAAAAACAGCCCCAAGCACAGCCTGCAAGGAGCAACTCCCCATTGCAGCAGTTCATCAGAGGGCAGAAATATTTTGGTGTGCATGGGGGTGTCAGAGGCATGAGGCAGCAACTAAAGATGGGGACAAAAAAGATGCAAACTCAAGAATTTCTAATTAAAATGTGTGAAGAGAAATGCAATGCTACTGGCATAGAGAATTCACAAGACATTAAAACCTCAAACTCTGTGGAATTCCGCCCAGTTACACAAAAGCACAAACACGTGTTCTGCTTTTAAGCCTGTTTGAGAAAACTGAACTGCCAGAGTTAAGCAGGGCATCTTCAAGCCAATAGCTGGAAATGGGCTGCCCAGATAATCTGAATAACCACAAATTTCTGCTAAGGTTTCTTAAAGATATTGGGAAAAAGAGCCATGCAGCCAGACCAGAGGCATTCCCTGGTCCTGGAACGTGTCAGGGTGGTGAGCCACCATGTAACCTGACAGAGACTGATCTACAAGATACTGCAGAAAATCCTTATTAGGCACCAGCCTGCTTATCACAAAACTCAACAAGCTCTCCTGAATCAGTGCATGAAAACTTACCAGAAAATGTATCTTCGTGAACTTCGCTTTTCTCTCCCATCTGTGCTGAGGTGACCATTCAGGATGCAAAAAAAAAAAAAAAAGCAAGCTGCACTCAGTGCTTGCTTCAGACCCAACCCATCTTTATCAGCCCCTTCCAGATGTTTTTGCAGCTGTATCACCTCACCATCACCTCAATTTGATGTGGCACCAAGGCAAATTAAGGGCTACATTTTTGTAGGCCTTGCTGATGCTCTGTGCTGTGTATTCTCCAGCTCGCTTCTCAACCTGTTTTTTACACACTAGTGTCTTCAATTACTTTTCCAAATGAAAGGGAGTCATGGTACTTTAATTAAACATTTAATTGAAGGGAGAGAAAGAAAAAAAAAGAGGGAGGGAGCTGATGTTTGCCAACGAGGAAGGGATAACGGTGAGAGATTGCTGCTTCTGAATGAAACCTCACAATGCTGCTCTCTGCAGCAAGAGGCACCCTGGGCTGGGCTCATGTATCAAAGTACAGCTCAGCTCCTATTCAATTAATGTGTCTGTTTCAAGGGGAAGCTTTTGTAAAGCATTGTTGGAAATGGTTTCTAATTTTCCCTTCAGTTTTTGGCTGGCTTAATTAAACTTACGCCCCCTGAACCCTTGTGTCTCTCCAAAAGCAGACTAGTTATTGACCTAAGGGATTTTTTTTAATCATTTCTATGTTTCCCTGGTCACCTTCAGTGAATTAGTGAATCCATCTTTTTTTTTTTTTAAGGTTCATCCAATACTGAGGTATTGAGGTGATTCTGCTCCCTGCCCCTCCAAGAGCTGGCAGAAATGTGTATCATCTTTCCTTTTCTGCAGTAGACTGAGAACTGCAACTCTCCAGGGTGGAGCTTCCCCAGGTAAAGAAGTCATGCAAGCCAGTGCCTCCACAGCAGAAGCAGGATGTCTTGGCACTCTTTGCCCCTTGCCCAGGGGTAGGATTGACTGTGAGATCAAACCCACGCACTTGTATTGAAGGTCATGGGGAGTGGATCCCTCATCAACTTAGGGCACAAGTTTGTTTTGTGAATGAGTGGCTTAAAGAGGTCTGGTTTGCCATCAGTTTGGGTCTCAAGAGTGAGCAAAGCCCTGTGGATTTGTTAGTGTCTGTGACAGACGGAATCATACAGCGGCCTCTCCCTCACTGGAGAATTTGTAAAGTCTCTCTTCAGTTGCCTGGTCTAAAAAGACTCAGAGACCTAATTATATTTGGGACATCTCTCTCTCAAATTCCATGGAAATCTGCTAATAGGCTCTGAAATCATGGGAAGGTTGAATGAACTGACATAGAATTGCAGAAAGCTTTGGAAAGCAGGCTAAAAATGAGGTTGAAGCCTGGGTCATGTGTCCGTCATTCATGCCACCCCCATGTTATTTACCTGTGGGCCTGAATGGATGGAACACAGGACCCATATTCGTCTGACGTTGTCACTGCAGGCAGTGATTACCTTTGAAATTTAGGCTCTGCCTGCGTGTTAAAGGATGAGAACATTCTCAAATGTCAAAATACAAAAGAAGGCTTACACAAAGGAAGCATCCTGCGGGAGAGCATTGCAGCTGCACAGTCATCCTCGTTGTCACTAATAAAGCTGGGGGTGAGGGTAGGCAAAACTGGGCCACTCCAACAGCAGTGACTCAGGGAGGAAAGAATACCAGCCTCAGATCAGAAAACAGAGAGTGAGTCTGATGACCAGGGTTGCCTACCTTGTCCTCTTCTCCAAACGCTCTGAAAAAACAGCAGGACAAAAAGTGTTTCTTGGGGCACAACTGACTAAAAATTCAAGAAGAAAACATTATTTTCTGCCCACAAAATACTAGGAAGGCTTGCTCCTGTCTAGGGCACAAAAACGGTTCCATTCAGAGCTGAAACCTCGTTGTCACAGGCTCTGTAGTGGAAAAGCAGTGGAAGTGCCTCAACCTGCTGGATTTCCCACCCCCAGCAGGCAGCAGAGCTGCTCACAGCAGGGAGCTAAACACGGTTTCTGCTCCTCATCGTGACTGTGCTGTGGATTAGATGCAGATTAACCCAGCGACCTGCCATCCGCTCTCATCCATACTTAAGGATATAAGCAAAGGGAAGCTGATGATTAGGGAAAAGAACGGGTGAGGTTCAGCTCAAAGTTCAATGTCACTGAAAAAAACGTGAATACCAAAACCAGAGCGGGACTGGTTTTAGTGCCCATAGGCCTGTGCAGAGCCCACAAGGGCTGGGTCATTCTCCTGGGGTTCAGATGAGAGCGATAAAGGAGGGGTCCAGCCTAGACTTTGGTTCCCAGCATGGGAATTCCTGTGCTCTGTTTTTGGTTCCATCACCAGCTGGCTCAGGGACAGGCCACACCACTCCTCCTTGCCATACTTCATTTTAGCCACTTCTGAAGTGAAGATGCTGAAACATCCTCACCATATGGGGATGTTCCCTGCATTGTGTGTGCTTGCTCTGAGTGATTGGGGATTTACATGTGCAAAGTGCAGCAGGGAATTAGGAGCAGGCATCAACCAAACTATCTCGCACAACCACGCCTGAGCGTTATGTAGGAGGAGGAGAGGGATGGGAGACAGACTTGATTTTATCAAGATAGGAATAAACTTCGTTTCTAGGACTGTTTCTAATAAAATAAAGACAATTCTCTCTGGTTTGTGACACCTTAATAATCACTGTAGTTGTGACCCAGAATCATTCATGCTTTTATTCTGTACTCCTTTTTTAGCTTAGGAAAAGCAAGTCTATTCAAGCAACCCTTAGAATGAAATCCCTTGATATTCACTGTGTTCTCAGGTAACAGAATTCATATTGGCTTAAGAATTTACATTTTGCATGCATCTTATCTTATCTTACCTGAGGAACACCCAGAGCAGGTGGGGAAAGCATGATGAAGCAAGAGTCCCTGCATGATGCAAGGCAAAGGGGTTGTCTAGCCTGCTGTTGCTTTCCATGTGAATGGATTTTACCCAGGCATTGCTGCTGTTGTTGTTATTATTATTACTACACAGCGAAGGGCATGAGTGTAGGAACTTGGGGGCACCAGAGTCCTGTGTCACTGTGGTGGTGTTTCTGTTTTGGTGGGCAGCAGTCAGGTTGTGTACCAAAGCAACCTAGATGTTTATTTTATCTTTCTTTTAGTGCAGTTGCAGAATATGGCACACTAAAATACATTGTGGACATTGGCACTGAGAGGAGCAAAATGCTTGGATAGCTGAGAGATGAGGAGTTTCTCCCTTGGTTTGGGAAGGTGCTCTCTCTGCTGGGAGGTCTGCAGTGTCCAGCAGTGGCTGGGCTCAACCACCAGCATGGCATCCTATCCACTGGCACCTCTCTCCTCCTCACAACTCCCTATTTTCACAGACCTGTAGGACCTGAATCACCTAAGCAGCCTTACCGTGCTTTTGCATTTTGTTGGCTTTGGCCAGAGGGTTTCAAAAGTTATTATGGGGAGAATCACACACAGGGTGTGCTCACACAAGCCTTTAAAAATCCTGCTGCTGCTATGCTTATTACCATGGATAGTCCCCTTAGCTGAAAAATGAGTCATAATTGTAGAAAACAGTGCAGAATTTGAACCTAAGCCATTAATGCTAATGTAATATATGGTGAGAAAATACTATTACCATTTGGATGGATGAGTTACAATACTCTGATTACCACACATTTGCATTCCTTAGCTTCTGTGTGATTACAACCTCAGCTTTGAAGCTGTGCTACCACAAAGACCTCTTTTGCTGTTTCGATTTGTTTGCTTGGTGTGTGCATATTTAGAGTCAGTGCTGGTCTGCTGTATTGATAATATTGATTGCACAATAATTCCTGCCGTGCCCAGCCAAGGCGACAGAGAGGGAGGACAGATGATCCTAAAGGGGTGAATTCCCTCCTAGGAAGGGGAGTTTTGGGGATTTATGGAGCAGTGACCTCGCTGAACTGTGGGTGTTTAATGGCTCTTTAAAGGCTCAAGTCCAAGGTAGTCGTCCCGGCTTCCAGGAAGTTCAGCGGAGGGAGAGCAAAGTACCTCTAGAGGGCAATTCATTCCATGGATTGCCGCTGCCTCTGGAGCAGGAGGCTCGGGCGCCGGCCGTCCTCCAGGTGCCGGCGCTGGCTGGAGCCAAAGAGCCAAACCTCCCCAAGGAGACTGGCTGGCTGCGAGTGCTCAGACCGCACAGGGGATGCTGCACTTCTCTCCTGTCACTCAGCAAAAATGTTTCTGCCCATTCACCAGTGTTTTCCTCCAGGCTTTTCCCTATGAAGAGTTTTCTTGTGTGTTTTCTGGTCAGCGTGAGGAGTAGGAGGATTCCCTCGGTGCTGCTGTGCTGCTTTCTCTGAGACACGGGCTGAGAAAATCTTGTTCCCTGGCTCCCTGACTATGAGCAGCAGCAGTGTCAAAAGGCAGTGAGATAGATCTAAGTACCAAAATAATTGTGGTGTTTCTGGTGCTCTTTGTGTGACAAAAATGTAAGAAGAGGTCAGGTGGGCAAGGGGTGAGGCCAGAGATTGTGCCCAAATGTGAAAGATCTGGCAACCTCTGTACTATTGGTGGGACTGCATTCTAGGACCTAGAAAACAGCAAGCTAAGTTATAAACCCTCTGAACAGCTTGAGGACTCCCGACTGCACAACTCTGATGGGAAGTACCATTTCCTACATTCTGCATGTGGCTTACAAATTTTCCCTATGTTTTTGCAGTAACAACCAGCCTGGAGGGTCAAGTTCTGCTCCCTCTTAAATTGAGAAAAACTTCTCTGAGAGGTAGAGAAGGTGCAAGTGGAAAAGAGTGGCTGACTAAGGACCCCTTGGGCTGCACCCCTGCCTGGAGGACATGGGCAGGGTTAACCCTAATTGCCATAGTGGGGCTGCAAGGTGGGGCCCTGCTCACCCTTAGTTTTGGAAAGAAATACAAACTGTGTTGGCAGACTGAAAACAAAGTCAGGGGACACCGTGGCTTTGCGGAGAAAGGAGCTTTCTACCCATGCAGAGCAAAGCACATGGGTGCCAAACCTCACCCAGGGAAAGCTGAAGGCAATATCATGGTGCTGGTCTGCCCTAGCCTTGGACCTGGCCTGGGGAAAATGCTGAGTTTTGGAATGGAAGTGTGTGTGTGTGAGGCGAGGAGGGAGGAGACAATTCTGTAACCAGCATCTATATTGCAGTTTTAAATTAATGGCAAGTTGTCTTAATCGTGGGACAGGTGTTCCTTTTTATTCCCATTCCTGTAGCAGAATAAATGAATGAAATAAAAAATGTGTAAGAACTTGAGCCTTCACGTAATGAATATCGTGGATACAACCTCCTGTAAATTACATTCCAGACGCCCAACAGGTAAAGTCTCATATATTACTGGGACACTCACGTGTTTTTTCAAGGCTCTCCTACAGTAAAACCCTGAAAAGTTAGCACACCTTCTGCAGGTTGGAGAGAAGCTGATGAAGGAGGAAGAACAGCAGAGTCATTAGGGAACATCATTAGAGGCTTAAGAGCTAATGATCCAAAGCACATTGACATTAATGTGACTCTTTTTTCTGGACTTGAGGCACCAGGGCATGTGAATCCTTGCTTGTGGTATTTAAGATGTCTGGTTTTCATGCACGATTATCTATTTTGGAACGGGAAAGGGTTTTTTCTCCTCTGTCGAGTAAAAACCAAACAAATAATCTCCCTCTGCTGAACAAATCAAGTCCTAGCACTGAAGACAAGATTTCTTAGAGCTGGTCCCATCATAAAATCTGCTGCTTCATTTTTTCCCTATGTTTATAAAGGCAGTAACCAGTTCTATTAAAATTAATAGAAATACTCGCAGCCATATAATTAAACCTTGCCTGCCTGGCCAGTGGAAGGAAAAGCCAAGGCCAAGGGCACTTTAACTTTTTAGTTATGCTTTTCCTTCTGTCACAATAAAGCCACAAAACTCTATTGTTGATGCCTAGCTGGAAAAATCAAAATATTCTCCTCTAGGGACACTGTTTCACCCCTCAGAGGGGAGTGGGTCGAAGAAACAGCCGGGCTCTCACTGAACAGGGCCATGTAGGGATTCCTGTGAGGGACTCCGTGCCTTGTAACTCCATGTTAAGATTTACTCTTTGCTTGAAGGAACAGTCCCTGTGCATTCATTTTGACCTGGTAATGGCTGTGTAACAATCCAGGATACTACTTATTTACGTTGCTCCCTGACAGCTTAAAAATTCATTAATGTCTCAGCAATAAATTCTGAGTAGACTTCCCCGAAGAGATGAAAAACGGGGGACACCAGCTAATGAATTATCAGATAAATACTCTGAAAGGAGGGCCTGCGCTCCTTTTCCGCCCCATTCCCATGGCTGAATGGAAAGGGGCTCGGGTTTTATGTTTCATTTTTTATTTCTGTTTTTCTGCAGAATGTGGGAGTAACGCAGGCAACCTCTCCATCTGGCACAGGCAGTCCATATGGCAGCCATACCATCTCCTCCCCTGCGTTTCAGAGACTTCTGAACCGGAAGGGCAGCCCTGTCTGAAACCCAGCATGGGCTACGAGTAACTTCCAATTCCCACCCTGTTCTCCCTCCCGCCCGAGCCACTTATTTAACGGTGACAATTTACATACGGTGGTTTTACAGTGTGGACTAGGATGCCCCAGGGACTGATTTAAGACTCACAAATCCATTTCGGAGCCTTTGTGCTGAGAAGACGGTGTGGCAGATTCAGTATTCAGCTGTGCTCATCTAAATCCAGAGGTGATTCGGGGGAACAAAACCCTACAGATTTACCTTGGTGCAAGACAGGAAAATAAAGGCACCTGCCTGGACTCATAGCCACTGCACATCAGTGAAAAATACCTGGCACACGAAATTCACAGTACTTTTTAGCTAAGGATAGATGACAAGCCTGCCACTATATATGCAAATATTGTAGAATGCAGGAAGAGATCAAACAAAAACCAGATTTTTTTACTGCTAAGTTACCTTTCCTGTCTCAAAAAGTGACAAATTTAGAAAAAAAATGAAAGCTGGACCAAATTTTGTCCTTGTAATTTCTATGATGAAGTTATGCCAGGTCTTCTCTCAAACAGTTCTTTGCTGTGGATTGCATGCCTGGATGAATGACCCTCACATAAGCCAAATTAATTTTTAAATTTACTGAGAGTGAAAGGGAAACCCAGCTTGGAAAACACTGACAATGCAAAACTAAGAATCTGACTGAAGAAAAAGAGTTTTATTAAAGTTATGGAACACTTTTTAGTCTTAGTTACATGGAAATAGTGAAAATGTATACTGGGAAAGACCTTTCTCAGGACCTAAAGCATCAGACTGTTTGAGGCTGAGACAGCTGAGAGAGGGGAAGAATGAGGAACAGAATTCCTTGCTTCTATCACTTTCTAACAGGCAATTAAATTTATTTAAACCTTGACAATTAATTTCATTTAAACTCTGATATCTTTTTACTGTATAGGAATATGAAACTGTGCCCTGATACTAATAATAAATGAGGAAAAAAAACAGTTGAAATAATCATGATGAGCACATTCATTTTCATGAATACAAGTGTTTCAAATTCAGTCTCAAAATGAAAATGAGAGGAAACCCAGATTTCCTCCAGCCATACTCTCCCATATATTCCAGTGCTGCTGAGAATGCTGTGGATCTTTCATGAGCCATCCATGCAAAGGAAGGTGCTCACATTTTTAAGGAGAAGCAGCTTGAGAAATTTTCTAAGGTACTAATCATGGGAAAAAATAATGAACATTGAAACTGTGGGGCTTCCAACTTCCACTGTGTATGACAAAACCTCCTCAAGCTGCTAAATGGCCCAACAAATATTTGGGGGCTGCCACTGCTGTTGGTAGCAGCCACAGCACCTCCCCCTGCTGCTAGCAGTACTGGGGGCAGAAAATGTCACTGAAAGTCTCTAGGCTAAGTTCCATAGTTTTCCCAGGAATTCTACATGCAGGGGAACAAAACCTGTGCTTCTGACTACTCTCCCTCGCTCATTTGAATGCTGGTCTTGTCACACAGTGCTCAAGAAGTGAATCTGGGCAAGGAGGAGACCCCAGCTGCGATGGAGCAGGCAGTGGGTGGGCTGTAGGGAAAGGATGGTCCGCAGGTGTGGGGCTGATGGCTCACTTCCCTTTTTACCAAGCAGTTACTCACAGCCAGGTGGAGGACAGTGGGCTTTCCAAGGAGGCTATTTGGTCTTTCATCAGTTAGTAAGACATTAATTTCTTCTTTTGGATGTATGGCAAGAACATTTGTATATATATACATACATATACATATATATGATTGTGTGTGTGTCTCTGTGTGTGCCTGTTTTAAAGACAATACTCAGAAGCTCACAACGCAAAGGTAAATGTGCACCTCTATCCATGAGACTGCTCTGGAGCAGGAAGGCCTGAGGCAGTTTCACATGCAGAAGATCACATCAGTTTTTCTCCAGCATCCCTTGTACTCAGACACCCAAAATTCTGACAGTGGACTTCCAGTTTTGGTCCTTCCTGCAAAGTTGCAACCTGGAATAATCCTGAAATATCAAACTTTCCAGCAAACCCTTCTACAGTCCTAAGCCAAATATCCAGACTTCAATGGGGCCAATTGAATACTCTGAGCTCTCTGGGCTTTATGGAAAAGTTTTGTTCAGTTCATGTGACTCACTCTTCCTCCTGTTGGGATAATGGAAAAGATAAACCTACATTTGCATGTCGGGAAACCACAATCACCAAACACACAGGGAACAGAAACAATTAAATAGGGGAATATTAAAAATTTTTTTCTAGTTCAGATTAAAAAACAACACCCAACAAATGCTTCCAGCAGATGTTTTCTAACAAAATTGCATCTGAAGATGTTTTGCAGACGCATCAGATGCTGTACACATGTTGGACTCTTCATGTGGATTCAAGCCTCCATCTGGGATTAGCCTAGCACTCACAAAAACACAATCCTGCTCCCCCTAGAACTGGGCAGCACAGAGTGCTTGGTGTGACCAGCCTGCAGCAGGGAAAGAGGAAGACCAGCTGCTCCAGCAGTTCAAAATTAGTTTACATTAGTTCTTCCATTGCTGCTACGTAATAGCCTGATTTGACAAACACAAAATCTCTGAGTCAGTGGAAAGCCAAAATGAAAAGCCATTTTCCATAGCTCTGCTGTGTACTTAACAAGGTTACATAACCAGTCATTACTTACCTCTTAAACTAGCCATTAAGGGGTGTTTTGCCTAAAAAGGGGTAAAGAGGTGTGATGAGTCACCCAGTCTTCCTCCAAATCTTCGTGACAGTTAAAATTACATAGAAGCCAAGCTGACATCATAAAAGTATTTCTACTGATGATTGGCCACAGCCAGTTGTGATTCCCCCTCTCTCCTGCAGAAGTTTTTGAATTACTCCTTTCAGCACTGCTCCTGGTGAGAAGGAGGTGTATGGCTTTGGAAACAAAACTATTTTTTCCCCTCTGAATGTGCTTTTTGCTCTGTCTCCTGTGCGTGAACACATATTACTTGTTACTCTTCAAGAGCTTCAGAACACATTCAAAAAACCTCAAAACCAAAAAAAAAAGAAACACCCCAGCCTCACATGAATCTCATTTATCTCGTAAGCTTTTCAGGGCAGCTCTTGAGGGTCCCTGTACTGTATCTAGTAGAACTGTGCCAGGCTTCTTTCAACTCTTAAGAAATAAAATGTGTTTAGAAACAGTTTAACTGAAGCCATCCAAACAAAATTCTCCACCTTATGCATTAATAAAGCACCAGAACAGGATCCAAAAGGCCTTCTCTCTGTCCCACTCTGCTGCTGATCCAGAAGGAGCACAAACCCTTGGTGCACAACAGCAATGTGTCTCTCAGGCATTCACCACCATGGTGCCTGCTGCAATCCAAGGGGCTTGTCCTCTCTCACCCCTGTCTTTGAGTGGTCATCTGAGAGAGGCAGGGACAGACAAAATGCTGAATGCTGTCCATCACCTTTTTACAGCAGAATATTGCTGCCCAGCCTGCATAGCTGGAGGCTCGTCCTTCTGCACAGACTCCAGCATGAGCAGCTTTATGTCAGTCACAACCCAGCCTGTCATTCACACAAGCAACCAGGAAACTCAGATCTCTGTGAGAAGGTTGGGCCTGACTTACACTCTGCTCTTGGGAGGGTCTACCTAAATGTCTTGAATTCAATACAGTCCACACAGAGAATTTGTCTCACTGTGAATTATGAGTTTTCTGACCTATTTCCCCCCAGCTTTCCAGGGAATGGGACAGTCCTGTGCAGTTCTCTGGGATTTGACAGAGCCCTTCACCTACACTGCAGCCTTGAGGACAAGGAGGTTGAAAGCTGAGGACTCTTAAGCCCCATTCCCTTTCCTCGAAAAGATTTCAAACTACCTTTGGAGGCTTTCTGCTAGCTACATCCCTTCTGTGGCAAAACTGGGAGGGGATGATCTGGCTTCGTGCAGTTCTTAAAAAGCTTGAGAAGTAAGAGCATTAGCTTCTCCACGCTGGCTAAAAAAAGGCTTGCTAAACCCGTTGAAACCAATTGAGGAGCAGAGCAGAGTTAATCCTGGAAAATGCTCACGGTAGCTCAGTGACGCACGGCCATGCAAAGGCAGAGTGGTGTTGCAAGTGATCTATTCAAAGAGGACTAGGAGAAGTTGCAGTTGCATTTTGGGGTGGGGATGAGCCCTCAGTGTCCCCTGAGTGGAAGTGGAGGCTGCTGCTATGAAGCTTCTCCCACTGCCTCTTTAACATTTTGCTCTTCTTCATGTAAGATTTTCTCTGCTGGGGATTTCTGACATTTTTCTGTCTGCATTCTGAGCTCAGGCTTATGGAGAATAGACATGAAGTACAGTCATAAAAGCTTTCTCCTTTGAAAGGACTGTGTGTTCCAGTCTCTACTTGGAAAAACATTTCAGAATGCATTATCACCATTCACATTGTGCAGTGGTACAAATAGCACCCGTGTACTCGAAACAGGACCAAGGTCCCCTTGTCCCAGGGACTGCACTTCCAAGGAGTGAGAGGTAATCTCCATTTTCAATGTTACAGTTGAAGCACCAGAAAATGCATTCAAACTTACAATGGCATTCTGTTGGATTAATCGTATTTGGGCGAAGCATCTACCCTTCATTTAAGGTGTGAGAAGCCATCAGATCTTTTATTAAATTAGCTTGCTGAAGCAATAGCACCCTCCATCCAAAACATGGGCTCACGTCGAGGCCCAAATGAAAATGTATGGAGCTCATAAGGAGCCTCAGTTGCATGGAAGGATGGAGTGTGCTGGGTGTAGTTTTAAGAGAGGGCTCTGTGGCTGTACACACACAAATGCATGAGAGAAAGAAAAAGGTACAAATACAGAGAGATAAAAGGAAGGAAACAGAAAAAAAACCCTCAGAGATGGACACAGAACTGCAGATGGTAGGGCCCTGAGAAATATCTGAGAGAATTGATGCTTAGAGTCTGAAAAGGGCTTGGAAGTTTGGCAAAGAACAGACTGTTGTGTGACTCCCTTGGGAACATGGGTTTTGTGTGGTCCTGCTAAGTTAAAGGAACTTCATCCAGGAAAAAACTCTCTTTAATTATTTTCACTGAATCACCCCAAACCTTTCCTAGTAGCTTGACTTAAAAAGATAGTAGAAATCCAAGAATAGAAATCTACCACGTTTTTTTTTGCTCATTTTTAACATACTTCTCTTCCAACAATGAGTTCTCAGCAGGCAATGGAAATTATCTTCTAAAAATTACACCGCTCCAATAACAAACAGAAATCTTCCATGTGACGTGATGTAGCCTATCAAAACTGTGCCATATAACTCAAATTTCAAATTTCAAATAACTTATCACCCCTCTATTTGGTTTTGGTTTCTTTCAATTAGTTTCTGTTGCTTTGCTGTAGAAGGATGACAGACAGTTAAAGCCCGCAAGAATCAAGCAAACATTATCCTCCTTATACAAACATCACTGAAATCCTCTGATGCTGTTTGTTCGTTGACATGGTTTCCATAGGGGCCACTCCCTCAAGTCCTTGTTTAATTTTCAAATTTGCCCTGGAACCAAATTTTTCAATTATGCTCTGGCCACATGAGATTCTGCCAAGGCAGCTTAAAGGCAGATTTTCCAGGCTCCAACGTGGTAAGACACGAGGTATCTTCTTTAGGGCCTCAGATACCCATCCCAGCTCTCCACAGGTAATCGGGAGGATGATGACTCCACAGTTCAGCCAACAGAGCTCTTAAGGATCTCAGTTATCTTACTGACAAACTCAGAGGTGTCAAGTACTGCTTCATATGTCACTTTGCCATAAATACAATATCCTAAGTAATCACAAGCTGGCATTAACTCTCCACCAGGCTGATGGCTAAAAAAATCTGGAGCTCTGGTGAGTTTTTTGAAAGTGACCCCCCTTTTTGCTGCTGTTTTCCCTCTGTACTTTGGACACAAGAGCTGGGAAGGCAGGATAGTCCTGACTCTTTCTACCTGCAGCATCACAAATAGCACAGACCCTGTAACATGGGGCCAGGGAAAGTCACCTGGGTGCTCATGACACTGTGTTCTCAGGTGGTCAGGCAGCTTCTTTTGGCTCATTTCCAGGGAAAATCACATGTAGAGAAGGAAAAGGCAAAATCTAGTGATAAAATGAGTGTCTGATCAATAGCTGTATTCGCTAGTCATATGAGGTTTAAACACAATGGCCTCCACTATTCTCCTTTCTCTGCTGTAAATCCAAACAAACTTCCCTGCAAACATGGCGTGTTTGCTGAAAAAAACCTCCAAAGACAAACATTCTATCAGAGTGGGAAATCACATCTCTTTTTTCCCCCAAATTAATGGCCATGTGTCTCCCTTCCCCCTCTGCAACAACAAGATGATTTGATAGACATCTTCTAGCCTGTGTCACTCCCCCGTCGTGTTCTTCATATAGTGAGATTTCTTCTACTTCTTCTCCATGCTGTGCCACTCTCTAATATGATGACAAGGCAAAGTGTGGAACTGGGTGAGAAAAAATCCCGAGGCTGTATTCATTAACATGGAGAAGAGATTCAAAATAGCCTTGTTTCTTGAAAGGTTTGAGTG
The DNA here is from genome assembly GCA_013399195.1 of Dicrurus megarhynchus. NCBI lineage: Eukaryota > Metazoa > Chordata > Aves > Passeriformes > Dicruridae > Dicrurus > Dicrurus megarhynchus. The sequence continues at coordinate 1,303,379 of VXAD01006706.1, read as the reverse complement.
AAAAAAAATTATAGCTGAGAAACATCAATAGCGACTTATTCTCTTATTTTAAATCAGAGCTGATCCATCCATCAAGACCAGCTAAGATGAAAGCTTCAGCTGTCCACAGGACTACAGTTCACAGGCTCTTTTTGCTGCCATCCTTGTCCCTGAGTTAAAGGGCTCGTTTTCCTGAGGGAGACCAAGTGGAAATTCCCCTAGGAAGCAGAGAGGGTTTCGTCTACTTCCCAAAGGAAGAGATATTCATGAGCAGCGTTTGCAGGGCCAATACATCAAAACTGGCACACAGCAGTGTTTTTTTCCCCCACCTGTGTTCTGTGATGCCACTTGGGACTTGAGAGCTTGGATACAGCCCTGCCCCTTCCCAGGGAGCTCCCCAGCCATGGCTGGCCTGTGCTTTAGGGTGTAGGCAGGGTTGGGCTGTCCCCTCCTGCCTGGGAAGGCATTCCCCAGCCCCCAGGCCCAGCCACACTCTTTGCTGAGGCTCCTGGCCTCTGTGGACTTTCCATCGACCACGAGAGGCTTGGAATGCACAGATCCTGCTGGTGCAGGCAGTCAGAGGCTTTTGTTAATTACTCTTACATACTCCCTTGGAAAAGCTGCAGCGTGCTGGCAAGGTACTTCTTGGATTCCCAGGCTAGCCAGAGGCTAGCCAGAACACACAAGCCCAGGAACATGACCAGCATGCCTAACATGAATGAATTCACTCCAGACTCTGCATACTAATTAGCAGCTACTTGCTAGTAAAGCAATAACTTTGCTAGAAATAGGGCTGGTAGCAGCCCTCTCGTTGGATCAATCAGCTGTCACCCAGGCACTGAAACAAGCAAGCAGATCTTCATAAGCACACTTTGCAAATTGGCAATGAGTTCTTCTGCAAATATGACCCCAATTTAATAATCTAAATGGGAGGAAGCTCCTTTGGGTATTCTGGTTTTTCAAAGACAATAATCAATGGTCATCACCAACTTGAACTGGCTTGAGCAGTTTACTGAAAATTAAGATACATGCATACCTGATCCATTCCATGTCTGTCTGTCTCTCCTTATCACTGTCATTTCACAAATAGCACAGAATATGCACCAGGACAAGATCTTAATGCACTTGTTAGAACATAACACTTCATCATTGTCAGGCAGATAACCCAAAGCCCAGTGCTGAGGATACAGTGCACTTTTAAAAGGGCATAAACAATTTAGCACAAATGAAAAATAAATTTGTCCTGTCTAATAAAGACCTCATAAATACACTGGTGTATTACAGTAAGATATATGGGGGTGGGGGGATGATGTAATTCTAACACATGCTTTTTCATCAGTTTTGTTTTCCCACTTCAAGCAAATAAGGGGAGGGGAAATATGTCAGGTTACAAATGAGAACTAGAATCAAAGTTCTTAGCAGTAAATCCTCTCTTTCAAAATCAAGAAATCTCCTCGTTAATGCTAAAGAAGATGTTGAGCATCATTGGAGATGCACATAAAAACATATCAAGGATTAGAATCTACTCACTGTGCCTCCAAATTTGTGCATTTTAAACACAGACATACATACTTGCACTCAGGTAACCCTCTGTGTGTAACTCCTGAGGTTTGAGGGTGCTTCCCACAGGGAAGAGCAGAACAATCTATTAGCCTATTAATAGTTTCTTGCCCTATATGAGTTTTTGCAAGGTAGGGAATCACTGTCCTCCACAAACAAGTTGCCAAGACAATAACTGCTGGGGTAATTTCTTTTTCCTCTTGTGCCAGAAGAACAATGGGGAAAAGTGGAAGACTGTCCACTTTGGTAACAGGTATCAACACCATCAAGCAACAGAATCACTGCAAGGGGTTTTAACTAGATTTTTTGGAAAGTCAAAAAGGGGTCTGTATGAAAGAAACCAGGAGAGACGTGTCCTAGAGAATGTCAGCTCCATTTCTTGAGTGGTTCTCAGCCCAGCACATCACTGATCCCTCACCTCCACGCAGAGTTTTGTCTCTCTATCCAACAAAGCATTATAGTTTACAGGGAAGAATTTTGCTAGGCTCTGCCGTCCAAATCCAAGTTCTTCCTTCATACAAAACAGATGAGAATGATTTTACATTTCGGTCTACATTAGCTCACACCACCAAGCCCTTCTGGCCAGAAGCTCTGCAGTCAACCCTCCTCTGCAGCAGAAACAAAATCTCCCTTAACAGATGTGAAACCCTCAGGTTTTAATGATCACATAATCTACTCCAGTTTCCAGCAGCTCTAAGTGGTGTTTTCAAATGGGGGTAAACACTTTTTTGTATGGCAAAGCTCTGCAGAGAGGTATTGTATGCAGAGGTAGGTACCTCCCAGTGCTAGAGCAAAAGTTAGGTAGTTTACATGCAAGGTCTCCCTGGGGCAATGAAAGTGCAGATAAAAGGTGAGAAAGGATAATGTTAAAATTTAAATTTATTGCATAACATTAAGTATGCATTTCTAGACTTTGACCAAGGTCAATGTTAGGAGGGACAGGTCTTTCTTAAAAAATTTACCAAATACTCCCTTTTCTTTCAATTTAACTTGACAGTTGATTCAAAGCTGGATCCAAAGACAATTATGACTATGCTTGCTAAAGAAGCTTAAGTTAAAGGGTTTTTGTTTATGCATGCCTATTGACCTGTGCCTTGCCTTCCCACACGTGACTTTTGAGGCATCTTGGCCTATGTGCAGCTGCAAACATCGTGTCTCAAAGGTATCACGTGCCCTTCTGTGGTGGCCATGAGTAAGGAAGAGCTCAAACCACGAAATGATTTTGCTCTTTCATTGCATCTCTCTCCTGTTTGGAGTGATGGATTTTTGTCTCTCCACCTTGCATTTGTTCCACTTACTTGGCTGTTGATAAAAAAAATAAAGTATCATAACATTTGCTAAGAACATGTGAAAGGAGACTTTAGCAGAATTAGCACATTCTCCGTAGAAACACACAATCCTCCTGTATGATTTCTTAAAGGAGCAGACCCAGTGGTGTAGTGGTTCTGAGGAAATTAACCAAATTTGTAGCTATTGATGGGAAGAGAGAGAAAAAGAGAGAGTGAGAAAGAGTCCTTTTCCAGTGGGAAATATGAAACAAATTATTTTTTCCCTTAAGACCACACACAGACAATAACACTGTTTCATGAGGAGTAGTTTGGAATAAAAATATGTTGAGAATCAAAAGCCTTCCACCTCAAACCAACTCAGAAGTCTGAATCCCACAAGTAAATTTTTCTGTAGAGACTTATATTCCAGAAAAAAATCCAGAATTTATAATGGTCAGAAAGCAGCGCTAATCCTGTAATTTCTGAACAAAATTCCTTTTGCTTCTACCAACTTCATTGGATTTGCTTGTTTAGGATGCTTCCTAGACAGCAAATGGTGTGCTTCAAGAAATTTCAGTTTCTACCAGGTCTACAAGTCAGCCCACTTTAAACCCTGGAATTAGCTACAGTCAGCAGGAGCCACCTGCACATCAAAGGAAATTATATGGCCCTTAGCACCTGAGGAAAGGAAAAAAGAAAACTTTTTTAATGAAAGGGAAAGTGCCCAACACCTCATTCCTCATTTTTGAGCAAAATGAACAAACTTCTTTTAGAAAGGATGGGTTTTCATCAAATGAGTGAACCAGGAAAGAGGAGGAAGTCTAGGAGGTTACACAGGCTGTATTTTAAGCTGAGAAGTACAAAGCCACCTAATTAATTTCTCCCTTGAATATTGTTTAACATACTTGTTTTTCAGAAATTAAAGGAATCAGCAAATTTGTGTGTGATGAGATTGTTGACAGATTTTACTGGAGAAAGCACTAGGTGGAACCTAAAGTGACCTCTAATGAATAATGTTAGAATCTAATCTTATCTTCACAAATTTACAGGTGAAGTGTACAGGATAAAGTTCTTTAGAGGAGCCCAGCAAGCAGATAGCCCAGACACACTGCACCTCTCAGGGTGGCTAGTTCAAATTAAATAACGAGCTGAGAAGGAATAATCCTGGTAGGTTCAGAAAACCAGTTTTAAATTTGGTCTGCTAGCAAAATTCTGAATGTCTTTGCTCTGGATTCCATTTCTCAACCCATATTAAAGCTCCATAGCATAATCAATTATGGGCTTATTGCAAAGTACAGTAGGATTCAATCTCTAGGAATGCCTCAGGGTATGTCTTAGAAGGACGATAAAACTAACAGTAATGGGGCTACAGCTTCTAAGGCTAATTTTCACAGTTACAAATTTTATAAATAAATAGAAGGAATGTCAACCCTCAGTCACTCAGCTTGAGGTCTCTCATGCTGATAACTCTTCTCTTCTCAGATACTCTCCCTTTCCTCAGATATATTCCTTTTTCTGTTCTGAGGCCCCTGGGACGTGTTCAAAGCACTTCCATTCCTACCTTTCACATCACTAAATGGAGCAAAGAACTAAGGCAACAAGGAATATGCAGCAAGTACAGGAGGGGATGGTGCCCTCCCTAATGTTGCATCTCAAGGAACAATCGTACCACCCGCAAGCGCGATTTCATGAGATCTCAAACTAAGCAGCATGAGGCAGTGCCAGATGGAGAAGAGGCTGCCTTGGAAAATGCAAGAGCTATGGGTAGTGACATTGGTTGTTTTGCAGTAGTTTCTCCTCAGCATGCAAAATGACACGAGGAAAAAGACTCCCAAACTCAGTGGCTGTCTTGCCAGAGTTCCTGAGATTGTTTATTTCATATCATGCAAAAGGAAAACACAAGGAACATTTTTCCACTCTAGCTGCTGTTTCACACTGGACACCACCCAGGTCTCCTGCTGAGCCTCACTAGACTCAGCTAAATTGCTGTGTCCCACCAATGTACAGCCAGGGGAACCCTTCAGCACATTAACTTGGTTTTGTCTTCAACCCTGCCAGTGATGGGGAAGGGCTTGAGAAGGAATGAACAGATTCTGTGTGGCAACATCTGGTTGTGCAGATAACACCAACAGCAGATATTCTGCTTTTATCATTGTGGGGCTGTCTTTGAGCATCAAGGACTGGTAGGAAGAGATGGGATTCACCTGATAAAATGGGACAAAGAAGCTTTGTCAACAGGCTGGCCAGCCTGGTGAAGAGTGTTTTATAGTAGGACTGGAATGGGAGAGAGATGGTTACTTGCAATCAAGTGAAGAAGTGGTGGAACAGGGTGGCAAGGAAGGGTAATGTGGACAAGAGAGAAATTCCATTTAAACATAACAGAAAAACATTTTACTGTGAGAGTGGTTGAACATGCAGCAGGTTGCCCAGAGACTGTGGTGTCTCCCTGTCTGGAGATATTTCATACCTGACTGGACATTCTCTGAGCAGTCTGCTGTAAGTGACCTGCTCTGACCAAGGGGGTAGGACTAGCCAAGCTCTAGAGGTGCCTTCCTGATTCAACCATTCTTTGATTCTGCCTTTCCTCTCCCTCCACTCCTTCCTGCATCCTTTTCAAAGATATTTTCTCACAGTTTCCACCCCAGTGCAGCTCTCCTCAGAGATGTAAACACAAAGAAAAGTGTCTGGCACTTCTACTTGTTGGTGTGGTTCAAATCCCAACAGCATTTTGTCTGCTAACATTTCCAGTGTCCGTGTCCTGGAGGAGATCACACTAGGAGCAATGAGACTAGAGGCAGAGAGGAAAATATACCTCATTATTTCAGAATCCTCCATTAAAATGTAGTCTGTTGTACATTGTTATAATCTTTGACAACAAAGGTTGGCCTTAAAGGATAAGATTGAAAACCATGAGGAAATTACATGCAGTGGAAATGGCCAATGAAAGCATACCAATATCCACAGAGCCTTCAAGATCTAATATGATCTAATAAACAGAAGATCAACCTGGAATCTGAAACTGGATAAATCCTTGCCTCTGCTGCTCCCTTGGTTATTGAATGTCACACAAGTCACTTGACCATTCTTTCCATAATATCACTTATGCACCCAATCCTACTTGTTCCTACACCCAACTGTGAAATGGGGTTTAGAACAATTAACTTCCCACACTCCTTATTTGATGCCAGAATTAATTAGTTCCTTTGTGTACGAAGAATTCTAATGCTGCTTTTGCCATCAGAGTATTCCTTGTAGACAGTAACTACATTTTATAGGGATATTATTACTGTTCCTCTGCAGCTGCACAATGGATGTGTTGTCACCTACAAACAGCAACATGGCTTGCATTGGATGTTTACACAGGAGAAGAACGATCCTTTTGGGGGCTACCCCTCACCAAGAAACCCTTGGTGAAAGTGTGTTTGCTGCCAGATTCTTAAGGGAATTCCATCCAGGTTTATAGTCACTCATTTCTCTCCCTGACCAAGTTCAGCAAAACCTGTGCCTCTGCACTTTGAGACATCTAAAAAAAGATGTACACCTTCCTCCTGTTGGTACACAACAAAATGGAAAACTCTTCTATAGAAATTGTACAGCCTGTTTATGTCAGATTTTCAAAAAGAAAGAAAGATCATTTTTTTGTTTCCCTTTCTTTAGATAAGAAAGTCATCAGAGAGCATTCTAGATGTTTCACAGCTTAAAAATTGTGGCATTTATGTTACAAAGGATTGTGGGGTTGCAAGTCACAGTTAGCACCAGGCTGATGCATGAGTTTTTTAAGGGGGTTTCCAGTGTAGTCACCCATTGGATCGCCCTTTTGCCTTTAGTTTTAGCAGACTCCCACAGACCGGGAGTTGCTCAGATAGACAATGAGTGATACATCCCCATTCAAGCCAGTCCAGCTCCCTGGTGGTTCTGGTGGGCCAACAACTGCAGGAAAAGCACCCAGTTGCTTTTTCCTTGGTGTAAATCCCCCTGAAATGCCAATGGGAACATTTTGCAGGGAAGGATGCAGAGCAAAGCAAGTTTTCTTCATACCATCAACACTGTTCTCAGGTCTGGGCTCTGTAGTTCTACCTGTGTTGCAGAAGATGGTGTCATTTTTCCAGGAGCTCATTGTTACCCGGAGTAATTCACATCCAAAACCTCTAACTGCCCTGCCAGGCTGACGGAACTATGAGGCACAAAGATCCAAAATCCAAGTTTCCAGGGACCACAGACAGGATAAATTGTACATACATGTATGGGCTCTGCTGAGAGTGAGGTGCAGCACAGGACATCGTGGTGGTCTCTTGGGTGTTTCGTATGTCTGTCATGTGGAGTGCTGTAAAACTGAACAATATAGACCTTTTAATTAGAGGTGGAGACAGACACCTCATGCATCCATGCCAGAAATACCCAACCTGCCTGTTTTAAATAGCTTTTCATCCATGGCCGAGCTCTTTAAACTTTCTCCTTTTATTAAAACAGCTCAACTGAGACCATTTTAATGTGCCCCCATCTAGTTATTTTATTGGAAAATATTAAAAGTGTGGGCCAGGTGAAATTAAATGCTTTGAAAGTGGAAATCAAGCAGTACTTTTGGTTTTCAAAATCAGCTTCCCCTCCTTGTGCTGATGCACTTAATACTATCCCCTTATTTAAGAGGTATTGTTTGAGCTAAAATTGTGAGTAACTCTGTAGTGGGCACGAACAAAGGAAATGATAAGTAAGAAAAATACAGCTCATTAGAGAGAGTGTGATTAAAAGGGGAAATGGACTTCCAAAGGCTTGAGATATTTTTCTCTGGTTATTAACCAATATTCCTAACATTCCCTCCACCACATGCCAAGGGTAGATGGGAATAAAAGCAGGAGAAGCCAAAGATAGCATGTCCTCTGCTAGCTGCTGAGACCAGCAGGTCACCTCCAGGGAAAGGCTGAAAGGGAGGCACAGAACTGCCCCTTTCTATCTCGAGCAGAGATGTTGTGTCTCATTGGTGGAAAAGATCAAGCTGCCACTTTCCAGACTGGCATATCCTAGCTGAAGGCTTGGCCTGGATGGTTAAGCCTCCTGCATGGATCAGGAGTCAGCTGATGTCCTCTTGTGGACAAGTCAAAGTCCATAACCAGAAGGACAGCAGTGCCCATGTGCCTCTTACCAAGCCAGCCAGGCAGCCAGCCTTCAAAGTATTTCTGATTTCAGGTGAGAATGGCTCAGAGAAGAGGGGGTTTAGGACAGCAGCTGGCAAGGGACTAACTCCTCAAACACATACATTGAAAAGTTTTTCTGTCCACTATTAAAGCATCTCCTCCTGGTTCCCACTGAAGCACTGCTGGTGTTTTAGGTCCCACCCGACCCTAAGGTCATTTACAGAGGACAGGAACAAGGCCTTGAGTATTGTCACCATAGACACAGGATTGTCACCGTGGTGCTACCAACAGCATGGTCCCAGCCATGTGCCACGATGTGCACAAGCTGAGGATGAGAATCCCACCACACTCCTTCTCCCCACTGAAGGCTGTCCCTGACTGGGCTGCCCCTGCTGTCATGAGCAGGCACTGGAAGAGTTGCCTGGACAGTTCTCCAACCCCAAACAATCATTCTCCTCGGCACAGCTTTGATGTAACTTGTCCACTAACACCCGCCACAGCTGATGCACAACACCCCTTTCTTTGTAACCAGGGGTGTGACGAGGTGTTTGCCGTGGGATCCCAGTGTGGTTTTGTGGTTCACATTATCTGAAGGCTGAGAAAAGTTCCTCTAGGCTATAGCACAAGTTCAAGAGCTGGCAAAGAGCAATCCCTGGAGCTGTAGGAGGTGAAAGGGGGGACTACAGGGCACAGAATCAGTGAGGCAAAAGGGCATATCCTGGTGTAATCAAGCTGTAAAGGCTGACTGTTAAAACATGCCTGTCCCATCCACCCCAGCACAGCATCAGTGTAAATGACACCAGTTCAGCTGGGAGCGAGGTGAGGACTTCCTTGGGGACAGCATGACAAAGACATGACACCACAGCTGGCCTTTCATGAACCTGATGCAAGGTGCAGCAAATCCATTTTACACAGGTCCCGCTCAAAGGACAGCTGAGTATGTTCACATCACAGCACTCTCAGGAAAAAAAATAGGAAAGAAGAGCTATGGGAACAGTACTTCTCCCAAATTTTGGATTGTTGTGCTTTTTATTTCCATGAACAAAGCCATGAAGACATAGTAATGCAAACAAAAAAATGTAAAATACGACTTTGATTTGACCTTAAGAGGATACGGGATATGGATAATAATAAAATATTTCTGAAACTAAGGAATAAATCTAGCCCTGGGAATTCTCAGGGAGGGGAAAAAGCATTCATAAAAATTCACTCCTCTCTGAGCTGCAGCCCTGAACCTCCCATGCACTAGATGGGAGACACTGATAAATCTAGGAGTCCATATGTGCCAACCAGCTCATATGTTTTCAGTGAGCAATGACAGGGAGCCAAATTGCTTTATTCCGATTAGTGAAGGTCCTCTGACTGCAAAATACACCGTGCGAAAAAAAATATTGAGTTTTAGTTCGCTGACACATCAATTTAAGAGAATTATTGCTCTCACATAGAGGCCAAAGCATGTATCTCCCTTCATGTATGTGCAGTAAAAACTAATTGTCAACTTTTATGTAGGGTGAAAGGGGAGGGAGAGAGGAATGGGAATGGTACCTCTCCAACCTGCAGCAGCATGTTCTGACTCCCGTGTGTTATCTCAGCGGAGAGCCACTCGCATTTTGTTTTGTTCCCAAATTCAAAACAAACTCTCTGTAAACAGCAACACGACTCGCATTTTTTTTTCAGCTCTCTCTTCTCTAAAGAAGTTTCTAGAAAGCTGTTTCATCCAGCTTCTTGTTCGTACAGTCTCACAGATGGCCAGAGAGACCGCTAATGAAATCCACGACTGGACCGTCTCCGGCTGCGGCTTGAATCTTTCTTACTCTACTCACAGGAGTGATTTGGCAGGGGGGGATGCCAAGGTGCCTGGGACGTGTGGTCACTTCAGAGCCTCCTCTGGGTGGGTTTTAAGCCCTGTCATGTGCTGGAGCTGATTCAATTATGCTATTTCCTGATTTGCCATGATGCTCCCCTGGCCCAGAGGAAGGGGGGCCGCGGGTCCTAGGCGCGCTAATACCACTCAGACAATAGGCATGCGAAATTGATGTTCATGCAATATCTTTAAGTCTCCAGAGATTTGTGTTTTAGCTATTGTACGCAACGCTTCGCTTTCATTGCTTCTCTCCTTCACCTTTGTTTCCCAGCTCGCCGTCTCATCTCCTGCCTTGGCTGGGGCTCTGGCTGCTGCGGGTTTCTTCATTGCATATTCAGGAGATCTACTGGTGCAAAGCAACTCATTTTCACCACCTGAAATTCGCACCGTGAAGGCAGAAATAATCAAATATTTTGAAAAAAACTGGTGAAGCGAAACACTGCACATTAATTATTGTGATAGTTATAGGATAATAACTAATTATTAATTATGATTTCCAGCAATTGCTGCTTTGTATTTTGTTGAAATCTTCAGCTCAGCATTGAAATTTGTACGAGTTCCTCTAATGCAGCATTTTTACAATCAAAATATATAGCATGCTCCCATTTTTGCTGGAATGATTTTCCTCTGTGATAAAACAGGAACTGGCCTTTCCTAGGATAAGAAAAGAATTCATACAGCTTACAACTCTGGCACTACCTCTGCCAAAACCAGAAAGAGAAAGAGAGAACAAAATGGGGTTTTTTTAATCCCAGCTTTCTCCTAGCCCCAGTTATTTCACCACTTCTCCATTTTCTCACGACAGACTGTTTTTGATTTGTTTTCAAAATGAAGGCCTAGATGACAGACAACTGTAAGAACAAAGGGTTCCAAACAGGAAAAGGGACTTTGGGGAGGCCCTGGGCATGGGGGAGGAGGGGGTGGCTGGGAATCCAAAGGGGAGACAGGAGGGTTGAGGAGGGGCAGCCTTGTGCGTGGGTAGTGGGCACATGATAGACAATGACAGAGAAGGGGGGGACTGAAATAAAGGGGAAAATGAAAAGAAAGGAAAGCTGGGGGCAGCTCTTGGAGCACGGGGTGTGTCATTCCCTTGCCTGAGGGAGGAAATGGAGAGAGGTAGGAGGACCTGCCTGCCTGAATGAACATCCAGGCCAAGCAGAGCTCCTCCCCTGCCTGCCAAGGCTGAGCCCTGATCCACAGAGGGCTTGGTTAGATGTCCCTGCTGAAGGGAAATAAGATTCAGAAGGAAAGGATGAAAATTACTTCAGAAAATGCCTTGCACCTTTCTGCTGAATTTGAAAAGTGAAAAGTGATGTGGGACTTGTACCCTCACAGCACACTGCTCATGGCTGGGAGGGCAGGGGAAGCACGAGGGCTCCTCCAGGCCACTCGGCCACTCTGCCCTTGTGCCCAGGCCACCACTTCCTTCTGTGGAGTCACTCTGAAGACACAGGTCTCAAACTGGGGGCCAAGTGACTCCAGAGAGCAGGCACAGAGTTGAGGATGGGGAGAGAAAGGGACAAGTGCTTGGGAAAAACTACCAAGCCTTTGCTTTTCCTCCAAGCTCTCCCTGCTCCGGCTGCTGTCAGCTTTGTGTTACTTGGAAGACAGATTGGGACCACAGCCTGCAACTAATGTGGAAGTGTTCCCTCCTTGTGAGGGCTGGCTCACCCTCTTCAGCTGCTGAGCTGAGTGGGGACAAGGACAAGGCTGTTGGAGGCATGTCTGCATTGCATTTCCCCGGAGGAAAGCCCAGCCCTTCTGTTCAGGACAGTGAGGAGAGGGAGCAGGCCACAAAGTCACCCAGGGCACAGAACCATGGACACACGTCAGTGTAACAGGGAGCTGGGAATATGAATGGGAGGGGATGAGCAGGCAGTGAGGTACAGTGTGCAAAAGCCTACCCCTGGGGGGATTTTTAGGACAGCTCTGGACAGGATAAAGACTGACTTTGCTGGACTTTGGGACGCAGCAATACCTCTGCTGGGCACTGGACAGTATGGGTTGTTCCCCATATGGGTTGTTTCCCCATCTAGGGGAAAAAGGAAAGATCTGGAAGCAGGCAGGCAAGTGTTTGGGATAGACCGAAACAGAATCAGAAATGCATCCATGGCAGGAAGCCAAAGTGCTGNGGTTTTAGACCCACTACTTGACATATCTAAAGTGTTCAAGCATTCAGACCTTAATAAGCAGCACTAACAGGAAGGGAAATTTCTTAATGACAGCATTTGCTACAGACCTTTATCCGTATCAGAGATGCATAACAGGAGCTGGGCAATCTAATGGAGATTAACTGCTCAAAGGAAATAAAAAACACAACACTTCCACACGGTCCTGGCTGCTGCCTTAGCTCCCCATCCCCTGGCAGCTTCCCAAACACACAAGTTCATACCGTGAATGCTGAATTGGAAAAGCTGGAGGGCAGAGCTCTCGTGGAAACCACAGAGGGAGAGCATACATGAAGAAAAGGCTTTCTGCATGACAGGATCTAAACTGGAAGGTACTTCTGCTGGGGAAATAGCCCCACATAACAAGACTGAGCCAGGAAAAAATGGCCTTGCTACAGTGTTGTTGATTAAACCTACCGTGATTCAAAGAAGCAGCAATTTGCTACTTAATTGTAGCCAGGCACAGAAAGGAAAGAAAAAGTAAACAGTAAGAGAGCATTTTCTCACTCCATCTAGCTCACCTACTGAAAATTTTTGTTCATGGTGGCTTATTCCTCATGCAGAGTGTAGGCATTTATTTGAATAATAGATAGATACCTATCTCCAGGTACAGAACTGGGCATGCTACAAAGTACACAAACAAATTAATGCTAGGCTCAGTGCCCAGATAAAAAGGCTTACCAAAACAAACAAACCAACCTCAAAAGCTCAGGTCTCAGCAAAAGAAAAGAGTCCCAAAATAATGTAGGAAGTATGAGAGTAAAAAGTTGTAATGCTCCTGACTGGAAATGTGTGTCTAGTTGTGTTACATCAGCCGAGGTTTCCTTATGATAAGCCCTGTAATCTCTCCCTATAGTGGGAGATGGTCCTTGCTGTCTGCAAAGGAGAGGCTGTCCAGCCATGAGACAGGAGTCTGAGGCTTAAAGAAGATATGAGATTTGGCCCAAACTGCATGCAGAAGTAGGATCAACTACAGAATGCTTTCCTCCCAGCCCCAGATTCAGCGATCACACACAGCTGAGATTCATGGCTTGTCTCTTGAAATCCAGCATGGTATATTAAATGTTGACCTGAGCTTCCTTCTCTGACCTCATACTGTGCCTTCCAAGTCAGGGAAATGATGTTCAAGGTTGAAGTCTGAAACTGTTAAGGACAGGGTTGGGAGAAGATGAGAAAAACCCTGTAGAAGAGATATCTTGTTTGAGAAAAAACTAGTCAGAATGCAAGGACAATTCTGTATCTGTCTCATTTGCTTTGGAAGGACACGACAAAGCAGCAGTCACTCAACAGCCTCAGGCCTGGATAATTAAAACCGTTATATAATGTCAGGTAAAAGAGGAAACCGTTTTTCCACGGTGTTGTGGTTTAACTCCAGATGGCAACTACACACCACACAGCCAGTTGCTCACTTCCCCCGTGCTGGGATGGGGGAGAGAATTGAAAGCAAAAACGAGATAAAGGTTGAGGTGGAGATAAAGACAGTTTAACAGGTAAAGCAAAAGCCATGAGTGCCAGCAAAGCAAAACAAGGAATTCATTCCCTGCTTCCCATGGGCAGCCGTGCCCAGGAGAGCAGGGCTGCATCACGTGTGACGGTGACCTGGGGAGACAAACACCGTCACTCTGAACGTACCTCCTCCCTTCCTACTCTTCCCCCAGCTCTACATGCAGATCATGGTGCCATATGCTCTGGGATATCCCTTGGGGGGTCATCTGGGGTCAGCTGTCCTGGCTGTGTCCCTTCCCAGCTCCTTGTGCACCCTCAGCCTCATCGCTGGTGGGTTGGGGTGAGGAGCAGAAAAGGCTGTGACTGTGTGAGCTGGGCAGTAATGGAAACACCCCTGTGTTATCCTACCCTGCTCCAGCACAGATCCCAAACACAGACCCATACGAGCTACTGTGGAAAAAATTCACTCTGTCCCAGTCACAACCAGCACACGTGGCAGACTAAATTCGAACACCTCCTTCCCACTTGCAGCTCGGGGTTGTAGGTTTTTTTTCTTTTCCAGAGCATCTTGAGCAGATAATCAGAGCGTGCTGACATTCAGCAGTAATCAATTAGCGCCTACTTTAGATTAAATTGAGAATATGTAAATTGGACTCCTCATCAGGCACCACAGTCAACACTGCAGAGACACTCACCATGCTCTGAACATATCAAACAGATGAAATGCGGAAGTTGTTCCAAATCCTTCTCCAAAATAGGAGGTCAGGTGAGCTACAGCAACCATTTAAGATTTCTTTTATCTTTCGTTTTGTTTTTGTTTTTTAATTTATTAGCTTCTGTTAAATTAGCCTCTATGATTCTTTTGCCAACCTGACACAAACCTGACATTTTTATGGAGTTAGTCACCTATATAACATGATAAAATGCACCACTTATAGATTAACACAGGGAATCCAACCCTAAAAGGTGCATTACAACATTCCTCATCTTTGTTCCTTCTTGCAGTGAAAACACAGCCACCACCAAGTGTGAAGAGCTCATGCTGGTCCTGGCAATGTTTGGAATAATTCCACTTTGTTTCATAAAAACACAAAGAGGAGAATCCTCGGTGTCATCCCACTTGCAGTGCCAGAGCACCCACACCTGCTGGGTAGCCAAGTCCCTGCTGGACCAGCCCAGAAGTCCTACATGGGTACAACAGAAAAGTCTTGCAGGAACCACTTCCATCTTCAAACACTGAGCAAGGAGCTTGGGAAGAGCAGTGTAATTATTTTTATCATGGGGATTTTTTTTCCTCTCTGAGCAGCAAACTTTCTATCAGACCCCATCTTGGATCAGTCTGCCTGACCTTTCATTATAAATTAAAAATGTTGATTCTTCACCACCTCACTTTCACAGCATCCGCCCTCAGCTGATCACATTTGGAGAGAGACAATAACTGGACCTTACTGAAAGTGGATATTGTAGAAGGTGCTCATTAAAAGGAGCATCTAACTTGTGAGGGGATGAAGGAAAGCACGGATGTGTCAAAAATACATACATTTGGGTGAGGTTGGTTTTTTTAAATATCCTTTTTGTCTCTACAGACCATCCCCTTACACAGAAAGGTTTTTCTTCTGGCCTCTTACTGCATGCGATTGCCATGACTATAGGGGGTTTGCAATTCATTCTGCTTCAACAAAAGCCCTATGCTTCAGCCTCCTCTTCTCTCTCCTGTATTATAGGTGAGATTGTTTCTGTAGAGACCAGTTTGTCATTTTTGCTCAAACGTAACCCATTTGCATAACTCATAAGGCATTAGCAAAAACGCACCCCTCGAACGGCGCCACACACGCGCATATATATGCGTATAAAGCTGTCACATTGTGCCTACAATAGCATAACAACGTACAGCAGATAGATTACTCTTGTCCCACAGTTTGTTTTTGCGATTAGCAGGCATGACGCAGACCCAATAGACATTAGCATGTCCGGGAAGCACTCACAATAAATTGCCAGAGCTACTAATAATTTAGATATTTTTATGACTGTTCAGCGCTGGCTAATTTCGTCTAATAAAATCCCATTAAGTTGCTGCCTAGTCCTTTTCCTTCCTCCAAGTCCCCGAACGGGACTTATATGCTAATTGCAACCAGTATATGCTAATTAGACCTTATTTCCATTTCTTAAAGAGATAAGCACTGCCTTGTGCCAACCCATCATTAACACCTCCCACCTTTGCCGCAACCTTTCCGTCTGGCTCGCTCAGAGGCGCGATAAAGCATCGCTTTCGGCTCCGCGCAGCGTCGGGGGGTCCCTGGGAAGGGGGGAACAGGGAAGTGCTGCTCCGCCTGGCAGTGCGGGGAAGGCAGGGAGAGTTGCCCGGTGCGGGAATGCCGCGCTCTCCTGCCCTCGCCGCTTTTTAGGGGAATTCTCAGGGGTCTTGGTCTGTGAGTGGGAAAGAACGCGAGCCCGGGCTGCCGGCGGGTTTGCGTCCCGCGGCTCCCCCGGAGGAGAAGCGGCCCCCGCTGCTCCCCGCACGCCCCGGCAGCTCTCTCTCCATCACGCCCAGCCCACGCGGGCTCATTAGAGCTTCGGGGAAGCAATCAAGAGTTTATCATGCTTGAAGGGGCGGCGGGTCTCCTTGCGCTGCCTAATGTGATTTCGCGGCGCTGCAATGTAGTCGGAATTAGATCCATATTAAAGATGGGTTAGCGGAGAGGGAGCGCGAGAGCGAAAGCGAGAGGCAAGCCCTGCTCTGGTTTTAGAAAGCACAAGGTGCCTTTTCAGCTGCGGGCTGCGGTGCCGTACACTTGGCTCTCGGGAGGGTGACCTTCAAATCCCCGCGGCAAGATTCGTCAAGAGTTTTCAGGCTGAATACATAAGGATTCAAGCGAACTCTAGGCTGTGTGTTTAGGCCGGCAGCCTTGCTCCGTGGCCTCGGCACCAGAGTCTGGGCTTGTCAGCGCTAGGGTAAAAGCCCACCGGGGAAGAAATGAGTCCGTGGGAGAGAGGAGGCAAACTCCCAGGTTCCAAGGTGTAAAACCAGAGCAGTGCCACCAGCACGGTGCAACTCAGCCGGGAGTTCAGGCGAGTAGCTTATCAGCACGTACGTTTCCCTATAAAAGGCATTTCTTGAAATTACTTAGAAATGCCGTTTCCCTTCTGCCTTTCCCAGAAAGCGAATTGCAACGTTTTACTGTCTGAGGAAGACAATTGCAAAGTCAAAGGATCTGGGAATATTAGCGGTGCCATTGTTTGAGAAAGAAGCAGCCTTGAAACATCATTTGCAAATCTATTCATTATTCTGAAATGCTAAATGCAGTAAGAGCGGGTTTAGCATCTGTCTGCTAACTACCTCCCTGATTATTACCCGGTGGAAGAAGGAGAGCACAGGCAGACAGAGCTTTACTCCAGGAAACCCAAGCCCTGTAGATGTGAAGTGTTCCCAAAACACGCAGACCCCTCAGCCCCCACCCCAGGCAGGGCTCTTCACATCTTTGCTTTGTGCTGCGCTTGACAAATGAGGGTAGCGTGGCTCCTTATTTTCGTGGGTAAAATGACTCCCTGCTGCTGTCTCCGGGAGCTCAGCGATGTTACGCCAGGGATGAATTTGCCCACGTCCGCCTCAAACGAATGCATTTCTCCCCATAACCAAAATCATTATCCGCCTGATTTCCCCTTCACGTTCCTTATCTCCCCCCTCTGAACACACACACACACACACACACACACACACCACACAGAGCACGCTCACACACACCCGTGTCAGTCACAGCTCGCTGTGCCACAGGACTGAACTTCACCCCGCGCTGTCCCCAGAGGGGTCACACACGGCAGACGCGAACACGCAGCAGGCTGCCGGAGTTCCCTCTCTGGGGCAGCGCGACAAAAGGGCAGAAACCCCTCGGGGGCGGTGCCGGGGCGACCCGCCGGAGGTGACATTGGATCGCAAGGTGGGGACCGGTGCGGAGCGGGGCAGGGGCCGCTCCCCGGGGCGGCACAGCCCGTGGCGGTGCCAGCCGCTCGCCGGTGCCGCGGGGGAGTGGCAGCAGCGGCAGCGGCAGCGGCACAGCGATGCTAGTATAAGATGGAAGAAGAGGGAAAGGGCACGCGAGGCGAAAATCCATCAGTATGTAAAAACCATCGGAAAGGCTACTTTCTTTCAGTAAAATTAAATGGACTGGAGGGGGGCTCCCGTGGAGCTGATCTTTTTATTGCTTGCACGTCTCTCTTTATACCTCTCCCTTCTGCTATTACTGATTATTTAACTCTGTAGCTGCACTTTAACTTTAGAAAGAGCTCCAGGATACAGTCGGTTTGAAGGAGGCCATACAAAATAAAATTTTATATTTTATTGCATTGTATTGTTCAGCATTTTAAAGAGGTAAATTAATCACTAAACTGCTGTTCTGTGCTTTAAACTGCCAGCTGTTCAGTGCTCTGAATTACAAGATTTATCCTTCAGGATTTTTTTTTTAAATCATTTTTTTTCCACCTTTCATATAAAGACTTTATAGGGAAATAAGAACATGCTGGGGAGCGGAGGAGGGGATTAAGAGACAAAGAATCACACTGTGCTTTGGTCTTCATCCCACATCAGATGACTTGGTGACAGCCCTTCCTCTGTGGGCTTTACAGCTTAATTACCTGGATTGTGGGCTTTCCCATTTCCACTCCTTCCAATCACCCTCAGACTTTATTAGTATTTAGAGCATCCTGCTTAGTCTGTTGGGTTTTCTCCTCACCTTGGCAGCTGTAGTGTTAAACATACACAAAAGGCCTTCGCTAAGCCCTCATCACTGTGATCTGTGCTTAAATCAAACAACACAAAGTCTGACCACAGCAGGGACCTTTTTTCATTACAGGTAGAAGTGAGGCAATAAAAAGAAATGTGGGGGAGGGGAGCCTGTGTGTGTGTGTGTTTGCAAATGCCCTCCAAGGTGTCCACAGGCCCTCTCCCTTCAAGAGAGTCTGCAGGGCTGGTGAACAGGAGAAAGGGAGGATGGTGAAGTACTTATTCTGTGCTTTCAAATTCCCATCTTTTCCTTTAGCTTTTCTGAATCGCTTCTCTGCAATTTTCACTGAAGCACAGTTTTGAGCCCTGGGTTAAGCAGCACGAGCCATCTGACCCCTTCCCTTTCTTTACATGTGGCTGGTGGCAGCTCACCTGCAGCTTCTGCTCAAAGCATCCTCACCCTGCCCAGGAACAAAGGAGCTCAGGGTTTCTGCTGGGAAGCAATGCCAGCCCATCCAAATGGGGTGTCAAGGCCTGAGCTACAGCACAGGCTGTGGCTGGGCTCACCATTCTACACAGAGAGGAAGGATAAACAAACCCAGAATCCTCTTCACAACCCCAACATTGCTTCTTCAGCCAGTCTGCCTCCACCAGTTTCTCTAATTTCTTTCTGTGTTACACTGGAGAGTCAACTTCTGCAGAGAGTGGGGCAGGAGAAGTGCAAGGTCGAGATGGAAAGTCTCTGTACAAATTCTAGAGCAAGGCTGAACGTTTGGCTACGTAACACAGATAGATAGCCACATGTACAATTACAGCCTGCATCCTACGTAACAGGTGAGAACAGAATGCCTGCAACATCTGGTAGCCAGAGCAAATACAGGAGATGGAAGTCTCTTGGTAGCCCCATGAAACAGGTTTTCTGAGCATGAGTTTGGCAGTCAGTCTATGTTTATCTCCAAGACACTGCTTTCAGACACCACTGAAAAATCCCAACTCTCAGCCACTGCCTTTTGAATCTCATCTTACCCAGAACTACAGTCATCTTCCTTCCCATCCAGCCAGAGACGTGGTGACTGCTTGAGTCCAGAGCCTGAGTGACCCTTTCTGGGCATCCTGAGGGCAACAACACCTCCTACCACCATTCCTCAAAGCATCTTGGGGCCAACAGCTAGGGATGCTCTCTGCTTTTGTGGCATCTGCCCAAACATCCTTCTCCATACACATGGGAAAGGCCAGGTTGGGTGGGGACCTGAGAAACTTGATGTGTGTGTGGCATCCCTGCCCGTGGAGGGTGGGAATGGGGCTGGAACTAGATAATCTTTAAGGTCTCTTCCAACCCAAGCCATTCTATGATTCTGTGTTTCTATGATTCTATGATACACATCCCCAGAAAACTTCACATGCTCTTTTCTTCATGCCTGAATAGCATGGTTCTAGTCATCTTCTCAACTTTTTATGTAGTTAGATCTAAGCCTGTTGTTTTCCCCCTTTCTGTTGCCCCAAAAGGGCTCACAGGCTTCACTTTGAATGGCACTTGACCATGCAGCTATGTCAGTGCTATTAATTTCATTAAAACATCCTAATTGAGAATGCGAGCGCAGTTTGTCACAAGCAGTGTGCTGGGTCAGAAGACAGGCACGGATGCTGGACCCTGACTACAGACCAAGCCAAAGGAGTGCTGAAGGAAATACACCTTTCTCCAAGAAAATTGTTCTCCCTGTTCTCACTATTACATGCCCAGCCATTTTCAGGTTAAAAACACTGAGAATTTGTGTGCAGTGCAGATTTTTATTTCACATCTCCCTGAAAACAAGGCAGAGGAGAAAGAAAAGACATATTTAAACATAATCTATTCAGGAAGAATTTTATTTCCTTTAGCCTGGATGATCACACACACTGCTTTTTCTTGGGAGAACCCAGATCATCCCAAAGAAAATCCTTGTCATGTTCATTTGTCTTGGACATTGATCAAGGCAAAAAAAAGCCACGCCTTTTCCAAGGGCATTACAGACAGGGGCTGTGGCCCCTTGCCCCCGAGTCAGCTCATTTATTACAACCTGAGCTAAAATGGGTGTTGAGAAAAAGGAGGAAGTATTGCAATGGCCCCTGCTTCTCTGGTCCTCTGTTTTGAGGGAATTTAGCACAGCACCTGTGCCTACAGCATTCCCTAAAACACCCCCAGACACCCAGACACTCACTATCACAAATACCATGAAGGGCACAGCCCCAGCCTGGCGGACTCCAGGTAAACACACACTAAGAGCTTGCCTTCTTCCCTTGAAATCTTACAGATCAAGAAAAAGTGCACAAAACACTAACAAAAAAAGACAGGAAAAAGGAGAAAGAGGTGATGAGCCCAGCATACCCTTATCCCACTGACAGAAGGCTCTTTTAGGATTCCTACTGTCTTAAAGCATGAGTGTGAGCTTAGACAGGTGAAACCACCACTGCCAAAATGCTGGAAAAGCATTCATTGGACGGTGTCTTGTGTGAATCAGGGAGTAGAAGCAGCTCTTGGTGAGAGGTTTAGAAAGGTGTGTGGGGATAGGGAAGAGCAGAGTTTTGGGCATGACTGGAAAGAGCAATTTCAGTGATTCATGAGGACAACTCTGTCATGAACTGTGTCTGTAATGCAAGTCAGTGGGTTACTTGTCACTTCAAAGCCATTGCAGAAAAGCTTACCTTCATCATGGCATGCTCTGAATTTTAATTAAGCCCCCCCTGAAAGCTATTTGAAGCCTCCCTAAAATGTTCAGATACAGAAAGCTTGGTGAGCTGAAGTGTGGAGATAATGCAGAAAGTTTTAAGATAACTTATTAATCTTGAAAATGTCTACGCAATGAGCTTGTTATCACCATGCTTTTTAAACCTTTGAAAAGGTAAATCAAAATGCATCAGTTCAAATAAAGTTTGCCACACTGATAAAAAATAAAATCTCATGACATTTCAGTTTCCAAATCTTTTCCAGTCTCTGTGTTACTAGCAAGTTTGGATCAGTTTCACAGCCCTTTGGAAATATTATCTAAATTATTAACTTCAATCAAAGGAATGAAGACAATCAGACTTCAAACAAAATTAATATCAACTTCCCCAACATCTGGAAATAACACCCAAAGATACGTGTCCCAACATTCTATGGTTCCTGCAGAAATTTTACCTTGGAAAAGGCTGATTTAAAAGAGCAGTAAACAGTTTTATTACAACCACACATGTAGTATAAAGTTGATTGTGGTACTTAGTCTGGGCTCAACAGGGCATCATATGAAATATCAAGAGACCAGTTCTCAATTCTTCATTATTTGCTTCTTGTACAGAAGGTTACAAAGCTCCAAGTCTCACTACATCATACTCTGCATCCTTTGTAGCTACTGTGCATAAGAATAATCAATCTTTCTTAAATTTCTGCGCGTGTGTGTTGTGCATTGTGCAGCAGCAGAGCCTGTCTTGTCCTGTAAAGGCTGATGGAGCAGGCTGGTGGGCTAAGAAGTGCTAAGCTGCACTGCAGTCAGGGCAGTCGCTGCTTCATGGAGCCCCTCAAAGCACCTGGCCTGGGGTAGACCACATAGTTTGTCTTTCCTAACCATCATGGGTAGAATTTGAAGGCCACCAATAACCAGATTTTCCAAGGAATGAAGCAGTGGAGATTTTCCACGTGACAGCCCAGCAATGAAACAGTGAACCCACCCATGCACATGAAGATAAACTCAGTTTGGAGCTGTTGTGTAGCTCATGTGAAGAAATGATGCATAGCCAAAACCTGGGACCAGCTTTCCACTGGATATGCATATTTATAAAAATTGTGAAGAGGCAGAAAAGGAAATAGAAAAAGTCTTCCAAAAGAGCCTTACCCATGGTGATGTGGATACAGAGATCTGAGAAGCTCTGCAGAGAAGCAAGCAGATCACGAGAATGACTCACAGCAAACCTGGGGAAGAAATCCTCCAGTGAGCTGCACCAGTAAACAAGGAGAGACTGGGGCTCAGCAGCAGCAAAGAGGGTATTCAGAGACACTCAAAAGTTACTACTTTTCTCTGCTTTACTAGAGAAAGATCTGGAAATAAAGCACTGGATGTCCATGATACAGTGGGGAGGGCTGGGGGTGGAATGTCTCTGACTGAAGTGGACCTGACTACCTCAGCTTGGGATATGGAGAACATATTGCACACACACATAGAGGAGATTTACCATATCCATCCACAGACGGTTCTTCCCCACACAGATGGTGTTTATCACCTGAATTGGCTTCAGAATTTTTTCCTGGGGAATTATTGAGTAATCAACTTATCTCTCACATAATCCCTTCCTTATTATCTAAGGCAAAAGCTGCTGGATCTAATAGAAGACCTGCACACAAAGGGCAAATAATGTTCATTACAACTGAACAGAAGTAATTCTTTCTTTAAATCTCAGATGCTGCACTCTGCAATGGGATTTCTTTTTAATCTAACACCACACCAAAATCTGATCAGATAAAGAGAAGTGAAATTGGCCCGGTGTCGAATTTTAGAGAATTAAGAAACCACAACTCCCCTGATCAAACAGATTTCACAAGAAAGAAACCTCACTAGCTTTGCCCATCCCAGATCCCCAAATGAAAACCTGAATATAATGAATATTCATGGTAGAGGAAGGAATAATATGGTCTTATTGAATGCACTCTGGGAACAGGTATAGAGGAAGAAAATAATAAAACAATATGAAATCTGGATTATATTTAGTTGAAGTTTTACATGCAATTTAAAATCAGATTGGATAGCTCTGGATGAGATGTGCTAATATGTGATAACATCCTAATATGCTGCATGGGATATTTTTCTGAAGAGTTTTCTCAAGCCATGAGCAGTGAGGGAGCGAAGGGAAGCTCAGCATAGCTTATCCAGATCAACAACTCTCTTCAAGACTGACAATGAGATTTTTAACAAAACCATTAGTCATTTGATTGAAGGCAATTTGACCAAAATTGATTCCCCCTGATCCAAAGGAATTAATTTCAAACACTGCAGGGTGTTTTCATGTAACATGAAAAGGCTCCTTTTGTGCTGCATGAGATTCAGACCCCACAGATCTGCTGTTCTGCAGCTCCCATCTGTGCATGGAAAATCCTTGACAGTTAGTTGTCCAGATATTTAATGTTTCAGAGGAATAATTTATTACAAGACTCTGGCACCTTTTCTATAACCATGTAGCAACAAACACTTGCCACCCAAGTTATTAATTACTCTGCTTTCAGGAAAACATAAGAAAAGGGCTGCAGAAGGAGAGAAACACATATGGGGTGATATATATCTATATATTATTTTAATTCTGACAGTGCACTGCTTCTCATTTGCTTGATAAACTGAAGCATCCTTAAGACATTTAGTGGACTAGAATTTCCTCTGGTTTGTACTGTTTTGACTGCAAGGATGTGGTGGGAGACCAAGGTCCTTGACAGCACCAGTTGCCACAGAAACTGCTATAAAGGGAATCCAGTGTGTGTGGATCCTGGGACTGGTATAATTTAGGACATGGCACAAGCAAGCTTGTTCTCAGAAGCTGATGGCTGTGCTAAGATGCCCATTTCAGACCAGACTGGCTTTTAACTTCATGGTGCACTGTTGGGGAAGGTGTGGACTTCAATCACTGTGGCAGAGCCCTAAGAGTGAAGGGTAGGCTATTGAACCAGCTGGATATTGTACAGAAGGCGTCTGTCCCTGCCAAATCCTAAAAGACAAATTAGGTTTCCATTCCACTCTGATTGGATTCCACGTTCCAGATGTGCTGTGACAATCCTCAGCAGCATGGATCTCTCTGGGAAAACAAGCCCTGAGTGCAGAGCTCCTGGGTTAAAGATGAGGTAGGTGTCAGTCTGCTCAGCTCTCTCAGGACTGAGGTGTTCCTGAGCACAGCCAGATGCACAGCTTCAACCAGTTGGGGAATGTTAAAGGAAAAAGTTCATGACACTCAGGATGAGGTGGACACCTTCAGGAATGCAGGTTTGCACTCAGGCACATTCAGTTCAGCTATAAGCCACATTATATGCACAGGTCCTTTTTGGGATCAGCCCTCCATACCTTCTTAGTTTCTGTCACCTCCTTGGGTTCTTTCACATTCTGTTTTCACAAAAGACAAAGGGCTTCAAGTTCCTGATACAACCTGCATGAAGAACTAATTGCCTTCTAAGAGTGCTTTCAATCTTTCCTTCGGTCCTCATTACAGAATTTTAAACAATACAGACAAATCTCTCTTTGCCCCATCAACAAATTACTGACATGGAGAGTTCATTGGCTATTCTTGGGATTAAAGAAAATGAAGGAATGACAAAAAATTCTTATACTGTTCGGTAAAAAATGATTACTAGCATACAAAATATGTTCTTTAGCACTTCATTTTAGGATATGAATGAACAATTAACTGCTTTTCACTAGGAAGAAATCTCTACTAACAGCTTTAAAATGGAGGACACCTCTTGTCCCTCCTTTGGAGGAATATGTGTTTACCAGATCTATAGGTAAGCTGGATAAGCAGAAAGGAAAGGTGCATCACTGCACCACTGTTGCAAAAAATGTAGTGGTTTGTAAGTAAAGTTGCACATTTGGGGTTTTCAGCAATTTTGCAGTCAGGTATGGAAGTTATGGGATGTTACATTATAAGCAGCAGTGGTCAAGGCTACTCAGCAACAGCAGAGCAAAAATAGGAATTTCAGCCCTGAACATCTCCCTGGATTTCACATCTTCTGTTTCCCCATCAGTAATTTGCAAAGCAAAAACTATAACCTTTGGTCAACAATGTTGTTGCTGGGCTTATAAGAGCTCACCCTCATAACCAAGGGAATCCTTTTCTTCTAAGCAGTGGGCAAAAGGGGTGAGGCACTTTGGGATTTCTAGAGGAGAATTAATTCAGGTTGTACAAACCCAGTCGAAGGGAACCCTTTGCAAGCTTTGAGGCCCACGTAGCTTCATTAGCAATTCACAAACACATGAAAGTGATGCAGACAGACAGACTCGGTGGGTAGTGTGAGTTTGTACAACCCTGGGGAAAAAAAAAATCAGACTTTGATAAAAAGAAATGTGAAGTATTTTATAGAATATGAAATCCCTTTTGAAGTTTGTTAGAACCATTGGGCTCTCATTGAATGCAAAAGAGAAATTTGATGTGCAGCATCAACTCATACCCAAAAAATATTTCAGAAAAGTAGCACCAAAGATGAGAAGAAACTGAAACATTAACCTAAGAAAATATCCTTCTTTGTAATAAATTATGATTGGGAAGGACTTGGGAACTAAGTGGTTCAGCTTGCCCACATTAACTTGTCAGTTTAGGATTTGAGATCTTACTCTTGAAGGGATTGTGCCCACCTCAGGATGTTTCACCTTTATTTTACCCCACAGAAAATAGTCCAGTGTAACTCTGCAATCTAAATTACATAAAACTGGTAACAGATCAGATATATTTTTTCTGCTACTTGTCAGAATGAAGTGTATATCTAAGTTCAAAGGAGAAGGAATGGGAAGAAGAAGAAGGATGCGGTGAGCAAGGTCTATAAAAGTACTTTAATCCCTTCAGGAAAAACCCTATGGAATGTCACAAAAAATAAAAGCCAGCAAATAGAAATCCAGCATCATTCCACAGAGTTTAAGAAAACCATACCCCTGCCCTTTAGAATTCACTGAATAGGACAACCTGGAGAAAATCACATTAGCCTTGAAAGAGCAACAATTCCTCATCTGAGGTATTTTTACTGGTGTAATATTTCAGTGTCTCACAGTTGTAATTATCTAAACTTCGTGTCTGTGAGGTACAGCAATCCTCTTACCTCCTTTCACAGATGAAAGAATTGAGAGACAGAGCAGGGTCCTGTCTTAAGAGCAGGACGGGTCAGCAGTAGCACAGCACCTGTACTTTCTGCAGCTGCTCTCAGGGCTGCAATTTCTCCCCTGCAGGAAAGGTTTGTCTGCCCATGGAGCAGCCACCAAATCTCTGCTGGACAACGCGGGCCATGTAGCTCTGCAGCTGCCACAAACAACTGAGGCTTCTCTGAACCCCTGCTCAGAGAGGAGAGGAATCAAAAAGGTGGGGAAGAATGGCTACAGATGCTCTCAGTGACTCGCTGCAGGTCATGAAGGACCCAGGGCAGGGAAGGAAAGTGTCTCTGGATTTTTCACAGCTATTTTCCTCACTGCCATGGCACCCTGGGTCTCTCAAGATTACATTTCTATTTGAATTGAGCAGTGTTCATCTTTTCCACCTGACAGCTTCAACTGGGGTCTTGATCATCCTAGAAGATATAGTACTTAACTTTGACAAGAATGGTGCAAAATATTGCTGGTGAAAACAATAAAATGACAAAAAATAGAAGAATTAAATGATGATGTTTGTCCATATACTCCAGACACTAAAACAGTGGCCTTTCTAGTTTTGCATTTCTTGTTTGGTTTTTTTTTTTATGAAAGCTTGCAGGACTTTGTAAGAGATTAGAATAAGACCGCGATACTTTTCAGATCAACTTCCTATTGACAACTAGCCCTTAGCCAAGAAGGACAGACTTCACTAGGGAAACAGTACACATTTAATTTCAAAGTTCCACATACAGACCACAGGGGGAAAAAAAACCCCAAACCATCCTCTGGTCTGCAGTCTTACGCTTCCTACAGTGTCCATGAGCTACAAACTGCAGCACAGTAAAAGGGGTTTGCTATGCAAAATTCTGCTACCCAGTACAATGTGGGGAAAGTCAAAGTATCCACAGCAGAGTAACACCTGGAGCAAAACAATGCAGTACTACTGGTCAGGCTTATGACTTAAGAGGAGCCAAGTCCCTCTTCCCCACTGCTACACCAATCACCGCTCACAATATCAGGCTGTCTCCCTGTGGTTTTGGTTCAGCCCCAGATATAACTCTGATGCTCAGTTACACATCCAACCACATTTCATGAGGCCAAAAATCACACTACTAGCCAGCAGAACTCGAAACCCTATTGCACATACCTATGATGTACCTAAAAGATTCTTAGTCAGGAAGCCAGAGGCACACAAACATTGGCAGCGCTGCTGTTTTTGCAACCCACGGTGGCAAAAGGATTGCTGCTAGTTTACAAAACACAGCTGCTGACACGCTCCTCTTGGCCCCCTGCCAGCTTTCTGTCCTGAGATCCCCTCTCACAGTCAGGCTTTGTTGACTTTGACACAATCAAACCACGGTACAGACCTGTCCCTTGACTCTCCTCAGGTCCCCTGTTCCAGGTAATCAGACTGTCAGTGGTGGGAGGCGTGAGGCTGAGGGTGGGATGTGAAGGAAGTCACATGAACTCTGAAGATGATGACATGGAGGCAGGAGACAAGTCAGGTGGGAAAGATACTTGTTGGGTAGCATAGGAAAAAAGTTTGTATTTCACCCTGTGTTTAAATGTGATTGTACTTAAAATTTGGAGGCCAAATCCTTCCCTTGAACGTGTAATCTGTGAGCAGCTCAGAAAGGGAAGAGTTATCTTGACTCCAAGGTAATTAAAAACCCAACTTTTACAACATCTGGCTAATAGGATTTCAACCTTCCAGCAAGCCTTAAGGAGCTGTGGGCTTATCAGGAATGCCAGCTCTTATGTCATCATTAACTAATGACACACTATTCATACCCACCTGGAGATGAAAGTAAAAATTTGCACATGTAATATCTGCTTCTTCTTGTGTTTCCCTAATAGACTTAGGAAACAGAAAGTTGTAGCAGGGCCCGACCCTGCATTCATAGAAAATTCCTACGAATGCCAGTGTGATGGAGGGCATACAAAGAACACAAGCCTGGGAAATCTGTATGTGAGAATTTCACACTTTGAGCTCCAAAATAAAAAAGCTGCATTAAAGTATTACTGTGCTATAAATGCAGGTGGTCCTGAAGGCTTTTAGAAATACCAAAACACTTGGTCTTCAATCTCATGGTAATCACATTGTTGATTGTGTCTGTGGACGTGTTTAACCCTTAATACGGAGTTTTCCATGTAATATTTACCTTCTTCCTTTACCTTCCTTGTTTGTAATGCATGAAAACCTATGAATAGATAAACATTTTGAGAAAATGTATGTTGCAAATATTGCATAAATAGCTGTGCAGACAAGTTGGCAAAAGCATGCAGCTAAAAATGCATGTCACCTCCAGGACCTTGTGACAGGCAGGTGTAAATCCCTGCTCTTTCACTTCTGTGCAGGCAAGGTTTATATAAGAAGTTTTTACAAATTTGGACACCGGCCTGAAAACTTTGCAGAGCAATAATTGGTAACTAAGAGAATCAGAACCTTGAATTAAACATGAGTGTGCTTGAATTCTGCGATGGTATAGGCACCTTGTTTGCCTGTGCAGGTGCATAAAGCTACACAGCCAAATTAAGGGTGCTGCTACTTTCCTTATCCTTGCAGATAATATTTTCTGTATTATTAATCCATGGCTAGAAATACAGACTTCACATGGACAGAAAGCCAAGGTAAGGTTTGGTCAACTGTCCCTGAACTCTGAAGAAGTGTACTTAAGTTTTTCAGTAGCCCTTTGCTGACAGACAAATCAGATAAATAATTTTCTGGTTAAATTAGAAGATGTGGTTTAACTATGCCAGTTTTGTTACACAGGTAATGAATTAGTCAGTTTGCAGTACACGTGCATTAAGTGAGATTATTTGGAGAAGAACTTCTGATTTATTTAAGAGAGAATTTTAAGGTAATTTTCTCTTGTGGGGAGACTTTGCCCTGAACAGTTTGTCTTCCTCTCCATGGCCAAACACTAGCTACTTTCCCATTTGAATTCTCCTAAATTCACTATTCACTGGATGTCTTTTTTTTTTTTTCTTCTTTTTTTCCCCAAGATCAACAGGGAAAAAAACCCCTCTCTCAGGCTTACTCATTTCTGAATCTGTCCTGCTCTTCATCACTGGTAAAAGTGATAAACACAAAGCCATGCTCACCTATTTATTGCCTGGCAAAACCAGTCTGCAGTATGTCTCTTGAGTTGTGAGCTCTTCAGGGTGGGGATGGCTTTCATTCGTATTATCCAGCACTGAACTCTTTGGCAGGACACTGAGCAAAAGAATTAAACAACAGGGGCAAACATTCACTACATCTAAAGAGAGGACATTAATTTCCTATGCTGCTTTTGAGTTCTGCTTCCATGTAAAGAATGTGGGGCCAGGTTCTTGGCTGGAATTCAGTCCAAAACTATCCTGGTGATCTGCACCATCTGGGAATCTATCTGGAATTCTCAGACGGTGCAGGAGTTGAGGGATTACTAATCTCCCTTTTTCCCTTCAAATTTCAAGAAAGAAAGTAAAGAAGAGTCTCCTGGGGTGACACCCAGCACAGCAGCCCAGGTACGTGAGATCTGTCCCACCTCTGCTGGATCCTTGTGCAGCAAAACTCTCCAGGAGTCAGGAGCACCACGGAATCCAGG
This sequence comes from Dicrurus megarhynchus, assembly GCA_013399195.1. Lineage (NCBI taxonomy): Eukaryota > Metazoa > Chordata > Aves > Passeriformes > Dicruridae > Dicrurus > Dicrurus megarhynchus. The sequence goes on along the minus strand of VXAD01006706.1, from coordinate 1,273,838 downwards.
CTGGAGATGCCTAAGGCAGGGTAGCACGGAGTCTGTCATGCCTGGGGAAGCTGGTGGCAGCCCCAGGCCAGGGAGGAGAGGTAACAAGAACTGGCCCAACCCGCTCAGAGTTAGGGGTTCCAGTTTCACCACTGGTTCACAGCAAGGGAGAGTGAGAAAAGCAGAGGCTTTCTTTGCAGGATTTTTGGAAACTTTTTGTGGAGAAATACTGGCATGCTCTTTAATCCTTTAATGAGACATAAGATTCAGGATGGGCTACAACAGTCAGAATTCTGGGAGAGTTTTGCCAGTCACACAGACTGTCCAGTGGGATTTAGAAGATATGCTGAGAAAGAAAAACATTCTCATTCATCACATTCCTTTGTGCAATTCCACACATTCAGAGACAGGAGCAGACTGTTTTCCCACTGTGAAACCTGACTAGACCTTTCTGAGACTGTGGGCAAGGTCTGAGTGCAGCTGAATACTCTGCAGTTCTGGTGAAATCAATGTGAGGGCTGGGGCTGTCATATTGTTTTGATGTAGAAACAGAAGGAAATGGGCTGAGAGAAAATAAAAAAAAAAAGAGGTTTGTTTCCAGGGGCACAGTCCAGAGCAAAAAAAATTGGGCCTTGTGCAGGTCAGTCAGTTCCCCCTAACAGCTGACTGCCTGCAGCACCTGCAGCTCGTAAAAAGTGTGTGTGAATGGTGGGAAGGGAGAGGAGGAAGCTGGGGTCTGACCAGAGTGCAGTTAGGATTGGTATTGCACAGCAATGCCCATAAGAAAAAACCCAGTAACATTTATTATATACTGCACAGGGGGTGGGGGCAGTCAGATAAGGTGAATGCATGAAGAACCAGGCTCGTTTGGACTTTGGCCTGGTTCCTCTCAGCGTTTGCTTGGTTTAGACTAGGGTAAAAGCACTACAGAAATCTCTTGATAAACATATCAGTGAAAGAGGAGTCAGTCTCCTCATCCTTCACATGCTCTTCCAGCCTGTGGTCACACTGGCCCTTTCAGTCTGTGATGGACAGTCACCCTGCAAGCATTTGGGTGCAGTTAGATGCCTTCACTTACCTTCTGACTAAGCCAAGAGGTATGCCCACATCACAGATTTGTTTTCATCACAAAAACACAAGGAGATGAGCAGCCGTAGCTCAATTATGCTCCAGAGTGAACTCAAGGCACTGCAGTGAATTCTGCAGAGATAATTCAAAGGGAAATGGAAACTGCCAGTGATCTGGCTGGATAAACTTAAACAGAAGAATATCTGGCTTCTTTTAGACTTAAATAAATTTGCTTCTCAGAGCTAAGTTCCTAGGCTCAGCTCCTGCTCCTTGTCACCCTATGAAAAGGCACCACTGACAGATGAGCTTCCAGCAGCTGCAATTCAAGGTGTGCTTATTTGGTGGCAGTACTGGATTAGCAGATTTTGTCTCTTCTCCCTTCACCCTCAGTTCCTCCCTCACACCACCCTTCTGCTGTGCTGGGACGAACGTTTGCACCTCTGTACAGAGAGTGGATCAGGGAACTGATGTGGCTGAAAAACAGCAGAAGGTCCCCCCACACTCCCAAGGTGACTCTTCAGGGGGTCTCTTCCCTAAGCAGCCAAGAGGGTGCAAAGGACTGGACAGGGAACCCCAGGCGTCTTCAGGTGCACCTAGACACAGCTTAACACCTACCTGAAATCTGATATAGACACCCCTGTTCACAGCTTTGCATGGTCCAAACGAATGTGCAAACTTCCATCAGGCACTGGTGGGGCTACAGGGGCCCCTCTGGAACCTCTTTTAAATCCAAACTGCTACTAAAAGAGCTGGGGTAATATTACACACATTCACCCCTAGCACTTCATCATTCCAGGATGGAAATGACCTCTGCTGCCTGGCCTCAGAAGTGGAGCAGCAGTGCACCAGGTTTGTCACCAGAACGGGTCAAGCAAACAACACAGATTAAAGCAGAGCAAAGCCGTTCCTTCGAAGTGAAGGTTTTCTCCCACAAGATCTTTCCCCTTTTCTTTAGATTATACATGCAGATCAGCTTATTGTTGGCTCCTCAGGTGTCTAACAGCTCCTCTCCATGCTGAAAACGCAGCTTTTGAGCAGCCGAAAGTCCATAGGTAACCTAAAAGAAAAAAAAAAATCTCTTTTTCCCAAGCTAAGACAAGGGACAACCCATGACTGCTGCTTATTCTGTTGGGCTACAGAACCCCAGTGCTGCTGTAGCCAGAGGACTGGAAAAGCTTCCTTTGCCTTCTCAGGACATGTGCTGACTCTGAGTACAATATGAGAATGGTGGTGTGTTTCTGCAGGGATTTAGTTTGGCCCGTGTGACATCCTGCCCAGGCTTTTCCTTGCCATCAGCAGGAAGTCAGGATTACAGCTGATCCCCACTGCTGGCTGGGCTGAGGTGGATGAGAGAGCCCTGAGGCTACGAGGGGAGAAGGCTGCTCGACATCTCCTGCATATTACCCTCATCCCTAGTAAAGGGCATGGACAAATTAGCCAACTTTAAGGGTTATTCTAATTTATAGCAGCGAAGAATGGGCCTCTGGGAGCCATTATACAAGGCAAGGGTAATTGGAGAGCTAACACCCTTTAGCTAGATGTCCTCCTCTGAACACTCTGTGCATGGAAACTGCTGAGAAGAAGCCAAATGGCACCAGTTTGGATAAAATCCCTGTTGGGCACGGCAGTATTACATTCTTTAGCTAAATGTGCTGGCATTGCCCCATGCATGCACAGTGTGGGCCTGTTCTAAGGCTGTCGATCACTTGAGCCTCTCCCCTGGCACACAAAGTCCCTTCTTGTGAAGAACCAAGCTCCAGCCCACTTCACACAGAACCAGCCTGGCTCCTGCACTTCCCACAGCCACTCCTGCTCCCTGTGCTCGCCACTGCTGACTTAGGCTCTTGTGTTTCATCTCAAGCACCTCTTCTACCGTTCTGCAACGGTGTCAGCCCCACGGAAGATAAACTGACCAGAGCACATCACCCCATCTACCCACTCTGTTCCCAGGATAAATTTGCAGTAAAAGTATGCAGAAGGGATTTTACAGCTTTTCCAAGACTTTATGGTGGATGGTGATCACTGTTTGAAAGGTAGATGCTTGCTAACTCAGCCACACCTTTGCTTCAGGTGCTATTGCAACAACTGGCAACTTTGACTCTCCCTGTAAACCTGATGCCTGACTAAGAATGTGCCAGTATCTATTTTTTAACCACAGTCAGCTCAATGGCCAGCCAATTTAATATCTGGTGCTCAGAGGTGTGCAGCAGAATACAGTCCATCACACAGAAGTAAAAGACACGACATGAAATCAGCTGACTTGGATCGTTTTTTACAGCTATAGGCATTTCCGTGCATCTGTTTTAAGAAACACAAAGACCAGGTTATGCTATGAATATGGTAGCTTAAATCTAAAGTAAATTTCACTGGAATTGATTTGCACTGATACCAGACAGAAGAAGGTAAGAATTAGACTCTTATTTCAGATTTATAACAGAAGAACTAACAGCAGAATGTACAATTTTCTTCCAGTAATAGATAATGATTAAATAAAGCAAAAATGAATTTTGACAAGCAGCTGGTTTGGTAAAATTTATAGGCACAGAATCAGATTCCCTGCCTCTTGCAATTTACATAGTCATTCAGACAACACTAAGTGACTTCAACTCTCTATTACTCCAAGCCAAGGGTCTCTCCCACCCAACATGCTGAAGGTAAAAATAATTGTATATTCATGGTGAGTACAGAACCAGGTTCACTAGAATTACATTGCATCTTTCCTAGTGGAAATTTATGTCCATGAAAAGTTCTTATGTTTCAGTCATGACAGTGTGTAAAACTGAAAGCTCTCAGAGCTATTCTGGAAAAATGGAATGTTAAAAAGGGGTATTTTGGAAAAAGCATTTAACCACAATAATTTTCTGCAGTATAAAGCCAAAGTATCTTCAACTTCTGTGAACTGACCTTAAGCCAAAGAGCACTTGAGAATGCTAAAGTGTGGCAGGAAACAGGACTGGTAACTCACTGCTTTTTGTACATAAGGCAATTTTTTATGCCACTAAAATAAAGGATAATTTAGCTTCCAATATTCTGGATGAGAACATTGAAGAGAGATTCTGGGAAAGCATGAGCTTATGCCACTGGCAAAACCCTGGCACAGGAAAAAGAGCATGATTCCTGGGAAAAGCAGAGCTTTGTGTTCTCCTTTCTAGAAAGTGTGCCAGGAGCAGCAGAAGAAAAGAAGAGCGGACCGGTCACTTCAGACCACTCAGTGTTAACAGCAAGAAGGATCAAGAAGCTGGCTCAGACACCATAGCCAGGTGTACACCCGACAGGGAGGCTTCAGCAGGTCTAAGTGCTAGAGAATTTTACAATCAGTGTTTGCTCTGACTAGACAGGACAGGTCACTGGTCAGGAATAGGGAAGGATAAGCACTGAGAAGGTTTGCCACAGGCACACCACATAAAGCAGCACAATGATGCTTTTTCCACTATGCCACCTATTTTTTAACACTACAGCTACCCTAATTTAACCAATAGTTGGATTATAAAGAAAAAAATTAGCTGAAAAGTATGCACAAGTTTCTGCAAGACAAGATGGATCAGAACATAGAGAATATTAGTTAGTTTGTGACTGATCTTGCACACCTTCACTAACTCCAAGGCAGTTTACTCCCCTTTTTTTGTGGAGAGATACTTTGTACTTACCACAGAACTGAAATCCAAATGCAGGATTTAACATAAGCCAGATGAAATACTGCAGATTTACATACAGCTTTCCCATGGAGATAAGCCTTCAAGAGTCCACTGAAATACAAATTTAGCTTTTATCCCCTTATTAATTCTAGGAGCCTTTTTTTGCTTGTAATTGATGAAGATAACACTCTTCCATAATGAGGTAAATATATTGCAGTAATTGCATTAGACACGTATATGACATATACCTAAAACACAAAAGGACATAAATTAGAGGGTAGAAATTAAACAACTAATTAGTTACAACTAGAAAAGTACAATAACCTTATGATCTTTAATCTATGGCTGTGAAGTCTCAGCCTAGAGTCCCCAATCCCCTGGCATGCCCCTCCTGAATTTCTCTTAATGTCTAAATTACCTGCTCGTTAACCAACAGCACTCATGCTTTAGGTCACTGCAAGAGGAAATGGCAGGAATGACAGAGTGGCCACACTGAAGGGAATGGCTGAAGCCTGGTATCCATCCACAGAGCTGTGCAATGACAGGACATTGAATTATACTGCCAGGGAAGTTTAATTTTCTTCAGCTTGTACCAAACACCACCCAGAGGCACAGAGCACAACGTCTTCTCGAGGGCCACTCTGATATTAAGGAAAAGAAGGGGAATGCAGGGAAGTGAGTGCTGACTGTGATGTTCAAAGAGATGACAAAAAAAAGCACATCCTCCTTTATGTTATGCTTTTCTTGATTCAGAATGCAATAGTCTGTCCTTCCAGAACATCACCTGTGCCAAGGTGCCAAGGTGTTCTTCACCCAGCCATGGAATACGCACATGATGGGGAATCTTCAGGTGGGCAGCTAGAGGCAGATTGAGGCTCCTTTTTCCACTTGGAATGGACTGGCATATGGCAGCTTATTGTCCTAACACAGGCACCACTTGAATCTGCTAAAAGCAATAAGAAAAATTCAGTTAAAAACCACAGTTCCCTTAGGAAACTGATTGAGATAATTTCATCAGATATATTCTGGAATGCTGTCACTCCAGACAATGAGGAGCTGCAACCTGAGCAAAAAACCCCCTAAAATAGCGGGCCAGCTGTCCACAGCACAACCATTTCACATACCCACGAACTTAAAAGCACAGTTTGAACCAGTCATCGCTGAATTAGTTTATAATACAAACAAACAGGCTTCACCTTAGAGTTAAGCATGGTCTCGATTAAAGCAGTGCTTGATTAAAACTCATTTTTATCTCCGCTAAGGGAAGGAAACTGAGCTGCCTGAAACATGCACCTCCCAGCCACATTGCAGACACAGCCTTCACCTGCTGTCCTGTGTTCAGAGACATTATGAAGACAAAGCTTCTCGTGAAAACAAAACCACTACTCTCCTGACAGTTAGATGAAATACCAAACAGAACAGAAAACAAAACAAAGCCACCATTCTGCCAGCTTTTTCAGAAGTTCTCTCTTGCTCCTGCAATAGAGAGCTCCCACACTGAGGCAGGCGCTAATGCGTGCGGCCGCCTGCTGCTGAGCCTGGATTTAAGCCATAAATTGTAGCTTAAATGCTCTGAGTAGTCCTGTGACCAGTGGAGTCTGAACTTTCTGTTACAGAAATCTTCTGAGTACCTGATCTGGCTGTGCAGTACAGCTTGGGATCAGGACCTAGGCAGCCAGGTGAAGGCAATTGTACTTGGTTATACTGAGGGAAAAGGCACTGAGCAGGGCGGGTGCCTCTTCTGCAGCAAACCAGACATCATGCTGGAGTTGCCACAGTGTGCCAGGTCTGGAAGCTGAGGCTAAATCTGTCCCCAGGACTTCTGGACTCTTTTAAATGAGCTCTTAACAAGCTTGTAGAGGGGAAAGAGACACGGCCACAACTTGGAACTGGCCACGCTGCTGGTAAGCTGCCCATCAGCTCACACAGCCCACAGGCACTGCCACAGAGCGTGTCAGCTCACACTCACATGTCAGGAGCCTTGTGACACCCTGCAAGGTGGCCCAGACAGCACCAAGGCTGATACCCCCAGCCATGTCCTTCAGTCCTGCCCTGAATACTCTGACAAGGCTCTGGATATCCCAGTCAGACATCCTTGTGTGTAAATTCCGGCAGCAACAGAATCGTGATTATGACACAAAGATCAGCAATGGAAAAAACATCAGACAAAAGCTGGGGAAGGTTTTGCTGGAGTTTATTTAATAAAAGGAGAAGTTGGTTATCACAAGGAATAAAATATCATGTGAATAAAAAGAACTCATTTCAGCTGTCTGTTCAAACTTTTCTGTGCACTTTTTTCCTCTGTAAAAATCTTGAAATACACCTGCCTCCATTTACAATGCGCCAATGTTGCAGTTTACATCCAGTCCTCCGAGGCACTTGGATGTTACTGGGTATTGCCAGGCAACTACAGCTCTCGATGACATAAAAGAAATTGGGGATCTTCAGCAGAAGATAATTAGTATCTCCATGGATGCTCTGAGAACCCAATTCAAAGAGAGATGTGTGACTTTTCTCAGCTTACACACCCGTATCCCTCGGAAGAGTGATGTGTAAGTGCCTGCTAACTTTCCTGGTAAAAGCATTAACATCTTTTTTGTGATCAGGCCCTTTCTGACACAAGCTGCAAGTCAAACAGAGAATTTCAAGAGTGAAAGCAAAGAATCCATACAAAGCTCTGTCTTTAGCCTGAAACAGCAATGAGCTCATGTCCTGATAAAAGGCTAAACACTGAGCAGAGCTAGCAAGATCAGAGGATTTCCTCACAACACAGTCTCAGCCAGCTTCTATATTTTGCTTCGTTTCACACTGCAGTAAAAACATCCACTAAGCAGGAACAGAACAACCTGCCTCAGTGTCAGGCACCAGCCCACCTTCCTGCCAGCTGGCAGGGAAACTCATGAGGCAGCCAGGGACCTGCCCTGCTTGTCTGTTAGGTGGGTCCCAGCTCCCTGGGAGGGTGGAAGTCAAGCCACAGGGCCACTCTAGCCAGCGGCAAACGCCAGGCACTCTTTTCGCTCATACACGCGGAGATAATTTGAGTCACCACCCTCCCAGACAAGCCAGCTGTAAAAAAACCACCAAACCCGGGTTTTCTGACAAGGCAGGGATGTTACACACGGCTTCAACATCAGAGAGGCATTTGCCAGAGGAAAAGGGTTTCCCTGGCAATGAGGTGGGGAGGAAGCACAGGAATCCTTTTAACCACTAGGTTAAAAGGAGGACAGAGAGTGTGCTTGTGCCTCTTTCGTATTTGTAGCTATGTCAGGAGATCCTTCCCACAAAGGGTTTTTGAGCTCTTTTCCTCATGCAAGCAAGCCAGGACAGGTCTGGCATGAGTGGGATGGAGGTTTTCGGGGCCACACCTATCTCACAGAAACTTGTGTCGAAGCCAGCTGCAGCAAGTGCCAATAAAACCTGCAGTCAGTGGCAGCTTTCATAGTAAATGTGTCCAGGCTGAGTTTCCTTTCACAATAATCTAGGATGAGGCTGCAAGGTGTGTAAGCAAGTCCATTTTTTACAGGACAGTTTGGAGCACAGGCCTGTCTTTTGTTGCAGTGGCTGAAGCGTGAGGCAGCCCAGCTCAGGGAGAAACTCCCTGATGGGCACAGTCCAGCCCAGGGGACTAAGGAGGGGGATTACCAGACATCCCCTCCCCACCAAAGAGCAGCATTTGGGAGAAGCAGTGAAGGGGAGGGTGCACACCCTCTGTGCAGTGCATCCACCTCTTTTCCTTGCTAGTGACTGAAACCAGTGGCAGAGTCCCATCCCTGATACCATCTCGAGACTTCAGACTGGAAATGGCTGTTGCAACAGAGCTGGGCAAAGCACCGTGGTTCCACTGTTTTCTCTGCAGGAGCCACATGTTTCAGGTTGGCCACCAAAATGGGATCTATTATTTACCCAGGTCTTTAGGGAAATTAAACATCCATCACAGCGCCATAACCAGATAATTTAAAACAAAATCCAAACCTGAAAGTCCTCCTAAGCCTGGATTATGAAAGTATGCAAAAGCAACATCAATATCCCCAGAGAGATACAACAGGGTAGTCAAAAGAAGAACTTGGCCACATTCTGCGCTTTCACAGATCTGTCAATATTTATTTGTTGTGACCTGCACTCTCATGACTCTGAGCACAGCTGAAACTGTTCACTGAACATGTCCAAAATCAATTGACCTTGACTCCAATCCTGGGTGAGAATTAAGCACACTACATATTTTTAACTGTCAGGTTCTGTTGGGATTAAATCTTACACATAAGAATCTGAATATAATGTGATAATAAAAAGTTTGTTTTCTGCTTTTTCTTAGACACTTGATCAATAGGTTTCTATCCAAAACAACAGACTTTACTACTGAGCAAAGGCCAGGCATTGAAAACTAAATCCAGAGGCGTAGTTTTTTCAGGAAATTGTAAGCAATGGAAACAAACTATTTTAAGTCAAGTGCAAGTGCAGCCTTAAATAGAATTTTCACTGTCAACTAAGGCTTTAATAAATGCTCTGTAAGACTAATGACTTTGATTCTTATTCCAGAGACTTAAAGGTGAATTGCCATTCTACTGTAAAATAATCCCATGTAAACCAAATGAAAAGTAAACTTGCATGGAGAACAAAATGACCTGAGTTTGAAATTCTCCTTCGTATTTCCCATTTGTTATTTATTCACTTCCTTCTAATTTTGCAGCAGGCAGAGAGCAAGATCCCTTCATTGCACAAGGGAAAGACTTGATGGCTGTTAATCTGATTTGATGCTGCTCTACTTGCATCCCTTGCTATGCCAAGGAACCTGGCACTGAGGGCTTCAGAGAGGTCTATGGGCAGAAGTGCTGGATGCATGCTGCAAAAGCATTTCATGAACCACTGGCTAGCTTGTGAAAACCCCCACAGGTTTTCCTTGGTCAAAGTGAACAGCTGCATTTCTACACTGTACCACTTTACTGGCCAATAGCATTTTTCAAACACAGCCTAACAGGGAGCAAAGCCACATGCTCAGAGCTCAGGGAGAATTGAGCCCTGCTCCTCTGTGGGCTCTGGCAGGAGCTGACGGCTGTGGCTGACCCAGCCTGCCTGGATGCCGAACTGCTGCGCCACTGAGAGAATCCTAATTTGTTCTAACAGGATGGGCGTATGCCGGGCCGCGTCCCCAGCCGGTGTAAATCACAGGAGCCCTCCTGAAATCAATGCAATTATGCCAATTTTCATAGATTCATAGATTTTCAAGCCAGGAGGGAGCATTGTGATTTACATGTTGGCTATAGCTGTGATCTATGTTGTAAATGAGGATTTATACCAGCCGGGAGGATCTAGACATTCCATGTATTTCAGGAAGTCTCATCTTTTAGTCAGACAAATCCTACAGAGCAGGTGCTTTGCTGCAGAAGATTTTTAGCTCTGCAGGAGAATAGCAGAGCCCTGCAGATTCACGTGTAGTGGGAAGGGCTATTTACACCCTGATGAGAGGTTGAGAGGGGCAAAAAAGAAACAGCACAAAGAACTGCCTGGAGCAGAGGACTTGCTCAGGGAACAGCGAAGGTGGTTGAGCAAGGAGGGAATGACAACTTGATGGAAAGCATCTGGGTGTGCTGTTCCAGGTACCCCTGGCAGCGAAATGAGGGCAGGCACAGAAAGCAAGGAAGCAGTTTTGAGGGTCAATATCATGTTTTTCCTTCCTCCTGCACCAGCTCAACAGGGAACCTGTAGGCTGGGTGGGATTTTGAGATCTCTCCCTGCTCCTTTCAACTCCTGGCTGCTTCCCAGGGCACCTTGCTGCTTGCCTGACCTCCCTCAGCCCCTGAACCAGCTGCAGACAGCCTTGCCTGCAGGAGGAGAAAGATATTCCTGTATCTTTGCTTGCAAGAGACTAGGAATCAGTGGGCCTGTCCCACATGAGGATTCACACTGACCATTTAGGAGGGTTGCAGGTAATGGTTAGTAGGTTCATACTATTTCTCCCATTTTCCCTATTTACCCTTTCCTGTCACCCAGGGTGGGCATTTGAAGGTTAAGGTATTAGTCACTGAGGGAGAGCTGCACTGGGATTTGAACATGTGTTTTGCAGTGCATTTCCTTTCATCATGACAGCTATAAAACCCTTCCTTTCCTATGGCCAGAAGCATCCCCACATGCTGCTTTGTGAGACAACACAAGTCTGGGGAAAAGGATCTGGCACAGCAGCCTGACAACATCCAGGACTGGCAGTGATATCCTGAAGCACAGGATTAGTATGGGAGAGAAAATGAGGCGGCCTTAAGGAATGTTTTAGAAGCTCCATCATTCTTCAAAGAAAAAAGAATTAAAAGCGATGGGTCCAGTCCAATACTCTGGGTGACTGGCACCGGTTAGGTTTGGTTTTGCTGAGAAAACATGTCAAAGCAACAAATCTAGAGCTAGTCAAATAAGCTGTGGCCACTTTGTTTCATCTCACAGAACAAAAGAGGGCCGTCTGGAACAGAGCAGTCCATCTGCACTGCCCAGAAGATGTTTATGTCATAAAGCCTTCATAGGGAGAAAGGCCTCAGTCTACTTGCAGTCAACTGATAGGAATCTGAGAGCTGATCAATGTTTTTTTTATGGCAATCCCTTTGTTTAATCTGAACTCATCCAACTCAAACCAGTGTAAAGGAGACAAAACTTCAGTAGGCTTAGGTAGGGCTGGGGAATTCATGAGGTCTTAGTGAGAGAAAGTCATGGACAGGACTGTGGGCTGAGCCTGGCTTTGGGGGCAGGCTGATGCTTGTTGAGAAATGGAAATTTCTGGGGACTTCTCAGATGCATTAAGGCTGCATTTTTGGGGTGTTGTAACTGGATCTGGGATTTCCTGTGCTTTATTTCAATAGCTGTTGTTAGAGGTTACTCAAGTAGGCACAGACTAACTTAACTGAAGCATTCCTACAAGCTGCGATAAAACAGCTCTTTCCATTTCTACACAGTAAATATGGAAAGCCATCTAAAATGTCTCAAGTAATGCAAAATACATTGAACTGCCATTAAATCTTGTCCACAAATGCAGCAGTTGGAGAACAAGGCCTGGTCTCTCCCTTATTTCCTAACCCAGCCCTAATGCCAGTCCAGAACATACAAAACCTCTCTGGAGCTGCACTAAGAATACGAACACGGAATGCTTCTCTTTCCTTGATTAATTCAATTCACAATGCTTGAGGAAGAGTCTATAAACACACACGCACACACAGCAGCAGTCTAACGAATTATGCAAAGCGTTTGCTTCATTTTTAGTTTTGCAATCAACCCTCCATTTGATTAGCCGCTCGCTGACACTCACCTGGGAAATTTTTCAAAGCTGACTTTTGCTGCTGTGAATGCACATTTCAGTCCTCCTCCACCAATGCAGCAGCAACCTCCCAAGGCCCCAGTGAGGGAGGGAAAGGCATTGCTCATCTTGCCTTTCTGGTTTACATGTCCACTAAATCCCACTTGATTTCTCTGCCCAGTTGGCTTGGACACAAGGGGAAGAGACGGGACAATTAGCACTCACCCCCTGTGCACACACGTACCCTCTTGGGAAAAACATCTCAGTCTCTGGAATCTCTTTTGTTCTTTCCTTAACTGCAGACTGATGCTGCAGGATTTTGAAGCAGCACACAAGAACTGCCATTCACAACTAGCTGCTTCCTAAAAAGTGTTGGTTTCTCAGTGCTGTTTAATTCCTCCCAATGCCACTGTTCAGAGTTACATTTAAAATGCCAACCCAAAACACAACACAGTGGTGCAGAGAATCCAAAGAAAAGCATGGCAAGCTTGTAAAGAAGCATGTGCACAACACCCTGGCTTAATTTGGAAGAAGGAAACAGTGCTGAAACAGTGAGAAAGGTAATTGGGGACTTTCTGGACAGCTGCTCTTTCTGTGGGATACGTTTCCACAGGGACTGTGACTTGACTGAAGGGGGGAACTGAGAGTGGCACCATCAGCATATGAGATGAAGGACTCCTAAAGACAGTATGGAAAGTAGCTCAAAGTAACTTGGATTGCTTTAAAATGCATCAGGAAGACAGGTATTATTCAGGGATTGGTTACTACTACTTGATCACTGTTAGTCCCCTGAATCAAAACCTGAGCTCAGAACAGGCACTGATCCAAAATAAAAGCACATTAGCCTCAGGTTTTGCTGTGCACTCAAAATTGAGAGGAAAATTAATTCTCATTAGAAGCAGAGATGACACAAAAATCTGCATGTCTGTTTCTGGGGGTAGGGTGGGTGGAGAACATCACTGTTTTTAAAGCAAACTCATTTCAAATCAGAACAAAAAATAATATAGAATTGTTTCTGCAGAACCAGAAATTCTGTACTTCTGCAACACTGAAGCAATATAAACATGGAATATATAGACAGAAATATGTAAATACACTAGCAAATGTTGCAATAGGAGAATCCAGATCTAAATGAGGAAATCAGAATGAAATGTTTTGACTTGCAATAAATGAAACAATTTGACATCATCACAGTGAAATGAGAAAGTCAAAAGACAATTGTTTCTCATTTTCCCATTTTAAATTTTGATACGTTTCCAAAAAATAATTGCTTTTTGACAAAAACACTTTTACAAAGAGAAGACCACTCCACTGATTCTTTTTGTTCAATCTGCTCTACTAAAAGCTTCCCACAACAATGCCCTGTGAGGCAAATCTTCGTCTTCTTCTGCACCTGAGCACTTCCCTGGTAGCTGCTCCTTGCCTAGAATTCTTCGTCTGCTTCTGTAGCACCAACTCTTCCCTGCTCATCTGTTTCAAGTCAGAGAAGAACCCCATACAACTGAAGTCATCACCCCACCGTGGATTACGAGAGATCTCATATATTCTAATCTAAAAATTCAGCGGTGGCAGTTAAAGCTAAAGGAGGTGCTTATTTTTTATTCCTGGCTTCATGTCAGGTGTCTTGGTGAAACACTGGTTCCACTCTCAGCTCCCCTGAATGGCTCCATGTTGTCTCTCCTGTTAAAAGAGATGTGCTGTTCTCTTCCTCCAGTAAGTAGCTGTAAGGACTCCTCTGACATGGTTTTCACTACTTGACTATCCACAGCAATAAAGATGAAAAATTGAAGGAGATCATCCAGAAATAAGGGAAGATGCGTCGGGCCACAAGCAGAGCTGGTACAGCTCAGTGTAAACCCAGGATCCCACACCACCTGAGAAGTTCTGGGCTTTGTGAAGGCTCGATTGGAGACCACTCCTAAATGATCAGGAACTGTGAGAAGTATTTGGTGGACAGTGTTTTCCCCTGGAAGAGGGAAGGAGAGCATTTCTCCTTATTGTCTGAAGGAGACACTGCAGCTGCAGTGGGGCTGCAGCTGCTTCTGCTGATGGAAGACACCAACCCATTTTTCACAAAGTGTGCATGTGCCCCAGCCAGCTCCCCGCTGAGAAAACCCTTCCAGTCTCCCTAATTCCTTCTTGCAGCTTCCACAGGACTTGCCATTTTTCACTGCCTCTCCACAACTGCTGTGTAGCATCATTCTGTGCTTCCAAACACCTGACACGTCATCTCTGTGATGGATGAAAGGATTCACACCAATTACTATGTGGCCTCTTGGAGGCTCCAGAACTAAAGGCTGTGTAACTCTGAAATTGTAAAGCACAGTCTAATTTCCTGGAAATTCATGTAAAAATTAATGCATTCTGAAGCTGAATTCTGAAAGCAAGTGGAGCTTAACTTCTCAGGGTGACTGAAACCCACATTTCTGCTTCTTCCACTGAGCATTGCAAAGCTCCCCTGGTTTGAAGCATTCATCTCTACTGCCTTTTACTCCCCTGGCACCTGTCAGGTCACAAGACAAAGTGCCATGGGGCAGTTTTACATCACCTAGAAGGAAAATGCCAGCTTCTGTGAAGAAGAAACATTTTCCTGTCTTCTCCATCCAGCTCCCTGGGTGTGCTATGAAGCACAAGACAGTAGGAGCACAAAGTGGGCACTACAGCTGTGCAGCTTCCATGCTTGCTGACACTGATGAGGCTTCTGCTCTTAAAAGGCAGCCATTCCTTTTTGCAATTCTTCTTTTAGGAACAGGTTGGCTCTTACAAAACCTCAAAGGTCTCTGAAAAGGGGAAGGGATAAAGTAAAAAGAAAGAAAAGGAGCAGAAGAACTGATTATGGTGGAGAGAAGCAAAATAAAGGGAAGGAATCAGAGGATCACAGGGTTAGACTTGTCTAGAGAGAGAGCTGGATGGAAGAGACATCAAGCAGAGCACCCTCAGTAGCAGCCATCATACCATGATGGCATTTGAGGTGCTAGTGGGTGTTTGTCCCAGCAATGTGAGAGGATGATAACACAGGCAGACCTCACACAACTTCTGGGATTTACCATCAAACTTCCCACACTGGAGTGGTGACAAGAAGTTTCCCTCAACATTTTGAGTCGATTACAATCCCTCAAGCTTCATATTAAAGCTTTACCCTAAGAGCTGAAGGAAGCACATGAATCCAGAAGCTGGAGCTGTAAGAAGCACAGCACTTACTGCAAAACCTGTAATAAAAAATGCACCTGGCAATACTAGCAACCTTCCAGGTGCTGGTTAATCTTTGGGCTGCTTGGCATATAGGGTGAGAAGGACCTAAAGGGCACGGAAGGTTTGCAAGCTGAAAAAAGGGCTGGAATTCAGGGTTGGTTTAATAGTTGTTTCCCTGCTTTCTTATGATGGTTTTAGAAAGAAATGCATGTACCACACAATCTCAAAATCTAAATTGAAAGAGCTTTGTGACCTTCTTTTCATTTTCCTTTTCCTTTTCCTTTCTTTTCAGGTATACGATATGTGCAGCACTGAATTTTGCATTAATGTATATAGTGTGAAATTGCTTACTTGAATATAGAGTGTAAACAAGAGCAGGATTTGACCAGCAGATAGATTTGCAAAATCTATCATTTTTATGTAAATGACTGTAAAGTTACCTTTGTGCAGAGCACTGCATTTTGACACAGTATCCTTTGTCTAGTGCAGAAAAACCCAACAAACAATGCCATGCACAGCATATACTTTTTCAAACTATTGCTGACAAGCTCATTCATTTGGCATAGCATACAATTTTAGGCTGTATTACACATTATATAGTAATAATCAGTAACGTTACATTTTTTTCAATTGAACTCATTTTTTATCACACAAGCCCATTAACACAGCTGTTTTTTGTGTGTGCATGTGTGTGCCTGTGAATTTCCCTCATAAACCCACTCCAAACTGATCAAATAAAGCATAACAACAGTAAGTTTCTGGATTAAGACTCAAATTTTGTCCAGTTCAGGAGTACTTTTTTCCCCACTAAAAACGGTGGGATTGACTTTGCTCATTCCATGCTTATATTATTGCAGGTTTGTTACTTCATTGAAGACACTGTCAAGGGACACCAGAAAACATGAGACTGAAATCAAGTCCAAAGGTTGTGCCATTAAAATACTGACATATCTCACATGGCAAGAGTGAAAACACACATATGAAGGTGGCCAAAACTGGGGATTTGTAAAGTCAGACCAGCTGACTTTTAGATTTCCACCAAACAACACAGAAACCAACAGCTGTAGTACTAACAATGTCTGCAGAGTTAACTCTGAATGAATGGCAAGCAGAAGGAGGGCACCAAGAGTGGTCCAACTTAACTGCCCAGCTGTGCCCAGGCACATACAAACAGCAGGCTACCTTTGGACTACCTTCCAGATTAATAAATTACACGAATCCATAAGTGTTGTCCAAATTTTTCCAACACCCCACATATATTCTCCATATTGCTGAAGGAGATCCCACATTTCTTGGGGGTTGCCACCACTGCCATGCAGACAACAACACAGCACCTGGTGGGTCTGGCAGGTCTGGAACCACAGAGGAGCAAGTGCACAGGTGCCTGCTGAAGTCACCTGCATAAAATCATCCCATAAGCCTGGCGAAAGCCAGTGCACCTCCATGACATTTTCACTAGACCTTAGCAAAAGGTCTAGAGGTCCAAGCTCTGGGCTGGCCTTCGGTTTTATGAGGACTACACACTGCATTTTTTCTGCTTATGCAGGATCCTTTTACAAACATCTTTCTTTTTCCTCTTTCAAATGAATTATGTCCTTCTTTAAACGCTACAAAAGAAATAAAAGAAAACGCAGGAAAACACACAAGGTTCTGCATAATGTGTATAAGAAATGAGTGTTTATCACTGCGTGAATACCTAATTAGACCAGACATGTAGCTCAACATCAAAACAGCAAAAGCACGGGTTAAAGCATGTAGCATTCTACGGTTAGCACTGCAAAGATACAGACAAGAATGTGGAAGGAAAACTCTGTGAAGTAAGAACCATTAGGCAGGCAAGTAAAAAATCCTGCAGAGATGAAGGCATGTCTTAGCTGGGCTGACACTCTAATCTCTTCACTGCAGTCCTTCTTGTTCCCCACCCATTCCCAGCCGTGCACTTATTCCCTGTCCTCAAAGGGCTGGAGGCCTCGAAGCTGAAAAGACACCTGCCTGCCTTTGAATGGAATTGAGTGTGGGGGCATAAGGTGTACTCGAGGCAGACCTCTTGGGATAAATGCTGACCTGGTTTGTTTGCTCAGACCTGGAATCACACTGAGGTGGTTGCTCTGCCTCCAGCCCCAGTTGGCCTGTGCTGGTTAGTGTGGAGCTTGGGGATAGGAACCCTGTGGTTGCCAGCACGTGTCCATACACCTACAAGGACAGGCTGCTCTGCACAGAGACTCTCTGTATACCTTTGGTTTTGGGTAGAATTTAGAGCAGCACATGGCAAAACACTCACAAAACCCCTTGTTCTCACTGACCATGGGTTTGGACTTTATGTGTCCTGTGATTTATTCTTCCAAGTAGTTAAAACAGGAGGCTGTGTTCAAGTCTAAACATCAGATTAACCTTAAAAGCATTACCTGAGAGAACATGAGGGTAACAGAGATCTCATGGTGTACTAAAGAGTGTCACTGCGTAAGAAGATGTGTACAGCCTTAGTAGAGCACATATTTTGTGCATCATGCTACTTATAAGAAAGCTTCACCTGGAAAAAATGTCCAAAATTTTCTGTCTCCTTCAAGTCCCATTCCTAATGGGCACTATTCAGGCTTCATTGCTTTTTTAGCACTCCACCAACTGACACAAGCTAACAAGGAAGATTTCAGGAGAGGTCCAACCATCCCTGCCATGTCCTTAACTTTTTCCTCCAAAAACCTTCCCTTCTTTCCTGCCTCCAATTTCAGGTGTCCATTTCTTCTCTCCTGTCCAGGAAAAATAGCAAACCATTCACCGGTATCTTCTTGCAATATAGTTACCTTCTTTTGTGCAAAAACTTTCTCTTTCTTCCACATCCTACTTTCTACCACTCACTTCAAACTCAGTTGATCCCTTTGAAACTCAGATGATCCCTTCCTGTGCTTCTGGAGTATCTCTCACCCCAGATGCAACTGCAGTTTATTCCTCTCTCATGGTGCCTGGGGATCTGACTCATCATTTTTGCAACTGCTTCTTTGCATCGAAGCCTCATCTAATGTTTGGTCTCTCTGCATGAAAAAGCACGGTTAGAAGAGATATGACTACCAAGCAAGCCTTGGAGATAGCAAAAAAAACATGGGGACAGGTTAAGGCCATCCATCCGCTGCTTTTACCTTTTTGTTTTTTCAGTGACCTGGGATGGTCTATCCTGGGCAAGATCAGCTGCTCGGAACAGAACCTGCCTCGCATTACGAGGTGCTGCAATCTGCTGCAGGCTTTTCAGCGGGTGAGGTGCATGCCATGCGTTCTGCAACGCCTCCTCCGTGACAGCGACAGGGACACACACCTTTTCTCTGCCTTCTGCCATCCTGCAGCTGGTCTGAAACTGCTCCTGTGCTGTCCCATCACCGAGATGGCTCAAAGAACAAAACCTGGTGTGAGCAAGGCTGGCAGGCGCCGAGCGTGCAGGCCCAGCCCCTCAGCTCTCACGCCAATTCACTGGTGGCTGTGCTGCGTGCATGTCAGTAGGAGATTAGCTGCCTTAGTCCACAATCCCTTTTTGTGCTTCTCAGGGAAGCGTATTCTAACATTTCCTCTCTTTTAAAGACCAATCTGGGCACATGCTGGATGTGGGTGCCCCCCTCCCCATGTTTAATTCTGCTTTCTGAACTGTGCATTTTGAATGCTTCTGCAGAGCGCTGCGTGCAATTAGAGACAGTCCCACAGGGCAGAGGTGCAGGCTGCATCCTGAGATATTCCTCTGCTGTGGGAAATAAACAACAGCCTCTGAGACTATTCCTCTGCCAAAATAATTTTAGCATTTCACTGTCACACAGCAGGTGGGCTGGGTGGGGAGGGAACACCACCAGAGGTGCCGCTGCTCCAACCTCAGGAGGCTGGTTATTTTAAAATGCACCAGACAATTAATTAATTTTCCTTTAAAAAATGTTGCAAAAATGTAGTTGGAGGTATTACACCCTCATAACAAAGTCTCTATTATAAATGAGCCTCTCCTTTTCAGACAGGCCTGTAATTAGATTGCCTGTGGTGATGATGAATGGCCAAGGTGAATTCATTTCAGGGGAAGCGCACGGCAGCAACCCACATCCAAAAGGCAGAGAAGGGCTACCTGCAGCCGCCCCTCAGGCTCCCACAGCTGTCCCCCTTGCTCGGGGAGTCCCACGGCCCCCTCTATGGAAAAGTCATGGCCATCCTCTTCCCCTTCTGACTCTCACCAGCTTAGCAGCAGCGTGGGGCTGGATGTGGCCTCTGGGGCACAATCCATCACCTGCTGGGCATGGAACAAAGATCAGAACTGGGGGCTGAGGCACAGCCACTGCAGCCCTGACAGGACCCCCTGCTCATCCCCCAGCAACCCTCAGCTCCTCTGGCCCCAGATCCACTTTGGTAGGGCCAGGACCACCGGGAGACTCTGGCGAGGGTCCGAGGGCCACAGCGCAGTCACACAGCCCTCCCTGCCTTCACAGGGAGCCAGCTCCGAGCATCTCCGGGCAGCTTTATTACTGTGATTAATGCTGGGATGAGGAATCTCCCCCTCCCCGTCCTCCCTCGCCTGCTCCACAATAAATGCCGTTCCAGAGGCAGGGCTGTGGGAGAGCACTGCGCCCCAGTGACCAGGGAATGCTCTCCTTAAGGTCTGGCTTTAAACACTTTCAAAGAGAAGGAGAAGCTCGCTGGTGCGTCGTAGTGCTCATGGCTGCGTTTCAAAGGCAATGTTTTGCAGGATGCAGCAGGTACCTGGAGAGACGTAGCTCACACTGGGCTCAGTCCCAGCCAGGAATCACCCCCTGCTTACAGATGTTTGCTGTTCACAGAGGCCATCATCATTTGGCTCACCAAGACAAACAGCTTGAGCTTTGCACTGTTTCAGAAGTTTCTGCTTTCTCAAAATGATGACTTATTTTTTTCCTTTCCCTCAACTCTACTGTCAGTCATTATGCAGCAGCCCATGCCTGGAAATGAAGAGCTCCATCCAGAAGTAAAAGCTGCTATAAAAAGAAGAAACTGTCCCTGGGACAGATCCATTTCAGTAAAGGGTGAGGGTGATGTGAAATGAAAGTTGTCCTGAAATCATTAGCTCCAAGAACATTGAAAGGACTGAAGAGGTATAAGCTGGAACGTAAGAATTATAAGCTCCGTTGTCATTTACAGTTACAAAAACTCTTGCCTGGACAAAATCATTGGCAGAATGAGGCAGGTGATGGCTGTAACAGCAGCACATTTCTGCTCTGTGGGCTTTTTCCTTGGCATTAATAAAAATAGTCTACTTGGAGGATGAAACAGCCGCTTGCCAGAAGGCCTCTGGCTCCCCACACAGCACTGTTTGGTGAGGTGTGGATGCTGAACCTTAGCAAGGAACACTTGATTGGGAAATTGCAGGCCTCACTAACTCACAGTCTGATCCACTTTAACCACATGTTTTCATGGGCCTCCCCTTCCTTCCCTGGCCCTGAACACTTTCTGAACAACCCTAAAACTTGCAGCATCAATTAATGCAAATGTGACAGGCTTCTCTGATATGTAGGGTAAGGAGTCTTTCAGCCTCATTAGAGAAGGGAAGGGCTTTCCATCCATCTCCTGATTTTGATGGAAATGGTATACAACATGTTTTATCTCTGTGAAACAATAAGAGCGAAGGGGCTGTGAGCCAGGGCCGCCAGCTAAGAGTTGAAGATGAAATTTAATTGGTTAGTAACAAAATTTTACTGCTGAGACAGCTTGTTTACATCTATTTAATGTCATTGCTTCCTGAATTTGTCTATCAGGGAGTGCTGCCTGACTGCTTCAGCCAGATAACAAACTGGTTCGTGCCGCTTCCAGATTTATCTTGTCTTCTGGCCACCAACAGCTGCTTTTCAGTGTTTCAGTCTCTGTCTGGTAGGGTCCTTTCCCACTGAGCTGCACCGGGGTGCCTTCTGTACCTGCTTATACCATGGCCTTTCACCTGCTGGTACTGCTGTTTTAATCCCATCCCTTATCTCAGTCCTGGCTCTGTGCCTTTTGTTTGCCATCCCACAGCCCTTTGCCACTTTGCACTTCCATGTTTCCCAAACCTGATCCTTACAACCCCTGAAAAGTGCATTTTATTTAAGTGAGACATTTCAGCTCTAGCAGTGAATTGTGCAAGGACTTGGGAACTGGGTCTCAGGAACATGGAATTACTGAGTGAGCTCCTACTTCGCAGGACTGAGCCTGTAATGCACTCCAATTTTCCTACATTTGCTTTAGTTTGAGCTGTGGCTGCCAGCTCCCCAACATGCCTTTAAAAGGCAAGAGGATGGGGAAGTGCATTTGTGCAGCTTGCTGTGTCTGTGGCACTGTGCTGCACGCTGTAGGCAGAGTCACACGCAGCAGTCTCTGACCCAGCCCTCTTCAGCTGGTGACAATGTTTGCAGACCTCAGAGTTCAAGCACAAGAGGGAAAAGGAACTCAGGTTTAGGGTAGCTGAGAGCACAATGCACCTCTCCGTGTGCAGATGGCCCCGAAAGGACCGATGGATTCTAAAGTGCCGTGATTGGGCCCACTGACATTCAGGTGATGTGCCCAACAAAGAGCAGCCTGCACATCCAGGAGGGCACACCGAGACTGGCTCCACAGTTCCAGGGGGAAAAGCTTGAGACAGTATCACTGAAGTGCTGTTGTAGGAAAGCTGAAGGCAATGGGCTGCTACTCCACCTATACGGCTTTAGGACCATGACAATATTCTTTACAAATGGCTCTTGTTTCTGTTGCATTATAAAAGCAGGGAGGCAGCAGTAAGGTGTTTCTTTTGAAGTGGGAGGCAATTGTTTGTGGAAAGATGCTAGAGGAACAGTCAGATGTACATGAAAAAAAACCGGCATAGCACAGTTTTCATTTTAAAGCTCAACAAAAAGCAATGGAGTGATTCTTTAGTTAGCTTTTGTACCTGGGTGAATCCCAAATTTCACTGTTTGGGTCTTGTTGGGAGGAGTATTTAGCCAATGGAAATAATCCTGAGCACTTCCAAATTCTTCAGCTAAATTCTGAGGAAGTTGAATCAGGATAAAAGGTTTGTTACAGAAATAGGTGCTGGCATGGAAGAAGGATTCCAGCCCTCTGAGTACTGCTGTACTCATGTTTGTCATGTTCAGGGTATCTGTTTCCCTTAGACCCAGTCAGAGTTATTACATAAGGTTTAACTATTGCTTACACGAACTTCTGGGGGTAATCTACTGCATGGTTGCAAAATAAACAGCGTTGCAGAGACCCCGAGGCTCAGCTCCTTCTCTGTGAAGTCCTCAAACCCAAGCCACAAGAGGAGCAGAGTTTTGGACTGCAGTGTGTAACACGAGTAATGACAAAAGATGTTGTCAGGAGGTGTTAGTAGGCTAAGGGAAATTAAGAACATTGCTCCTGGAAACAGAGAAAGAGGAGCTCATTAAAATGGATCCTGTTGAAAGGAGGCTTTGGGAAAAAGAGCACACCTTTTCAGAAGTCATAAGAACACTTATGAGAGCCACTTACCTTCCGTGTCTATCATTAACTGCTGTTTGGGATTTTGAAGCAGTATGGATGCAAACCCTCAGAGCCTCTCAGAGTGACAGAGTTTTGGAAGATAACACTGGAGAGGAACTCCTCAGGCTAACAGAAATGGTGACATCAGATCATCACTTCTGTGGCTGAAGAACAGCAGGTGCACAGCTCTACCACAGGAGACATTTGATACCATTCTTCTGGAACTACATTTTTTGGGTGTGACCTTAGAGCAAAACTGTGCTGCCATGGGACTCAGGAGAGACACTGCAGTTACCTACCTGTGACAGAATTTTTAAAGATGGCCAGTTGGCTTTGGTTTTAAGCGAATTGCAGAGTGTTCTGCCCCATCCCCTGGGCCTCTCACACCCATGTGCTACCTCTACAGAACAAGGCCTTTTTCCCTGGGGGAGTAGAAAAGAGAATACCCTTCACACAATTTTGCTTCGCCCATAAGGGCATCAGCCAGGCATGACGTATTCATGGCAACTAACAAGGTTTGTAAATATACCATGTCTAGGAAGTCACTGGTGGCAGATGTTTTTTCTCCCTCACTGCACACAAGCCTTGTAAGCACGAGCACCCTTTCAGCACAGTAGCAAAGGAAAAATACGGCGATGTCTTGCCTTGGAGAGAGAAAAGGCATTGTCTAGAGATGAGCAACCCGTGCTGGTGGGGGGAGCTCATTTGGAAAATTAAACATGACCTTTTAAGCAGAAAATGAATGGATGTAAAGCAGACAGCCCATCAGCTGTGTGAGACAAAAATGTTGCAATCTGGCTAAAAGCACCCTGTGCTTTTTTTGAAGTCTAGATACTATAAAAAGCCGTGGGCACGTGATTTTGCCCAGTTCCTCTGAGTATTGACATATGCAACCGTTTGCAACAGGAGAAGCAGCGGTGTCTAATAATAAACACGATGCATTCTCAGCACTTGATGGAGAAAATTTGGCCCTGGTGCAATCAATACAATTGCACGAGCCTGACTTTCTGCTGTCCCCACCCTGCAGGTCCCTACATACCCTTGTTCCACTGGCTACAGCTCAGTCAGCTCTGAAATACCTCCTTAGAACCCTGGCGGGCTCCCCCCCAGACAAAGAGCCAAGGCTCCCACTGGAGACCAAGCTTCATCCCTGACTCCTGGCAAGCCTTGGCTCCTTCCTGGGCTCAGCCTGGTATGTCACAAGAGCATAGTCAGGGTGTGTGTGAGAAGCTCCCTGGCTCCTGGGGCCCATGCAGCCATGGAAGATGAGCGAGTTCTCAGTGTCCCTTAAGAAGAGATTCCTGTAGGAGAACAAGACCCAGGGCTAAAGGAGACCCCAACATCTGCAGAGCACAAGAGGTGCACAGTCATAGCTGATTCCACTGAAGCACTTCAGGTGAAGAATGAACTGCAGGATCCTCCTGCTGCATTGCAGAAGTCATGTCTGTCTTCTCCAAGGTTCCCATCCACATCACAGCCTCTACTGACCTCTCCTTGGATGTGATACAACCTTCCCCCCCGAGGGGAGGGGCTGCTAGTGAGCCAAAGCTGCCACACACTCTGTCGGTTTGGAGTTGTCTGCTGCCCTTCAGGTCTGCTGCTGCCTCCATCCATCAGGGCCATTCAGCTGCTGCATTTTGTCACAGTCTCAGCCTCTTGGCTCTCTGAGTAAGCAGTTGCCTGGAAATGTCAAAACCCGCCAAACCGGAGGCATCCCATTCTGCCTCTGCTTCTCATCCCAGACTACCTGTGAAAGAACACAACCTTGTGGCTATGCCTCCAGCACCTGAGACCAGGGGACAGCACGCTGCTGTGCCTTCTGTCACAGCAGCCCACAGCGAGCCTTTGATTTCAGGCTGCCCTCCTTTTTTAAAAGTGTGTTTCATTCATCCAAAGTTGCATGGCTGGAGGAGTCCATGCCCACATTGACACTGGTTTGGAGACTCCATTTGTACATTGGGTTTTGGTTTACTGTCCCTCACCACCACTTTAAAGTGAAGACAAACCATTCAAGGAATGCACAGGCTTGGTGCCCTCCTCTGTACAGCCTGTGTAACACTGGTTTCCAGGTTTCCAGGAAGAAGAGCACACTGGGGAAGAAGAGCAGGAATGTGTCAAAGAGTCAGCCTTTCATTTCTGTGTTTACATAAATAGAAAAAAAATGTAAGATAATGTTTAAAACTCTCTTAAAAATACCAGGCATGCTCTTTCTGCTGACCTTGCATGAAAATGATAATCAAAGAGCCTTTGTAGTTTACAGCCTTTTTTGTTACAGTTCTCTCGTATGGAGATAAAATACTTGTTGGTACAGTGAGTGACAGGGAGAGAAGTGATACTAACAGGCTTCCAATGATGTCATCCCAGGAGAAAAAAAGGGAAAAAAAGAACCAGCTGAAAATTAAATACAATAATAGAAACGTGTGTTTTCATATTAAAATGTTGAAACTATGGACACGTAGAGCCATATCACTGCTGGATATAAGTCAGCATAACCCTGCTGGCATCAGGGATGTTAAATGCCAGTTCACACTATCCAAAGGGCTTTTCCTTTAACTTGGTTCTTCTTTCAGCCAATGAATTCCCAAGTATAATTGCCAGCCTGCAACTGGACCATGTGTGCAGGTTTACAGCAGTGATAAACCAAGGGACTGGGGGGATGGCTTCCTCTTTGAGAAGGCTCTGCTCAGCTGTGCCCGCCTACAGCGTGTCTCAAGAAAACAGTAAAAATGTTTGTCATTTCAATCAGTAATCCATTAGCTGTGAGGTGGGTGCACAGATACCATCCTTATCTGGCAGATAGGAAAACTGCATTCCTGCAGGATGTAGCAGGTCTGTGGCAAGCACAGCCAGACCTCTGGTCTTCCCTCTCCATACCCCAATCCTGTGACTTCAGCTCATGGTGCTGTCAGAAAGCGACTCAAAGAAAGGAGCACTTTACCTTGAAACACAGCAGATTGCACCAGGCACAAGATACTGAAAGAAACACAAACCAAAAGGCAGAGTGCACTCGGTGCCC
Source organism: Dicrurus megarhynchus (assembly GCA_013399195.1). NCBI lineage: Eukaryota > Metazoa > Chordata > Aves > Passeriformes > Dicruridae > Dicrurus > Dicrurus megarhynchus. The sequence continues at coordinate 1,248,220 of VXAD01006706.1, read as the reverse complement.
CTGCAATGCCTCTGCTCATTCACAGACCGTTTCAAATCAGCCAAGTTAAACACTGCCCTGCACTGTCCCCACACTCAGTACATTTCCCAAGGACACACTTTAAAGGCTTTCATCAAGGCACAGCTTAATTTATTTGTTTGCTTCTCCCCTTGCTCGGGAGAAGGCATTTTTGTTTAAATGGGGAGAATAAATAGTCTCCTGACCCTTCTCTCTGCAGCACGTGCTCCTGCACTGCCCTGCGTTTATGAGGCTAATGGGGGAGAATGCTGTGGGAGGCCCTTGTTAAAACACTGGCAGCGCCTTCCCTTTTGTAACAGGATGATTCAGGGATGCATTGTGTTTGCAGAAGCAGGAAAAGGAAGAGCAGGCTAATAAAAAATATCCATTATCGGAGCTTTCTGTGCATAAGGACAGACGGGCAAAATGCAGGGAAGACAACAAATACCTTGGAATAAAGAGCCCATGATGGAGATAAATAATCATGGGGCTCATTCAACAAGAGCCTGCTGTTTAGAAATCCACTGGAACAGCTGCAGCCTACACGTCATTATACTTCTGATCAGTGAGCATTAGGAGCCTTTTTGTGAGTCCCTTGTTTGTTATATCAATCACTGCAAAACAGACTCTACAGACATAAACCCACACAGGAAATATGGGGACTTCTCCTCACCCCAACTTTGCCAGGCAGTCTCCATTTTAATCTTTTTAACTCCACCCCTTTGTTTTTCTTTTCTCCAGTGCTCTGGGGTAAAATGTACATGTTCCTCATCAGACCTGTATGGCCTTCTTTTTGCTTTTTGAGTAATCTTTTAGTAGAGTTTGATATCATAGCACACCACCTGGCTTGGGAGACACTCATGGAAAGCTGGAACTATAAAGGTAGGGTCTCAGGTCTTACATATCAAGCTTATTTCTGCACTTATTTATGGCCCTAGCAGTATCTTGGCAATGTGTCCACATGCTGTGCAGGAAAAGATGTTTTTCCCTCCTCTAAATCTTTTGGGACTGTGATAAAGGAAAATGGCATATCGCTGAGAATAGAGGGGAAAGAAGGCCCCTGGATTTTACTGTGAGAAGAAAGATGCATCGCTCCTTCACAAACAAGTAGAAAAAAGGAATAAAGAAAGAGCTGGGACTCCAGCTGACCTCTTTTTATCACAGCCATCTTCTTCAGGCTTTGGATGTAGGGCTGGGTGAAAATCATTTGTGTCCCTAAATGGAGTGACCCACAGGCATATCCATGAGGCGGGCTTGCTCCTGCTTTCCTCATGGTGGTGGCCCCTGAGTCACATCGGGTGGCTGGACACATCAGCCACACAAGTGACCTGCAGTTCCCCGGTGGAGGTTGCAGTAACCGAGCCTCCCCCAGCAGAGGCTGCGTTGGACAGGAGAGGGCAATGAAACTGTTCCCACTGCCGTCCTCCTGCCAGCCACCGAAGCTCATCTGTGAGTTGGTGTCACTGTGGCTCCTCTGCAGCCACAGACCTATTACAGAATCCCAGAACCACAGAATCTGCTGAGTTGGAAGGGACCCACGAGGATCACTGAGTCCAACTCCCTGCCCTGCACAGCACCACCCCGATGCTCCTCTGAGATGTGTGGGGTCTCCTGTAGGGACAGACGGTTCTCATGGCACGAGTTGTGTGCAGTCATTTCTGTAAGGCTTTCTGTGGATCCTCACTGGCTTGAGAGTTTAAGTATAAGCCGATACCAACATGATTCCAGTAAGCCCCGGTGTCTAAACTGGGTCTTTACTTCTAAATTTGTTAGTTCCCTGTTGCTAGTTCCAGATTTGCTCCACCACATTCTGATCCCACACCTCCCCTGCCACCTCCTCTCCACAGTGCCAGTTTCTGAACACAAGGGACACCAGGGTGTGCTGAGTGATGGTGACAATGACATGCTCTGGGCTGGCACACTGTTTGGACCTCTGCAAAGGCTGGGGTGTTCTGTGCCCTATCTTAGAATGCTCCTGGGGAGGCAATCTCCATGGATTAATCACATCACTCCACAACAGAATCTTAGATTTTTCTCTCAGTATCTCCCATAAGATCTTTGTTTCCCACAACGTTTCATTGCACCTTATCTATGCTTTGATAGAGCTGTGTCCCAAGACAGGCCTTTATCCTTTAGCCAGGATGGAGATACCTAAACATGTGCATCCTGTGCCTGAGAGAGAAGATCCCTGGAGGTACTGAAACTTGTGCCCAGCTGGGAAAAGAAGATGCCTAAGCAGCAGGAGGCTCCATGTGCACTGGACTGGACAGTGCCTCCCACAGCAAGGACCATGTCATGGTGCACAGTCTGGAGGTTGCATCGCGTAACACAGCAGGCAACTTCCAGCCCAGGCAGGGCCAGGAGAAAGGATTTCCCTTCTTCCATCTTTCTTGAGAAAGATTTTTCTGCAGCAAAGCAAAGCACTGTGAGGGACACCAAACACCCAGACTAACCTGGCAGTCTGTTGCTTCACTGATGGATGAGGGATTTCTTTTCTTTTCTTTTCTTTTCTTTTCTTTTCTTTTCTTT
>VXAD01006706.1:1145660-1245242 GCA_013399195.1 Dicrurus megarhynchus | reverse complement strand
CTTTTCTTTTTTTTTTTTTCTCTTCTCTTCTCCTCTCCTCTCCTCTCCTCTCCTCTTTCTTTAACATCTGCTCCACTTTTTCAGGAACAGAGGGGAAAAAACAGTTTCTAGCACAAGCAGTGCAGGTTTGGTGCACCACCCGCAGACCTCACCTGGCCATTTTCCACCTCTGCCTGATTTGCTGCACATGGTGTGGCCTTTCCAGTTCCCTGGGGAGGGACATCACTGTGGTGACAGAAGTGACTTGTGCTCTCCGTGGGTGCAGCCCTTTGTGTTGGCTCATCCTGCTGCAGGCACGTGGACACGGCTTTACGTGTGGGATCCTTTGGATGCCGAACTCCTTCTCGCAGGTCTTCTCCAATTTCCTCTCTCTCCTAGACTATTAACTTCCCAGCAGTGTAAGGGTGACAACACAGCCTGTCTAAGCAGGAACCTAAGCATGAAGTCAGTGGTTAACCGTAGCTGAGCACGCAAAAACGTAACATGCTGCGTTTTCCAAAATGTTTGTTTAAGATCCTGTGTGAGACAACATAATATTACTTAGAAAAAGGATGTGATGTAATTAAAAAGGCCTCCTCCTCTACCCCCACTGCCTGCTATTGGTTGTTCCCTGCTCTCCTTGGAGCTCCCTGGCAACATACGAGCAAATAAGCAGCATCAATCACTTACATTCACTTTGGATTTCTTTTTCATCCTTGTTGTTTAATTTAAAAATGACCCAAAGTTGTTATTGTGTTCCCCCGCTCCTAATAAATTAAAAAAAACTTTAATAAATAAAAACATCAGGAATTAGTCCTGACTTGCTTGAAACCTGCCTGACTAAATATCTCAAGCAGCAGCATTCCAGCCATCACATCCTGAGTCCCTGACACCAAAGCTATTCCCAACAACAGCACTGGAATAACTTCAGCAAGGCAGGTAGCTTCTCCAGGAATCATTCATAAAAATGATTTATTATTTAGTGGCAAGTAGGGCCACTGGGATCTGCCACTTTCTGCTCAAGAAAGAAACTCTACACACTGTCTGTGTTAACCCTCTATAATACAGTTACATATGTACCACTAGCAATAGATCATAATTAGACTTCTCACGTACCCATTAGAAAACTACCCCAGGGATTTTTTTAGAGTTGTTTTGTTGTCACTGATTTTTGCCCTAGCCAAATGCAAAACAAAAAAAATTATGATCAAGCAAATACAGACTTTCTGAAGATGATAAATATTGCCAGGTCAGGAATATTTTATGGCTAGGAAAAATGAGTCATATTTATGCAAAAGGGTTGTCCTGTGGGCAGTGCAGGAATAATTAGTAAACTTTAATTCCATAGCAAAAATCCTCTTCTGTGCTGGAGAGCCGTAATTCATGGTAAAAATGTCAGTCCAAAGTCTCAGTGCCCACAGAATTTCTCCCTTCAAGCTGCTTTATGCACCCTGAACACCGAGACAGAAGGACATAAGAACTGGGAAACCTGCTCCTTCGTCCTCCTGTAAGTCTCTGTGGCTTCTCCACAGCTAACCAGGGAAGTTGCTGGTGAGGGTGGCCCATACCACTGGCCATCCTCACTGCTGAAAGTGTGGACACCTAAGGAGAACTACAGGGCCTGGCCCAGAGGTGACACAAATCAAGAGATTGATTGCTTCAAGTAAACTTGGACAGGGCCTAAAATAAAAGTGCTGCTGTCATGGTTTAGCCTGGTGGGCAGCTCAGCCCCACACAGCCACTTGCTCATCCCCACTCACAGGTGGGATAGGGGAGAATCGGGAGTGCCAAAGTGCAAAAAATTGTGGGTTGAGCTAAAGTCAGTTTAATAGGTAAAGAAAAAGTTGCACAAGCCAGCAGAGCAAAGCAAGGAATGCACTCCCCACTCCCCACCTGCAGATGGGTGTTCAGCCGTCCCCAGGAAAGCCGTGCTCCATCACATGTAGCAGTGACTTGGGAGGACAAACAGCATCACTGGAGCCTTCCCCCGTTTCCTTCTTCCCACAGCTGTGTCTGCTGATCGTGGTGCCATATGGTGTGGGATAACCCTTGGGTCAGCTGGGGTCAGCTGTCCCAGCTGTGAACCCTCCCAGCTCCTTGTGCAGCCCCAGCCTCTCGCTGGTGGGGGAGTGAGAAGCAGAAAAGGCCTTGACTCTGTGGAAGCTGCTCAGCAATAACAAAAACATCAGTGTGTTATCAACACTGTTTAACATCACAAACCCGAAACAGCACAGCACTGTGAAGAAATTTAACTCTGTCCTAGCCAAACCAGTCCAGCTGGGAATATCTGAGCTGTCTTTAGACTTTCTGAACACCAGTGACAGCTATTCTGGTGTGTAATTCAAGAGCATGGGGACTCAGCCCCCTGCTTTCCAGACCTTCTTGTCAGGTCCTGGGGAGCCAAGACCACCAAGGCAAGCACTGGTAGGGTGCAGCCTGAATGCTGTCACTTTTCTGCACTGGGAAGCAAAGCAATCTCCTGCTCTGAGGTTTTTGGCTTCTCTGTTCAGGCATTTCCCCCTGCCTGCTCCTCCCAAGTGGGATACTTTGGGATGGATGTGTAGTTCCCTGGGGTTGTCACTGCAGACAGACTGATTTATCAGTGTTCAGGGAGGGGACAGCACCCATGAGGAGTGAGGAACTCTCCCTGGGCCCTCTTTGCAGCATGTCATCACCCTAGGAAGGGTTGTGCGGGCACATAGTCTATCCATACCCTGACATAGCTTCCATTAGCTGCTAATTGCCCTGCAAAAAGATTACCTCGGGGTTTCTCAGCCTTTTTCATGCTGCAACCCCTTGTTTGAAAACAGCTGCAGATTTTTGACACCCCCTCCCTGACATACCTCCCAGAAAACAAGAAACCATGGGGCAGTGGTCAACCCTCTGCTGTAGGCTGTAGCTCAGAGCTAACAGGACTCGAGCTGGGACATTTGCATTACTTTTTAAACAGTGTTTTAACACTGCAGCAGCAGTAGTGGTGTGTGGAAGAGTTTTGCTCTGAAAAATGCTGCCTAGTAGGAGACTTGGCCTCTCAGCCTGCAATCCAATATACCCACAGTAACATCTGTGACACTTAATGATAGAATAGTTTGGGTTGGGAGGGAGCTTAAAGGTCACCCAGTACAACCCCCAGCAGTCTCTGGGGGAACGCCACTCTGTCTGATCAATACACAGCATTCTTGAGAGCCCAGCACACCTGGGGGAGCAGCAGCACAAACCTGTGTTTCCTGTTGGATCCCATGGACAGGGACCGACTGCAGAGCCATTTAACACCCCTCCAGCTCCAGCTGTGGGAGAAAGAGAGCAAACAGCCTCTCCCACTACCTCTCCTCACTACAGTCACAGGAGAGGTGCTCTGACCCCTCTACCATAGTTTATGGTCTCCTTGTCTTTTGAGTGAAAGATGCCAACAAGGCAGCAGTGTTGCCAGTGCTGTCTCAGCTGCAAGGTGGAGGCATGGCTCAGAAAGCTGAGCAAGTAGCCCCTGCCATGTCCAGGCAGTCTGGCAGCAGAGTTCTCCCTGAGATCTTTTATCCTTGTGCTACGAGATGGAATTAATCTGAGGATTTTGGAATTATTATCATTTGTCACCAAGATGAGTGGGCAAAGTTTCACAGAAAAGAAATGTAGGTGAATTCAGTCACTCCCACATCGTCATTCACACACACACCTGAAAAGCACATTTATTTCTTCTGTTTTATTTTGTGTATGAGTTAGATGCAACCACTTCCTTGGCAACGCATGTGTGCAGGCAAAGCCAGAACTCACACTAGGGTGGGCTGATGCTGCACCTCAAATTTTGCTTTGTGTGGAATTTGGCCAAAGGAGACCTGTTTGGGTCACATCTTTTCGTGTTGGTTCAGCTTCAGTTACACTGGAAAATTACAGAGGCAGAGTGAGGACTCACAAAAGGTGTCTTGCTTTGCTTTGATAAAAGTTGTAAGTTTTAATTAAAGCATGTGTGTGTAAGAACTTTACAAGCACAAAATGGCCAATTTAAGGATGCATGTGCAATGACATTTTATATATCTAATTTCAAAGCATCTGATTTGCCTGTCTTAGTTTTTTCTTTTCATAAAATGAAAACTGGGCTTCTTGCTATATGTGATAAAACATTTGTTTCTCTGGTGTTCTCCCAGCCCTTCTTGTCTATCCCCAACCATGAAGTCTGCATGTCTGCATCTCTCACTGCTCTGTTGCCTTTGCACATGAATGAGCAATATTCAAGATACAAAAAAATTGTGAAAGCCCAGCTGCACTGTTTACCTGCAAGTTTAGCAATATACAATCAAAACTGGACTGATGACAAGGGGAAGTCCTTGTAATGGAACTTCTGGAAGAGTTAAACAAACCTTGACAGGGGAAAATCATGCTGTCTGCATGTTGGGAAAGCAGGCATGGGCTACAATTGTGTGAAATGCACTTTGATGTGGGAGTGGTGCAAGGGCCCCAGACCAGGTCTGGAAATGGAAAGTGGTGGGTACAGTCCTACTGATGTTGTGCTGTACCCACTGTAAAAACCCTGTGGTAGTCAGAGCCCAAATCCTTCTGGGCCTGAGTGCCTGGGTATGGATGCTGAAAAAGCTTCAGCAAGGAATTTCTTCAGCTCTCAGCAGCATTTTGTGAGAACTCCACCTTTCCCATGCAAGTAATTCAAAACAATGTTACAGTTCTGTAAACTTCTTGCACCTGCTAAGTTGTTTTTCACCATTGTTATGGTTCCAACTAGAAAAACATTTAGAGATGGGTGTCTTAGAACTTCGTCAATCACCCTAAGAGGTGGATGGCTGAAAGAACCAATTACCTTGTGCCATTTAACACACTTTTTGAGAACTAACATATAAAAACCTCTAAGAAGTTATTAAATGGCTTCGGCCTCCTTTTTACCCTGAGCTTGGACTCCGTGTCGTTTCTCCGTTCAGCGGCAAGAACAGCGACATCTGGGCACGTGCTCAGGGGTGCAGCGCTGTGGTAGTGGTAAAGCCATTCCCTGGGGTCAGCCAAGCCCCTGAAAGAAATGAGCTGGGATCGCCAAACCCTCCTAACTCCTCTCTGTGTCGTCTGCTAAACCGTACTGCTTTCTGTTCCCTCAGAAGCACAGAACTGAAGCTCTGTTTGCAGCTGACACTAACTTGAGTGGCAGTGTTGATCTGCTGGAGAGCAGGAAGGCTCTGCAGAGGGATCTGGATCAGTGGGGCCAAGGCCAATGGCATGAGGTTCAACAAGGCCAGGTGCTGGATCCTGCACTTTGATCACAACAACCCGATGCAATAGTGCAGATGTGGCCTTGAGTTGCACCAGGGCAGGGTCAGGTTGGACATCAGGAAGAATTTCTTCATGGAAAGGTTTTTTAAGCGTTGGAATGGGCTGCCTGGGGAGGTGGTGGAATCATCATTCCTGGAGGTGTTCAAGAAATGACTGGATGTGGCACTCAGCGAGTGCCATCAGTTGAGAAGGTCAAAGGTTGGACTCGGTGATCTTGGAGGTCTTTTCCAGTCTAAATGATTCTGTGATTGTGTGATTCTGTTCACCTAACCAGGACAATTCTCAGTGAAGATATGGACACCACCTCTGCCTTTCAGCACCTTCTGCAGTGCTGTGCAGCTTGGCAGCCACGTCCTTACACACTTGCCCAGTTAAACTCCTCCTCTGCCCCAGTGGCTGTTTATAAAGACTGGCTGGCCAGTGAGAGCAGCTGGCTAGGAGTAATGGTGAGGCGAGGGAGGTAGTTACCCTAAAAAAAAATTATTTTATGTGATGTCAGGCTGTCCAATCCGTCCATATAAAAAGGAGGCAGATGGAGGACAGAAAGATAAACAGAAATGTCAGTGTAGACTATAAACCTGGTGGCACTCGCAGGTTGCACTGTATAATCAAAACAACTTGTGTTGTGCTAACTATCCTTGACAAATAATTGAGGGCTGTTTTAATGCTGCTGCTGCTGCTGGGGTCAGTCCAGGGTCCCAACAGCTCCTGTGCAGGATGGCAGAAGGAGAGGGATGCTGTCACTGCTTCCTCAGAACTGCTTTCCTGACTCAGCTCTTGCACAGAAGCCACATGGTGCCTGAGCATCAGCCCAGCTGGCTGGCTCCCAGCCTTGCTCCCAGTCTCACTCCCAGTCCTTTCCCTGGAGACAGAGAAGGCGTGGAGCTCATTCAGGCATTTCCTCTCCTCAGAGAGACGAGGCCCAGCAGCAAGAGCTGCCTCCCCTGAGCCTGGGTACCTGCGCAGTGACGCGAGGAGGCGGAGGTGGGTGTGCTGCCCTCCCCTCCTGCCTCCTGCCTGTCGGATGAGTCGATACTGCTGAGCCTTTCCCTGGCATGGCCAGTTGGCTGCAGGGCTGCCATGGAGGCACACAAAGCCCTGCACCCCAGCACCTCCCTGCTCCTGGGACAGGCTCTGCTCCCATCACACGGCTGACACCCGGGGTGCCTCTCACAGGACCTGTCATTTGTAAGTGCAGATGAACCGTGGCTTCGTGTGCATCCATATACCCCCTCCCTCACACATTTTCACCCACTTCTGTGCACCTTTGTACGGGTAGGATGGCAGGGCAGGGCTGCCCCTGAGGTCTTCTCTTCCCCTGGCACCCACAGCGAGTTCCCAGCTCACAGGAATGTCTACTGCAGACGTTTCAAATCACAGTCAAAAACAGGCATCTACTTCACTTTGATTTTAAAAGAAGTCAAGTCCCTTTTCCGAATTACTCAGCTCTCAAATTTCAAAGGCAGGGAACAGACCACATGTGCAACAATCCTGCTGTACTCACTGCTTGTAATTTGTGGTGTGGCTTCTGCTCCTGGTGTCAGGGAGTAACTTTTCAAAGGGAATTAAACAGCGAGCACTGAGCGCCTCTGGGTGAACAAGCTGTTTTCTTTACACCTGAAGACATTACAAGAGAATCCCAGCCTCTATTAACACAACTGCTGAGCTTTCATGGTGGCAGAGGAAAGCTTTTGAGTATGAACTCTGACTGCTCAGGAACTAGAAGTCAAATGAGAAACATGGAGAATATATCAGTCACAGAAAGCCCATTAGTGCAGGCATGGAGGGATGCAAACAGGATTGAATCCAACAGCAGCCTGTTTGTAAATATTTGTAAATACTGTTTCATATCACTTGGGTATTGCAAATCTCTAAATTTTTGCTTTCCCAGAATTCCTGCTCTCTCCTGAAAACTCCCACTGGTTTCAAGCTGGCATCTCTCAAGGTCACACTGGCCTGCTATTCACTATTAAAACCACCTCCCATGGAAGAAACCATTAAAAGCATCAGGAATCGGATCACAAGCCATTTACTGCAGAGTGTGTTTCTCCCACTGTGTTTGCTGTGCTCTTGGCTGGCACAAAGGGCTCCTGATCCTGAATGGGGCCTCTGGGCGTGATTCTAAGTGTTAAACAGTAATTATTTTTTGTTAGTTTTGTTTTAAACAAAACACATGAAAATCAGGGCTTGCAGAACTCCCCAGACAAAAGGCAGCTTGGGTTATCCTAAACTGCCCGGGTCTGTGGCTGATCATTTATTTGCATTGCCTCCTCTGGAACATTCTGGGTCCTAAGGAGGTCAAACTTGCCTTGGCTTTCCCTAGGAGAAAATGTTGTAATGCTTTGTATGACACATGTTTTTAAAGTAATTAAAAAAATAAATATGACTATCTCTACGTACAGTTTATTTTTATGAGTCTCAGAGAATTGTATTAATTGCTTAATTTATATTTCCATCAGGGTCCATCAATTAAGCAGAATCGGTGGTATTATTATCCTTGTAAAACACCACATCAGTCAAAAATGAAGCAGAGTCAGAGGTCTAACTGTTAATCAGGTCACATTTCACTTCCTGTTGACATTTTTATTTCCCTCGCAGAAAATATTTGACGTTAAGTCTCAGATTATGAGCGCTATTCACCCGGTGCAAACGCTGCAGAGCAGCAGCCCTGCTGGTGCAGCTGGGAAGAATTCACCGCCAGTCGCTTGCGAGGCGCCTCTTCCAGCAGCACAGGGTGGATCGACAGCTATTCATCTTGATGACGAATGGGAAATCACTCCAAGGTGAAGGTCAGATTTCCATCTGCACCTCAGAAAGCAAGAAAGGGGACCGGCAATGGCAGCAGAGGTTGTTCTGTTGTGGCTTTGTTGCAAGCTGAGCAGTTTGAAGAGTTTGGCCAAGGAGGCAAAAATACCATAATGTGATAAATGTGATCAAGTGTTTGCTGCCAACAGGGATTCAGTAGGCTGGGCTGATGACAGGGGAGATGAGAGGAGAGGACAGCTGTGGTCAAGGATTCACTTTAAAGCAAGGCAAACAAGGAGGACAGTTTTGTAGTTAAGGAAATTGGCCCAGAGACAGGGAGGCTTTCAGTTATTCAGAACCAGATATTCATACTCTTCTTGAGCAACCTCGAATGGCTCATTTAGTTTTCCTGGGGTAAACTGAGCCTCAGAGAGGCACAAACCATGCCAGCCTGAACAAGGTGTTCTCGGGTGGCTGCTGCACCCTGAGCAATACTGGGAAACAGAAACCCCTCTCTGCCTCACAAGTTTCCTCCTAGTGGACTTGTTAATTTGCATCCCAAGATAATCTTCTGACTCAATGTTCCCTACTACCCGTCCCACCACTGGTTCACAGTCTGTAATAAGGAATTAATAATATTTTCCCTTTGTTCGCCATATCAGCGGTAACTTCCCAGAAAAGTCCCCAGTCCTGCTGGTGGAATTTCACTAATGCGCACTGTTCTTGAGACAGCAGACTTATACTTTGAGAACAGCAACCATACCCAATGTAGCTCATTCAATCCATTTCTTTCCTATTCCCTCTTTGCTAATGTCACCTCTCTCTTTATTTATTTTGTCTCATTTATAGAAATAAAGAGATGTTTTACTTGTTATTGCTCATTTCTGATGTAAACACCACCTCTACCATCCCCCCAATTAATGCTTTCTCTGAGAAATTGATGCAGAATAGATTAGAGTTGTTTGTTAACAGTGATAACACTGCACTGGAAAAAATTTCTTTATTAAAAAATGTTACTTGCACCAGCACCTGCAAAGGAGAATCCAGTGTAGACACACAGTGAGGGCTCAGCCAAAACCACTAACTTTTGAAAACTATTGGTTGCATTTTAGCATTTTATTCACAGTTTTCAAACTTGGAATAGTCTAACTACCTCCCCAGCTGTCTGAGCTACAGACACTTGTAAACGGAAAGAAACTACACATATATGTCCTTTTTCTCAATCAAACTACGTAAAAGTTTCGACTCTCATTAGGAAGCTGAGTTTTCCACCTGAAAGGTCTGTAAAGAGTTGTCAAGAGCCATTTCAGAGACAACCAAAACCCTCCATTCCTGTGAGCTGGGGTGGAATTAGATTGGTGCTGTGGTGCAAAGTCCATTCCTCTGGAGTGTAACACACCTGCTGCAGGTATTCTGTTAGCAGCTAAATCTGCAGACCTTGCCTCTCTCTCCTGGCACAAAAGGCATGTTTGAGTAGTACTAATTCTCAGGTAAGCAGATATTTCCTCTTACACATATTTGCTTTTTGTGGGGCATGTGGCACAACATTTTCTTTATAACAGCAGTCTCAAAACTACTTTGGGTTGCTCTCCCAGTTTGACAACACTGCTTTGAGACCACTGTGACTCAGAATAACTTTGGGTTTTTATCAGATTCTGCACTAAATCTTTATTTTGATGAATATTTTACATGTTAGAGTACATGTGTGAGGAGAGGAGGGGAAAGAGAGCTCTCACTTGTGGCTGTGGGGGTGAGTGTGAGAAAGCATGGCACTGATGAGGCTATTGAAATCACTCTGCAGTCCTGGAACACTCAGAAGTTTCCTGAGGTTTCTGGCTGACTCCCAGCCCCTCGACAGAGTCAGCAGAGAGGGTCCTCTGCTGTTCATTTAGAGTGAGTCCTTCACGTGTGTGCCCCAGGTATCAACCTTCTCCTGTGCTGAGACAAAAAGCAAACCAAATCCCCTTGATGTACATAGCCCACCTTGTGGATATAAAGACAAACGTGGGCAATTAAAACCTCCAATGTAAATAAACATTTCAGTCTTAGCAGAGCTGATCCACTGTTGAGCAACCAGTTGGCTCCCAGCGCTGACAGAGCTCTCCGGGGTTATTTGGGTTGTGTATCCTTGAGGCCCTCTTCATCCCAACTGAAGTATTCAAAAGCCAACAGCCTGAAATCTCCTCCTGATACAGGTGAAGCCCTGGGTAAATATTGACATCTCCCACCAAAAACTTCTGTTCAAAAAAAAAGGGTTTTCTCTGCAATCTAATTGTGAAAGAGCTTGCTCCTTTCCCTTTGTAATATTTCATAACTGCAGCTGAGTGTGAAAGGAAAGCAAGTGCATATATCTGTGTTTTTCCTTATGTGTTACCTTCAGAGAAAGGACACGGCTTCTATTACATCTCTGGTTGCCACAGACGGAAACAGATGGGGGATTTTTTCCTGTGTATGACTATAACTTCTGAAAAGCTGCCTTCCCAAGTTGATCAAGCAAGTCATGAAAAATGGCCTGTTTATAAAAATGATGATTCTGATTGAGTTAAAGCACTGTAAGGCAGGCAGTACTGTCCCTAAAGAGAGAAAAATAAAGGCTTTATGGAGAAGTATCTTGTTTTCCTAATAGCTTGGTTTGGAAACAAGTTTATAAAACACATTAAAATCCCCCAGGGGCTTGAGAACTGCAGTGTTTCTGAACAGGCACATTTACCTTGACCTCCCAGCTGTAGGATAAGGAAAGATTGCCTTCTTTTTTAGCCCCAGGAATACCGTACTTGGCATTTATTTAGCACTTGCAGTCTTAATAGCTCTAGAACCACAAACCAAGAATCCTTGCAGCCCAAAGAGTGCAGCAGGTTCAGGCACCATTAGTATAACCTTTCACCCCTTTCCTCATCTGCCTGAATGGAAGCCAGTCCTGTGGGGCTCTTGCCTGCCGGGGTTAGAAATTTTCCACAAGAGTCCAGCAGGATACTGTGAGACATAGGCCAGTTGAACAAAAAATGTCCTGTTTCATGTAGGTTGCAAAGAACAATTTTGATCTTGATCATATTCAAAGTACTGTTAAGGGTTGTGACATGCAGAGACAAGATTTCCATGTGGTTTGTCCTTTTTTTTAAATTTAGATTTGACCATGACATTTTGTAATCCTGTTGTCTGCTTTTAAAGAAGGAAGATCTAGGCTCCTACCTCTCACCAGTTTATTATGCAAAGTACTTGGGAAAAAAAAAAACATGGAAAGGAGAGGCAGGGAGCAGTAAGTGCACAAGCCAGAGACCAGACCCTATCAGGTTTTAAAACGGATCAACTTCTCCCCTGTCTCTTGCTGCCCTCACTAATGCCTTGGGATTTTTATTTCATTATTTTGACTCAGCAAATTAATGGGGAAGTGGCTGAATGTAAGACTAGCAAGGGAGATTTCTTAGTGCCTGTTCTGTAAAGTGACAGTGCTTTGCTTCCTTGACCACAGCACCAAGGTGGAAAGTGCCTTAGGGGCACCACTATCACTAAAGACAAATCACACAAGTGAAGAGAGCATTTTGTTTACCAGAGGATCTGTCAGTGCCCATCCAGCATTCTCATGCTCCCCTAGAACATGAAATCCTCATCAAATAGAATAAAATATGGGCATTGGTGTGTTCCTGAAGCTGTCCCCTCCTCCTTTAGACTCACGTTAGAGAAACAGCTTGGCTTCTCTCTGTGAATGGCACAGCATCAGGGGTGTGGGATGCTGTCTTGGGGTGACTTGATGATGTGTATCCCCTATCACTGCTCTATGCCCACAAATTAACTCTGTGCCTTTCTGTGCCTTTAAACTGAGCCTGAGAGGGGGGAGAGGAAAAAAACCGAGCGAACTTTTCAAAACAATTGTTCAAGGACACAGATACAGACTCCTTGGCTTTTGCAGCAGCCAGAGCAGAGGAAGCACCTTGCTTGCTTTTCAGCCAGCTTTTGGCTCCTCTTCTCTGGAGGGAGACAGAGAATTGAACTTTTGTTTTCTTGGGACTTTGGTTTTTTTCCCTTCTTCTTTTCTGGACTGTTTCAACATCAGAACACATCGGGAGAATTTTCCACAGAGGCCCAGGGGGTAGGTCCATGCCGACCCAGCTCTGAGGAGAAGAGAGACCACACCTACAGAAGGACTCTGAAATCTTCTCAGGTTTCTCTCCATAGTGAGATGTTTCATTATTTAGCATTAGTATCTTTTTCCAGTGTGTTTGTTAAATAAATAGTTTTTATCTCTTTCACTTTCCTCCGAGGAAAATTTTTTTTCCCAAACCTGGTGGAGGAGGGGTGGTTGTAACCTGCTTTCTATCAGAGGATATTTCCTCCAAATTTGTCCAAACCAGCACAGATGCCTGAAAAAACCACTGCCTCCAACCTGGGGGAGCCAGCTGCTGCTGAAGGGGTTTCAGAGACGTTCGTGGGGTGTTGCCTGCTGCCCAGGCATTCTGTAGGTAAAGACCAGAAGAGGAGAATGAAGTCAAAGGAAATTTTAAGGAAAGTTCCCTCTGGGAATACAAAGTGGGAAATAATGGTAGTAATGGTAGTAATAATAATAATAATAATAATAAAAATAATAATAATGACAACAACAACAATCACCTTTAAGAATAGGCATGAAGAATTTATCTAAAAAAATGAGTGCACAGCAATACAGACTGTAAAATAGGGCTGTCATTCCATATTCCTAGTGACTAGACCTTGCACCCCATTTTCATTCTCAAGTATGCCTTTTAATTTTATACTTTTAACCATTGATTTAGATTTATTGGAGCTTAGAACACTGGAATCTCAAATCGTGATGGGAACCCCTCTGATATTAACTCCATATGGATATTAACCTTCAATTATAATACACTGTTTCACCCTGCTGAGCCATTATACTGAATTTTTTAAACAAAGACTGTCATTGGGGGAAAAAAAACCCCGCTTTTTTTCATATTAACTTAATTTTTCAGATGTGAGACACCATTTTCCAAAAGCAATGTGTATAAAAATAAAAAATTGTCCAGTCATCCTATGCATTATATAGTACTTAACTGAGAAGAATAGGCATTGACTATAGATTTAAAAAATCAGTAGATCCCTGAGAGCCACTATGTAATCTTACGAATGCAATTATGATTCAAAGCAAATGTTAAAATCAATGCCTTTATGACTCATCATCAGCAACACATCCCTCGGAAGAGAAAGCTGACGATGGAGTTAACTGATGGATGCCTTTCCTGTAATACTGCTCAGGGCAAATAATTTTACAGCACATTCCAGAGTGCTGAATGACCTGGAGAGATGACAAACCCCTTTGCGAATCCCCTGGGAGCTGAACCGGAGAAAGGTGGAAATTATCAGCAAAAAATCTGACTTGCTGAAAAAATGGTCACATTTTTCTCAGCCGGATCCTCTGTATCCACCAAAATGAGGACGGTGCTGCAGCAGCCTTCCCAGATTAAATCAGATGACAAAGAGCTGTGCTGAGGGACCGAAAATGTGTGAGTTCATCTTGCTTTTACCTACATGCAGAGGCTGCACTCTGAAAATCTCTGGACTCCATCTAAAACCCTTAAAGGTGGACAGTAGTACAGCTTAATCCTTCAGGGCATTTCTTTAGCCTGGCAAGCTTTGACCCTTTTCTGCAGATCTACAGGAAGTTACAGCTTGACTTTTTCCATATGTAGCATGCACTTGGTAGTCTTGGTCACCTTTTTGTGACTGTTTCTCTCCACAGCTGTGTCCCTTAGATCAGAACACAGGTTGTAAGGGGGACTTTACAGCCTTCCAGGGATCTTAAAAGATTGAGGGACAGGGGAGCAGAGGGCTTGGCACCCTTTGGGCTGCTGCACTGGTGCAATGTGAGGAGTATTGATGGGACACAGGGGTCCCTGGGGCTGGATGTGGTGGGGTTTCTTTCCAGTCTGAGCTTCACCCTTGCTCTGGTCTCTAGCTTTAAAGGCAAACCTTCTCCCTGTTTTTATATTTAATGAGAAGGAAGAGACACAGGTCCTGGGAAAGACCATATCAGCATGTACTTTTGTGACACGGTGGCTTGAGAGGTGTTAGGAATTTCTAAGTAGATGCAACTACTGCCTCCCATTGCTTTGAGAGAATAGACTACGGGTCAGAACTGCTGTTTCCTCTGAAATAGGCATGCACTGGATGTTTTCAGGAATGATGTGGTGCTTGTCTGCTGTGCATCCTCTTCTGCACTGGGCAGTTAATGAACTAGTGACAGAATGCCAGGATGTTTTCCTGGGGCACATGGAGGGAGGCTGACTTACCTTCACAGAATTCAGGGGAATTTCCCTTGGAGATCTGAGATGAAAGCCTACGTGCCTCAGCAGATAAGTGAGCATTGCTATAGGCTTCTTTACAGATAGGTGAAGAGTGAGGTGAAGACTATTGGGAACTGTGGTTTGGAGCTCATGAGGATGCCTCAGAACACAGCAGGCAGGGCAGGGGACAGGGGTGGCTCTGCCCACCTCCAGAGCTCACCTAGTGTGGCAACCACCATAGTCAGAGGTAATTTATCCTTTGGGATGATTGATGCTGCCTTGGGATAAGGATGACTGGGAAGATTTCTTAACAAGAGCACAGTTGGGTTTGTTTTTACCTACAGCAACCTTTATTTCCCCATGTTTCCTTTCTGGCAAACACGTGATGGCGGTGTGTAACAGTGTGAGGAACAAGCTGAGCCTCCAAAACCAGACTTTGACACACACACTGGGCCTTGAGAACTTTGTTTTACAGTGAAGGCACCTCAGGAACACAGCGCTGCATTTCTTGTTTGTTCTCAGGGTATGTGCTGCCGAGGCCTCGTGCTGGTCTCTGCTTCTTGCTGGCTCCTCAGCAGCTCACCAGGCCCCAGCTGGCAGTGGCTAATTGCAATCAGCAGGTGAGAAATGCAGTGTCTCAGCAATGGAATTGCCTCCAACTCTGGGACATGATCTGGGAAATGGGGAACATCCAGAAAAAGAAAGGGAGAGGCCTTAAATCTGGACTTCTGTGGAAAGCAGCACCTGAGAAAGACATCGGTGCATAGGACAAGTCACATTTGTTTTTTCTAGAGTTATCATGGAATGATTTACTGTTAACAGGTGGGAATCTTTCAGCACTCACCTCTGGTGGCTTCTAGTTGCAGTCTACTGTCACTTGATGCCTCATTGCCATGTTTTTGGGGGGCTTTTTGCAAGGTTGTAAGCATCCTTCTGAAGCTCAAGGGACAGCGAGGGTATAGAGAGTGTCTTGACCCTGGGCCAGCAGTTCAAACATGGCCCAGAGTCTTCGTGTCTGGAAGGTGACTGACTGACCTTGATGGTCAGTTGGTTACCTCAGGCTGGGGGCAGTTTTCTGCTTTGCTGTGTGCTTTGTTTGGGTGTGGCGGTGGTCCAGCCCTTTTCATTTAAGGTGAGTGACACCCAGTGGGTGAACTTCTCTGCCCAGGACTCCACTTCTGAGAAGGAGCCTGGGGGAGATGCAGAGGTTTGATATCCACGCCCACGGGATGCCACTCACACCTCATCTCCACCCTGTTTCCAGACCTTTCTGCCTTCCTTGGTTCATGATTGGTTTCCCTGGTTCATGTTTTATAATAAGTTCATGTATTATGCAATTAGTTTCTAGAAAGATCTTAAGGGTTCTGTTTTGGATTTGATGTTCCAAGTTTGTTCCTCCTCTCCTGTTCCCTGAGTGGTCGGCTGTCATCCCTTGTCATTCCCTGGTTGGTTATCTCCTCTGTTCCTTCCCTTGTTTGTCTGCCCTTAAAAACCTTTGTTCCACCCTTGACGCAGGCTGTCTTGTCGGCTCCCGCCCGTGCCGCGTTTCCTCTGTCCCTTGAGGGACAAGAAATAAAGCTTGGGTTTATAGCCACAAGCAGTCTGACTCTCTCCTTCTCACCTCTGCCGTCGCTCTGTAACATCTCCTGGCTTTGCTTGCGATAAGAAGCCGTTTGCCACGCAGTTCCCTGCGGAGCTTCCACTCAGCCCCTGTGGATCCGGGAACTCAAAGCCCCAGAGCCCACTGTCAGCTCTGCGGGCATAGGATCATTGCCGCCGGCCAGGCTCGGGCAAGGAATCGGTCAGCGCGGCATTTGGGAACCTGGGATGCCAAACACAATGCGTGGCACAAGTGTGTGGTCTGTGTCTTTGTAGCAGCAACTGCTTTCAGGTGATTTTGTCTGAGCTAAGGATATCTCTACCATCTTGTCAGTCAGAGCCCACAGCAGAGGAAACAGTGATTAAATCTGCAAGGAGAATATGATGCTTTCTCATCTTCGGAAGATCCTTAGAGGTCAAGGTTGAGTCACAAAAGCTTGCCAGGCAGCAGTGTAAGCTTCTCTGTTGATAAATTCAAGAGGACTTCGTGGCTAGCAATATAGAATCTTGGCAGGTGCTCAGTTATCCCAGCAGTAGGTATGTTACAGGACATGGGAAGCTATGCATGACGGATACATGTTTGAACAGCTCCCTGTTTTAACAGGCTATTGTGAGCCTAAGATTCCTCTGAGGTAGACAAGTGGGCCATTTCTAGGTGGTTTAAGCAATGAGAAGATTTCAGTCCTGCAAAAAACAAAAGACACCACCGTCTTATCCAAAAGAAATCCCACATTAGGTCTCATGTAGGGATTGGTGGTATAGTGAATACTGGTATTAGCATATGTGCTGAGCAGTTCCACATCAGTGATGCTGCATGCAGCTGCTGAAATGGAAAAGCACTGAACAGCCTGGGAACAATGGGGGAGATCCCTGAATTCTCACGCGAGCGGCATGTCCGCGTTTATTTGTCTGCAGTGGTGCCGATGCTCCGGGATCATCAAGGGCAAGTTCTGCCAGATAGAGATCAGTGCATGGGCAGAAAAAGTAATTAACATTTTATTATCATCCCGTTCATGTGCAATTAAAGTAGAGTCGATTCCCCTTCAGATAAAGATGCATAAATAAGTAGAGGCTGGCTGTGGGTCCTAAAGCAGACAAAGGTAACCTGAAAGTCGAAAAAGATCACCTGTCAGTTTAGTCCCTCACACTGAGATGCTGCAGGAAAAGGAGACAAGCAGAGCACATGGGAAATGGCACGCTCAACAGTGAGATAGCATGCAGACAGCTTTCTGTTGTTGCAGTTTCAAAACCCGATTTTAATTGCTGTGGGTTTACAGGTTAATGAAACAATACGTTCCTTCCAAAGAAACAGCTGTTTGGTGGGTAATTTTAATCAGAACCTGGTGATAACCACCCATGGGAGTTCATCTGAGCTGCCAAGTAACTTTTTAACAAAGAGTAAAGACGGTCCCGAGCCTGTAGCTGGAGAACTGAACAAGTGGAATCAACTGAGCAAATTGAAACACTTCCCTGTCCCTGGCATGCGTATCTCTTGAGTAGAGAACTCTGGAGAACACAGATCACTTTGTCACAGGACGACAGCACACGCACAGTCACTGGTGCTGACCATCAGCTGGTGTGAATTGGCACAGCACATTGGATGCCAATTGATTGCATCCCAGCACGCCACCCACTAAGCAGTTTATTGAAGTGCTCCGTTTGGACAGGCTGCTTTGAGGCAGCATCCACTGCTGAAATTGCTGGAAAATCTCTGGAATCAGGGCTCCTTGGGTCAGACTAATTATTGGTCACTTAGCCTGACATTAATTGTCCCAGCTGCCATGTGGGATAAAAACAGGCTTCTGCCCGTCTAGGGTAAACAATGCTAGTGACACTCCCTAAAAATCAGACGATGTGTCTGGTGAAAGCTTTTAGAGCCTTGCACAAGCTGCAAAAGAGCATGTAAGTGATCGAAGGCGGTGGGGTGGGTGCATTATTGTTCTCATTAGAGCATCATCTGCCAATTTATTGCAGCAAGAAGCCAGCAAATGCGAAGCCTTGTCTGTGTAAAAAAAGCCCCACAATGCTCCTTATGCAACATTTAAGATATTCAGGGGTTGGGCACTTGGGGAGTTGTGTGGATGTGGCCCTCACTCCAGCCTGGCTCTCTGTTTGGAAAAGCAAAGGGAGGAAGAGCAGAGAGGGCAGCGAGGTGGCCGTGACAAAGATCTCAGCCCCTGGCTCCAGTGAGGGCACCACAGCCACCAGCTTGGGGCCTGGACTCTCCAAAAGAAGACAGCACATGGGCTCCCCAGGATTTCACCATAATGAAAACCCAGTGCTTCTCACCAGACTGTTAATTTTTAGGCATGCAGAGAAATAACATCGCTGTCTTAGGCACGTGCTTCCAGACACACGTTTATTTGATAAGGTGGATTGATTTTTTTCCCATCTTCGCTTCCTTATGGCCTGGATCCTGCTGCCTTTGAAGTATGTGGTTTCTGTAGTGTAAGATCAAACATCTCAGCAGCTCTTGGATAAGAAGAATCCTACACTGCAACTGTCCATCCCCACGCAGCCATCTGTCTCCTGTCCTTCTCATGGACAGGCTAATAGTTTCACTTAGGATATGCTGGTGGAAGAAATCCTGTTATTTGGGGAGCACTGGGGATTTGGCCATGCATTTGCAACAGAATTTGTTGCATAACAGACCCTGTGCAGTAACAACAGGCACCCCTCATTTTGTTCCTTCCTTACAAGCTAAACAGGTACTGCAGGTCACAGTGGCGTGAGCAGCTCTGGACCTTTCAGCTCAATCCCTGCTGGCATCAGCTGATTCCAGGAGCATTAGAGTTGTCACTCCCAGGCTGGTGAGAGCAGCTGGAAGGCTTGGAGCCATCACCAAGCCCTCTAGGTCTGGATTTGGCTGCAGTCCAGCATCTGCACAGTGAGGCCTGGGGAACTCACTGGGAACTCTGCACTCTTCTGTAATGTAGAGGCAAAGGATTAGTGAAGCCCTGCAATGCTCCAAAGAGCTGTGTGTGCTACACATGAGGCTCCAGCTGGGGAGGCTGCAGGATTTATATGAGCAGGAGTAGTCATTCCAATTCTAAAAAGAAACTAAAATTCAGAAGTTTAGTGAAGTGATGTACATTTGCCCTAGCCTCAGACAGACCTTGAGGTGTCTTAAGATGGACCTAAATCTTCTTTCCTCTTTGCTTTCTCAACTATAGCACCCCATCTCCATGGAGAGAAGGAAACTGGAGAGAGTGGAAGAACAGTGTCCTGAGGAGCTGAGGATCCCCAGCCTTCCTCTCTGCTGTTCTGAGCTCAGCTGAATCCACCTGGTGAAACCTGCCCATTTCTAGTGGTCAGTGACACATGGCAGCTGCTGCCCTGCAGAACAACCCAGGGAAAGGGAAATCCCAACACATTCTAGGCCTTCCCACCATCACACTTTAGAAGAGTGAAGCAAGGCAGGGAACTGCTCTGGGGTTCAGCACTGACCTCAGAGCATCTCCTATCCCAGCAGTGTGGCTGTGGGCTGATGGGGAGGGATGGACCACCTGCACTATTGCAAACGGCAAGGGTGAGAGGGCACCTGTGTGAGAGATTGCAGATGCTTTACAAACACTGCAGCCCTGCACCAGGTTTCAGAGCACTGCTGGCACTGGGAAGTGCGCTGATCATCAAAACCTGGAAAGGAGCTTCTGAAGCAGCGTCTGCTGCCATCCAGCCCGCCCCTGGTTTTCAGAGGAAAGAAACTGCCTGCCTGGCTACAAAAGCATCTCCTCCTTGGGAACTTGCTGGAGAGCTCTGAGACAGCCACCACCTCCCAGGGGAGGCTGGAATCCCAAGCACCTCAGCAAATTCAGCCTGAAATGTTTTTCGGTGTTTGAAGTTTTGCTGGCCACTCCTTTTCCTTTGTGGCCATGGATCAGAGAGAGTGAGAGAGAGAGAGAGAGAGCAGCAAAAGCAGATGGTTTGTCTAAACAAAGGTCAGACTGGCTGCTCGGGAGGCAGCAGACCAGTGTTGTTCTGCAATGAGCCGTGTAACACTGTCAGGTCACACAGCTAGAGAGTCCCCTGGGGAAGGTGAAAGCATTACCCCACTGGTGCCATTCCTATCTTTTATGAAAGCCTGCACAAACACACACAAATTGTGCAATTAGCTAATACTCAGACAGCTGGTACCTTCTAAGTGACTCAGATAAGATCAGGCAGTAAAAGCAGCAGAACCTCCTGCTTAAAACTTCCTAGAGATGCAAAACCATGCCCCAAACAAGAAAACCTTGTTTTCAGCCATGTACCTGAGCCTATTGCCAAATGAAGCCAGCAAACACATACAAGAGAGACAAGCAGGTAACTAGCACTGACTACTCCAGCAGCTGGACCTACGAGGGCAAAGGAAAGGTAAAACTCATTGCTTGCACACTATCAAAGACAGAGCTAAAACAAAATGTGAGCAAGCTGCATAATCAGGTTAGTTAAAGTTGTCTTTTACTTCTCATTCTTTAAGAAAGAAGCATTGTTTTCTATCTAACAATGGCTATAGCCAAAATGTAAAGCTCTTGGGGGAATAAGTGAAATTCCGTACTCTTGCAGTAGAGCAGGCGTCACTAATTACCTTCTTACCTTGTAGAATGTCAAATTAGCTGGAAAAAATAGATCAAGCTACTCTTAAGTACAATGATTAAAGTGAACAAAAGCTCATAACAGCACAGAGAGTGCAGCATGGTTGTAGTTGTGCTCTAACACCTGCACTTCATGATGGAAGATAACAACAAGAGGCCAGGAGAAATGTAAACATGAGCATTTTGCAAATGCTCGAATCGAATTTCACAAATCATCCCAAATGTGGACTTTGAGATTTAATCTCAAGCTTCAATCTCAAGCTGTGTTTTTCCAAAGCAAGGCAAGGCTTGTGGGAAGAGGTAATATTCCTTCTTCTGACCTTCAATCATCCTGGCTACAAAACTCTGTTATGCCATTATTCTAAAGGCTCATTAATATCATCGTAGAATATAAAGAGGGTTGGAATATTCTGAAACATAAGGAGATGCTGTGCAGATTTAAACAACCCAGGCCAACTTCTGTGCCACCATTCAAACCAACCTTCAGATTTTCTTCTAAAGTCTACAAAGCCATCCCCTCTCTGTCAGGAACAGAAGGATGGATCTCATTACTTCACTGTATTTAATATTCTTCTTGGCAGTGCTGCTGTGTGCACTAAATGCTGAGTGTCTCTACACATTTGGAACCACCCCACACAAGGGTCAAAGCCTGGACTTTTCCTAGGTGTCTTTAAGAAGCAGAAGTGTCTAAGCCAGCAGACTAGATTTCTTGCATAGTCCATGGAGAAACACAGGCATCAAAGGAGGGTAATCTGTTTAAACTCCCAGCTCCCTTCCTGGCCCTCGAGGCAACAGAGCTTCCTAACAGGCCACGCTCCTACCATAGGGGCTTCCAGTGATATAGCAAGAATTAGGTGCAATAGACCCAGACCTAAGTGACTTACCCTGTGTCATACTGGGAGCCGGTGGCAGAACAAAATTTAAAGTCGTTTTTCCCTGGGTTCTAAAGTATTCCATTGTAATCCAATGCTTTTGTTGTTTTGACTGTTTCCTCAGCAAGGCGGCAGGTAAGTTCCTCTCGGACATTTAGGTTTGTCCAAGCCAAAAATCTGCAAGAAAGAAGCAGGTGAAAACTGTGAGAAATGGCAGTCACAGTGTCCATAAGGGTCCTCTTGTATAGCCCATGGAGATGAGAGAAACTCTGTTAAGTGCAATAGACTTGGAGTTAAACCTATGAACCCCATATGAAATAAAACTGGCTGTTTTCATAAAGAAATCCCCCAGATGAATAATACTTTTTGTCTGGAGGTCATTTATCTAAGGAATGGCAAATAGATGCTCATCAATGGGTGTAAGCCAGGGTCCTCTAAACACTGTTGCATTGGTTTACAGCAGGACTAAATTTGACCCATCTAACAGGATGTTTGATAATTGGGGTTAGGTTGCTTTGAGGGATCTGGAATGATTGCTTCTGCTCTTGGCCTTGCATTTCTTCAGCAGGCAATGGGGACAATCCTATAAACTTCTCACAGACATTACTGGAAATTCTGGAGAAGATAGGATTAAGACTGATGAAATATATACAAGTATTGTCTTTGGCATCCTCATAAAGTGTTGCGAGGTAGAAACTCATTTTCTCTCTGAAACTGAGCAAAATTCAACCCCAAGGTGCAGGGACATTACATTTTGCACGGAAAGGGAGACTGCAAAGAAATCGGGAATGAGAAATTTTGAAATCAGTTTGCTAACCAAAAGAACTGTTCTGCTAATTTGCATTTTCTGTCCTGCAAAATGTAATTTGGGAAGAAAGAAACCCCCTACCGACCCCAGTCCTTTATTTCTTATCTAGAAATGATTTTTTAATAAAAGGTAGGCAACGTTCCTGTCATACCTCTGTTCGTTAGCAAATCATCTGGAATCACTCCTGTTGCTCCTAAACATCTCCATCTTTAGGAAGCAGGCAGCAGTGTCAGTGGAGCACTGCTCATTGCAGAGTGCCCTGGCTCTCTGTGAGACAGAGAGGGAGAGGAACTGTCTGAAAACTGCTGAGACCGTGGGGCTCCACGATGGTCAATATTTCAGGTGCAGAGGACAGGATGGGGGAGGGAAGTGTTTATCAGCAGTTTATTCTCTATCAAGTGTGCAGCTTGGCAAACAGCTCAGATTTAAGAGAATTCAGCCTTTTCCTTGGCCACTGTCGCAAGCGTGGACACGTGTAGGCATCTGACTGAAGAGCTGCACGTTTTCAGTGTTTGCAGCAAAGCATCTCCACTGCTGCTACTGAGAAAGGGAGGGCAATATTATTTTTCCTGTTAGCTGCTGTATGTGCAGCTAACAATTCCTGGAACCTCAGCTCTCCTCCCACTTCCCTTTTACCCTTTCCCAGCTCCTTTCCTCTGGGATTTGACAACATCAACCTTGAGGCTCTGGGTTACCCCTAACATTGCTTCTCCCCTGCTCCTTTCAAACCTTGCAAAAGACTTAAAAAGTGAGATTGGTGGGTTGCTTTTGCATACATAAACCACGGAGAAAACAGAGATAGCACAGATCTCCTGGGGTTTCAGCTCTGGGTGGATCTGTGGTGCTCAGAGCAGTGGTGTGCCGCACTCCTGCAGAGCCCACGCTATCCCAGGACACCCGCTGTGCTGCTGGGTACCACCTCCTTTCTGGATTCCTGCCACTTTCCTCAGGATCTGGCCTCAGTACTCAAAATCTTGAGCTAATTGTGACCCTGGTTTAATCCTTGCAGCAGTCACCCCGCTGGCACAGCCTTGTGCCAGTGGCAAAAGCAGGGAAGAGCCTGATCCCACCGGAGACCCAGGAGATACCTGAGGGGATGCAGCTGTACTTAAGAGGCTCATTACTTAACGCCTGTTCCAGGCATTAAGATCTCAGCGTGCACTGAATGGCTTCAAGAAAGATAAACACAAAATCAGGATGCAGCATTAGAAATGGAAATGATGGGGTCAGAGAAACAGCCAGTGCCACAAGCTTTCTTGCTGTCTCTGTGTGTGCAGCAGGATTGAATGCTGGACCTGCTTTTGTACTACAGCTCTAAATCCCTTCTGGAGGGCAGAAAGAGGCAGCACAGGAGTAAGAATGGCAGGATGCAGCTTTGATTGGGTAGTTCCTACAGCCAGGGAGAGATTTGGCTTTGCTCAGGTACTTCCTACAACAGTGGTCTGTGTTAGGGGGAAGTTTTTCTTCTGCCTGACTGTGAAGCGGGGAGCTGTCTGTCTTCCCTGTCACAGAAGGAGTTTATGGTTGATCCCTAAAGGCAACCAGTTCACCTGATTTCTTGTCTCGTGCTCTGACCCTAAGATTGTCCTTCCTGAACATTTTCTGCATGCAAGGAGGGCTGGAAACACAGCCCAGTTTGAGACCATAATAATGCAGACCAAAGCCTTTTTATCACTGCTCACCACATCAGATAGACCATGGCATGTGGGCCCCTGCCACGTGCTGGGGCAGATCTGTCACTTTGGGTCACTGTGGCTAGAGAGAAGCCAAGTCCCTGCACTGGGGCTATCCTTGTGCCACCTACAGGGGTTTCTTTGGGTAGGTGTCCTGATGCAGTGTGCAGCTTGGCTGGAGATTGTGTCCCCTGGCATGGCCGACAGCAGCCCACTAGACACTGAGCAGGGCATCTGCTTGGGAAGTGATTCACTCCTACATTTATTGCATGATTTGCCAGTGTGGGAAGCCATGATGCGATATTTCTTAAAACAAGGACTTTAGAAAATGTTTTAAAGTTCTATTTGAGACATTTTGTTGTGTTCAGGTAGCGGTGTGCTGTCTTTCTTTCTCTGTCTTTTCTAGCTCAGAAGCTAGAAAAATCTATTTTCAATGTTTAAATGTGATGCTACCTGTTTAATGCCACAGTAGAGTTAGCTGGAAAGCCCTACAAAGGCAAAAGACTTTTGATCTATGCTACAATGGAAGGTTTGGTTGAGGAAAGCACCAGTGAAGGTAGTGCAGACATAATAACTATTTCATCATGCATGCACACAGTTCAGTGCCCAACAGGGGACTGTGTTACATTTATAAACACTTTATACATTTATTTACATTTATAAAGTTCTGTCCACTACAATGAGGACTCTTAGTCAAAATGAAATATAGGCAGCTGCACCCACACTGATTCTTAAATGATTCCTCTGATCCTCCTTGCCCCTACATCAGCAGTAGCCTTTTCTCCCCCCTACAATCCCACACACAGAAGCAGTGGCAGCAGCCAGTGCAGTGCTATGGTCCCACTGAAGTTGCACTGGTCTCCCACCACTCAGGAGACAGCCTTTAGGACCTTGCCCTGAGAAATGGGCAAAAGAAGGCAGAACAGCAGGATTTCCTCAGCTGTCTTTGGCTTGCTTGCATTTTTCTCAGTTCATTTTCACTCTCTGTCTCAGAGGAGTTGTTACCTACCTTGCTAGGCAGGGTGTTTCATCTCTGTAGGGTGCAGCTTTGGCATGCACTGATGGCAGCTATTTGCTCAATTTCCCATTGCTCAGGGCCAGCCTGGGGTAAAGCAGCACCTTCTCCTTCCCACTGATCCCTGCTGGAACAACACCAGCCCTACCTGCATCAGCTTCGCTTTCCTTTTTATTTAAGGTACAAATTAACAGCCAAGAAAACACCTGGGTGTCAACCCCTGACACTCCTCAATTTCCCAGTGAGGGGCAGTGGAAAACTGAGAAATGGAGAGAAGAGCTGGAAAAATAAACCCAACAAAATAACAAACAATACAAGATGTGTCCTAACTCCCTTTAATTGTAAGATTACTTGGGTCCCCATATCTTCATAGTCTTATGGTTGTGACAAGAGGTATATATATATATCTATATCCATATATATATATATATATATATATATAAAAGGTAGATAAGATTTCAGGGCACAGAGCAGGTCAGGTAGACAGTACCACCGAAAATATTTATATAGGTGTCACGGGGCAAATTCACTGAACGTGGAATAGGAGCCATGTGATATTCAGGAGTACAAGTATTTACAGAAAGATTCAGCATTATGGAAGTTTCTTTAAGAAGGTTTTGTAGGGGCAAATTTAATCCCCATCTTCCACATACCTCCCCAGTGCTTAAACTGCAAGAATATACTTGTTCCCTAATTACAAAAGAGCACCAAGGATCTGTTAGTATTTCTGCCAGTGGGACTGATGAGTGTTGGCATAATCAGAGAAACTCTTGACTGCAGGTTTTCAAGTGTCCAGATCAGCTCTGGAGTTTGGAGAGCAAAAAAAACTGAGGACAAAAAAGGCTGGTGAAAAAACAAGGTGGTGGGTCAGAGTGCTTGTTGCCAAGCTAAGTGGCATTGTTTAATTCTCCATCCAAATCAGATAATTTAGGAAAGGTAGTCCAGATTAAATTTATGACATTCCACATGCCTTGCACCTGTTCTTAACAGCGTGAAATTTCCATTGCCGTCTAGAAAGGACTTAGTTAAGGTCTCAGTACCACCTTGGAACGTACCCTGACTGGGTTGTGCAACCTTTGCTCACACTGCTGCCCTCAGTTCAGGAGCCTCTTTGCAAAAGCCAGCCCTTGTACTCCCTGAACCACTTTTGTGGATATTTGCACCTTTGATGTAGAGGTCCCCTTTGTAGTACCTCCCAGCCAGGGATCTCCAAGACCCATATAAATATTAGTTAGGAAATTCTAATGTAAGCCTGTGAAGTGGTTCGTGACTTCTTTTTGTTCTACAAGAAGAGCAAACAGAGGTGCCAAGCACGTAAGTGCTTTGCCCAAGATTAGAAATGTAGGTGGAACACAATTGAAACAAAGGATATCAGTGGAAATTTAGGGTCCTGTGCTCAAATCCTTGCTGTTTACTGGCAGAGCTGCAATTTTGAGACTTCATTTGCACTGAGAGTTCATTTGGCCTTGGTCAAGCCTCCCGACTCCTGGCCATTTCATTTATTTCCCTTTGAATACGTGTGATTGAAGGAAATACGAGTTTGTTGCCAGGCTGACTGTGCCCTGTTGGCAGCGGGAGAAGGTTTACCAGGATGCTGGGCAGCGGAGGGGGAAGGGGATGCTCCAGGACTGCCTGGTGGGTGTGAGGGTGGGTGGCTGTGTCACCTCGGTTATCTACAGGCACGCAAGCCGAGGCTCCTTTACCTCTTGCCCCTCATTGTCCCCTTGGTGGCCGGATTCCGGTGCTTTTGTGTGGAAAACAAGGGCTGAAGGTGCCCCCCAGCAGGCAGCTCGCCACAGCTATCGGATGATCTCCCTCGGCAGCGCACCAGCACCTCCTCGAAGCCTTCACCTGTTGTCTGCCTGGCTCCCCCATCACCGCTGATAGCATCGCCACCGTGACCTTGAAATCCTTCTCACAAGTGCCACCCTGTCTCTTAGCAGTGGCAAATCAGATTTCCCTTCCCTCGGCACGACTCCCTGCATTTTCATTTCTGAAGAAAGAGCTGGGGAGGGCACGGAGCTTTTCCCTGTGCAGCAGTGATTCTATTTTCAGCTGTAGCCCAACAGATTGCTTCGCTCCTCTGCCTTATCATCCAATACCACCTTAATGCATGCAGCTACGCAAGGTTACTATTAGTGACTGATATCACCGGCGCTGCGGGCTGGAGGTTTTAACCCTGGATGAACCAAAATCTCTACACCACATCCTTAAGGCTCCCTGGATTTTCAGATATCAGTTGTTATTATTATTATTTTTGAGCTTTTTTTTTTTTTTTTTTTTGTGTTTTTTTTTTTTTTTTTTTTTTTTTGTAAAGCAGAAAATACAGTAAGTTTGTTATTTCAGAGGGTGACAAAGAGAAAAGTCAGCCATTCTCGAGGACCAAATCAATCAGTGGTTTACCTTGCATGGAGTGACTGACAGCTGTGGCCCTCTGGCACTGTAATTTATTTTCCAGGCTCAACCCTTTGCAAGTATCACATGTTGTGCTTTTAAAAATGTATATATAGAACCAGCTAGATAGTTATATTTAGTGCAACTGTAGGTACGGAGGCATTTCTTTTTTTAGCTTCTTTTGGTGCAAATATAGGAGAGAATCGAACAACCTCTCCTCACCTCTCTCCTGTGAAAGCCTCCCTTCCATCTGGCAGTGTGCCCAGAGGAGTCTGCAAAGCTGCTGTTGAGGAAGGGCTGTGGAAAGAACCGGTCGAGGAATGGTGAGTTTACAAGACGTCCCCAATTTTCAGAGAAAGGTGCAAAAAAAAATCTCATTCCACCGTGGAATATAAATGTGGTGCAGAATAGAAATAACAATTTCTCCCCCATGCCCTGGAAGGTCGAAACAATTTATTTTGACCTTTTAAAACCTACCTTGAGGCTATGCAGGTCACAGGAGGTGTACCGGTTGGTAAGTGGGAAACCCCAAAGAGCTGAACACCCCTTGGTTAAGCAGCTGCTACAAGATAAGCATCCTGACTTGTATCAGCAATAGTGTGCCCAGCAGGACTAGAAAATGGATTGTCCCCTGTCCTTGGCCACACCTCAAATCCTGTGTCCTGTTCTGGGACCCTCAGTTCAGGAAGGACTTTGAGGTGCTGGAGGATGTCCAGAGAAGGGCAGTGGAATTGGGGAAGGGTCTGGAGCACAAGTCCTACAAGGACTGGCTGAGGGAGCTGGGGTTGTTTAACCTGGAGAAAAGGAGGCTCAAGGGAACCCTTATTGCTGTCTATAAATACCTGACAGGAGGGTGCAGCCAGGTGTGTATCTATCTTTTCTCCCAGGTAACAAATGAGAGGACGAGAGGAAATTACCTCAGGTTGCTCCAGGGGAAGTTTAGATTGGACATTGGGAAAATTTCTTCATGGAAAGGGTTTTCAAGCATTGAAACAGGCTGCCTGGGGAAGTGGTTGAGTCACCATCCCTGGAGGCATTTAAAAGACCTGTGGATGTGGCACTGAGGGACATGGTTTAGGGGTGGACTTGTCAGTGCTGGGTTAACAGTTGGACTTGATGATCTTAGAGGTCTTTTTCAACCTAAATGATTCTATTCTATCCCATCCTGTCCTCCAGTTCAGAGTCCTCCAAATTCACCCTTCTTGGCAGATTGGCCTTGGTCCAGGAATGGGAAGTGCTACCAACTATGTGAGACTCTCAAGGCTCCCAACCCTTCTTGATGACTTCCATCCTGGTTAATGGGGCATCCTGGGACCACTGGACAGCTCCAGAGCATAGGTGAGGAAACCAGGAACTGAGGAGTCTGTTTGGGACCATTGATGTCCTGTCCATATCCCTGCAGAGCATGTCCAACCACACAAATGCACATTTTCCAAGAAGAAGTTGTTCCAGGCAGTCCTGATTTCAGACTGGGCATCAGAGAGGCCCTTGGCAGGGAGCTGGTGGCTGCAGGAATGAGCAGCTCAGCAGGGGAGGGGGACACAGCATCCAGGCATCCCTGGGGTGTGGGGTCCCTTGCCAGCTCCCAGCTGTTCCTGACAACTGAATCCCATGGCCTGACAGCAACTGTAAAGTCTGAAAGGCATGAAAAACAGACAACTTTAACAAGTACATGGAATTCTTGTTGGATCTGAACAGAAACCTCTCCTCTGGCCTGAGAAGGGGTTTGTGTGTCCCAATCTATCTGTTTTCTCAGGCTGTTATCAGCTGGTCTGATAAAAGGTGTTACCCCTCCTTGCATTTCTCACTTCGCTTTTACAGTAGCCCAGGAAGGGTACAGACTTATGAACTGCCTGTTAAAAATGCACCATAAAAACAAACACTTGCATTTTTCAAATGCCATTGTCCTTTTATATTTCAGCATTCCATTTCTGGTCTGTTTGGTATCTCCTGGTCTGTCCACACATGGGCCCTCTCATTTGTACCTGCACAAATCAATTGGCATGCACCTTTTCCTGTGTAAATAAGCTTGTTCCTTGGGCAGTTGTATGTCACAGACTGGTGACACCTTCACATCTTGTTTTAGGAGCTGGAAGTAGGTTTTTCACATGTTGACCTCAAACCTGCACGCACAAAAAAAAATATCTTTGCTCTTAAACTCTCAGGCTTTGTTTTTCACACTTCCCAGCAAGAGAGAAAGATAAAGCACACTCAGACCTGAGAATGTATTTTATAATCATCGAGAAAGCAATAAAATCTTCTGCTTCGAAGCAGAGATACATAATCCATGTGTATCTGCCTGAGGCTGGTCTGAGCAGAGCTCCCACAAGGCTGAGATGTGACGGACACAAGGTGATGGATGCAGTGTCACAGGCTGTTTGGAGGTGGCAGCATTCACATCCTGGGTATTGGTAAGGGCTTGGAAGTTATTACATCCCTGGCTCAATGGGGGAGAGAGATAAGGAGCACTTTCAGCAAGGTCTAAACACACGGGGCGGTGATAAATGCAAATCCCTCAAGCTCTGCACAACGGGGCTAATGGGTCTTCAGCTTCAGCAGAAAGAGAGTCACAGTCTGGCTGACCTCATCCAGGAGGACAAAAGACAAAAAGATGAGAAACTGTAGGAAGCAGCAGCTGTGACAGAAAGAGGGAGAGGTGCTTGGGTTCCAGGATCTCAGAAACATGGCCACAGTCTCCATGGGGGAGATGGGCCTGATGGCAATTTGGCCAAAAGCATTCAAGTGGCAGGGTGCACGTTTGTCTTTGTGGAAACCAAGCTTTTTTGGGGGTTTGTTGAAGACAGCTGACTATCAGCACTCACCCTGATGTGGCATTCTCCAAGACAGAAGTCAGCCCTGGGATGTGCATCGTGGGAGCCCTGGGGTGTTAACCTGCCCCTGCCTTGGGGCAGCCTCTCCCTCGGGCTGTGACTGCCAACAAACCTGCCAAGGTCACTGGGACCAGGGAGAAATGCCCTTGGGACACAGGGAGACGCTGACAGTGCAGGAACTGACAGCCCTGGGATCAGACCTGCTGGGATCCCTCTTCGCAGAGGTCTGAATGCCTGCGGTGTGCTGGTTAAAGAAACACATCCTTCCCTTGCCATTCTTCAACCTTGAGCGATGCATAAACACCAATATTTGCTGAAGCTGCTTGTTAATGATGTTTACAGGAAGGTATTTCCCGCTGTGTCTTCCCAAAAGACGTGATGCTGTCCCACAGTGCAGAGCACAGCTCTAAACTGCCAGGAAGTTAAGGCAAAAATATCACCTTTCCCAAGGTGCTAAATGACTGGCATGGACTTGCATCCATAGTGTACTCTGCTCCCCTCTCTGCCACAATCAATACCAGTCTGGTTTCTTTATGGTGGGGGATGGGGGATGGAGATGAGCGATCCTGCTCATACCTCAGCTTTGGCATTTTGATTCCCAAACAGCCCATTCGCTAGTAGCATAAAAATAATGTAAAAACAAATAGATCAAATAAATGTAGCTTGAAGACATCTCTATTACAACCCTGCTCTGTATTCTATAAGCAAAATATGTACTGTGCATACAAACACCGGGGGAATGAAGGGATGCAGGTATTAACACTGACACATCAAGTGGTTCCTTCATGAGACCATATTATCTATGCAATCACCTACAAGTATTTACATTTCATGAACGAGGTTTTCCAAACATCCCCCCCGGCTGCACCGCCTTGTGCTGTTCTTGGATGAAGTTCAGGCAAAGAACGAGGCCAAATCAATGCCTGCAGAGGGTGTTTTTACGAAAGACCCTGTTGCAGGGGGAAGAAGTGGGTACTGGTGACCTTGAGTTGGGGTGACTGTGGCAGGGATGGAGGTAAAGCATCATGTTTGTGGAAGACATCATTCAGTAGCCAGGACAGGCAAATCCACTGGAAGAAAAATGGTGAGAAAATCCCGAGCTGGGTTCAGCCTTGATCGTGGCTACAAGGTTGAGCGTGGTTTTCTCTCGTATTTTGGCATCAGTTCTTTTGAACACAGTTTAGCTTAGGTAGGCCTTGCAAACTGTTTCTAGGACTCCTCAGTGGGGCAGTTGTGGAGAATTTGCCACTCACGGAGTGCAGTTGGTGACTGAACTCACCTGGCATTTTTACAGCCTTCTCTGGATAAGAATGTGTTAACGAGGAGGAAGGTTTATAAAAGCCACCCATTCTGCAAACAGCCTCTCTCTGCAGAGGGACTGAGTGAACACAACAGTGCTGGCAGTCCAGAAAGTTTGAAAAGCTCCATAATCAATTAATGGATTTTTTTCCATATCAACCCACTCCTAAATCCTGAGCACTAGTTCAGATAGGGCACTTTATGACACTAATAAAATAAATTGTGGTGTTAAATGTCCCACTTGGGTTCAGCAGGTTGCCTGAAGTACCAGACTGACTTCAGGCCTACATCGTGTCCTGACTCCAGCACAAGTTACCATTTTATTTACCTTAATTCCCTTTGCAGCTCCAATGAGACACGTGCTTCCTCTCTGCTGCTTCTCCTAAGTTACTGTGATTACATTTGTTGTTACAAAGTGCCTGTTTCATTGAGTATAATTTACAGGATAAACAGAAAGTCATACGCACCTTTTTAAAAAGTGAAGCATTTTGGAAAAAAAAGTCTTAATACTGTAAGAATTACTAACCTATGCCCCTCCTGCTCAAAGCAGGAATCCACATTTTATGCAGGGACAACTTATACGGCACTGTGTGAAAATGTGGCCTGTATTTCTAATAAACTTTTGTGGTTTTTAATTACATGTCAACAAGCAAAGCAGGAGGTGGCTGGGACATCCACACAGGATGTGGGAGATTAGGGCTGAACTCCCACTCTGCCCAAGGGGAATGTGATCTATTGCTCTTGCCTTTTACTAGGAGAGTCTCTATATCCTCTGTCTTCCAGCTGCCCTGGGATGTGGGTGCTCCCAGCCAGCTGTTGCAAAACATTTTACTATTTCTTGGCAATGGGAAAAGAAAACAAGGGAGTACCCATGTGAGGCTGGAGAGACACACAGTTACGCTTGGTAAATAGACAGGCAGAGTCCAATCAGAGAAATAAATGAATTTAGCATTCAGCTGTAGGTCCCTCCAAGTACACACCAACTGCTGCAGTAATTGTGCTGCAGCCAAGGGAGCAGGACCATGGAGAAGGACTTTCTCTCCAACTGAAAAACCTCCTGTGGCACCTCTGAAGGTCACCTTTCCAATGTTTCCTCTCCACTGGTCAATATGACCACTGGTCAGGGGATAGAGCTGCTGCCTGAGGGTAGTGGGGGGGTTCAGGAGAAGGAGAGACCTAAGTCCATCACACTTAGGACACACACTTAAGATTAACTCCACTCATATAATTCTTCCTCTGTAAGTAAAGGATCCATAGATAATCTCCAGTCCCTTGTAGGAAATGTTCCTGCTGGCATCAGTCATTTGTACTTCCACAATAGGTGCCACTAAGTGTTTCTCAATTATTAACAAACCCGAAGCCAGGTGAAAGGGTCGAGTTATGTCACAAGGGACACTTGTATTTTAAGAACTCTGAGTTAAACAAGATTACCTTGTACTAAGTTAGAAGTGCTTCCCATTTGCAGGGTGAGAATTTGCAGGTAAGGAGCTGAGCCATGGGGGAGTTTATTAGCTGGCACTGCAGGGTCTGATCCAGATCCCATTCATGCATTTGGAAATGCTTTCTTGCCTTCCACAGGCACAGAAGGAACCAATAAGATGGGAATTAGCCTTGTGTCAGTTGGTGCCAATTTCTCTCATGAAAATCTCCAAAAAAAACCTTGTCCAAAAGCCCTGCTACCAAGACAGATAATAAAAAGGATGAAAGCTCACTCATTTTACATTCCTCTATGTTCTTTACTCACCTCCGACCTGTGTGCCCTCCTGATCTCTCTCCTGGACCTTTGTTTTCCATTTTGACTCTCAGGCCAGCATGGAATGTCTTCTCATGGCACAATGGTACAACAGCCCTCTCTATAGATGCGCTGCTCCCACCATCCTCCTGTCTAAATTGGGCCACAGCTTTGGAGCAAGGCCTGGCAGGGTGAATTTTACCCACTGTTCGTGGAGAACCACTACATTTAGTCTGCAATTCATGCCTCCCTCACACAGCCAGAGTGTGGAAAGGGTCTGAGCAGAAATTTAAATCAGCCTTCTGGGTGCAAACAGGAAAAGTCAGCACACTCCCACTGACACCCTTGGGAGGTAGGCACCTGTGCAGGAAATGGATGCCTTAATCACTTAACAGAGTCTGTCCACAGTGTTTATGGAAAACTGACACCTACGAGCATTTATGGAATTGCATGAGTGGGGAAAATGTTTGAATGATACATTGCTGTGCAGGCAGCCACCGTGGGGGACCCTGGCAGTCAGTCTCCTGCATCACAATAATAGTATTTTGTAATAGTCTTGTCATCTTCACCTCTGCAAGTGTTCATCTGTGACTTGCCCCTTGATGAGCCACAGGAACATTCCCAGTCCTTGGAAGCACGCTCAGTGCTGGAAAGTGAATGGGGACTGCAAGTGGGAAAATAGTGTCCTTAAAGGAGGAACTGGGGGAACCCCACACTCCTGGCTTTCTCTGGAAGATCTGGAAAATAGCTCTCTCCTGAGTCCCGGGGCAGGTGGATTAGGGAAAGAAGAGGTCTGAGAGCACTGACTGTGCTGGGCCTACTGAAGCTGGAGGGCTGAGCTCTGACCTGGCATCTCTGGTGGTGATGCTAATGAAAACATTATGCACTGTGAAGCCATGTGTTGAATACCAGACAGAACTGGGCAGGTTCTTTACATCTACCTGTTATATGGGAGCTAAAAAAAAAAATCACACAACTGCTTCCTCAAACAAAGATTTGCAGTCAGACTGCATTCAGGTCAGTTGAAGGCAGATGGAGGTCTCCCAAAGGACTTCAAAGATAAGATAACAAGCACACACACAAAAATGCAATCTGCTTTGAATTCCTCTGGAGGGTCACTAAGGCACTGCAAAGCCAGCTCTGGGTTGAATGCTCTGGTTTGCCTGTGGACCTTCCTGTAAAATATGGTCTTTTCTCTGCAAACCTCAGTACTTAGAAAAGGAGAAATGTGTGGAACAGCCTTGTCTCTGGAGCAGGGGTGCAAACAGCTTCTCTGGACTGGCTGTTTATGCATGTGCTCAGCTGTGCCTGGGGACCACACGGCTTGATGTGCCCCTTACTGCAAGGCAGAAACCGGGAGCGGTGCACAGGGCCACACCAAAGCCTCTGGATTGACCTGGCAGCGCATTCCTGAAAGCAGCCAGTGGTGGATGGGGAGGGAGGAGGAAGAGGAACATGGCGAGGAGATGATCCATCTGATCGCCGCCTTCTCAGCGTCTCATCCCCGGCAAATGGGAGACCTGAAGGACTCTGTGAGCTGGAGCTTGCAGCCAAACCTCTGGGGACTGCAGCAGCGGTTAGTCCAACTTCCCAGATCTGGTTAAGCTCTGTTGGAACCTGTTTGTACTGGGGGCCTCCACATCAGCTGGTGGCAGTGAGTTCCCCAGTTCAGTGATGTATGGAAAGGCATTCCTTTGTGTTTATTGTGAATTGGCTGCCTGGTAATTTCAAAGGAGTTCCCATTCTGTCCAATCTAATTTGGAGGATGTGTGCCCAGTGGCTAGACCATAGGAATGGGTCTCTGAATTAATTCTATTTTCATCTCTGCCATTCTTCTAAAGGAGCAAGTATTATTATTCATTGGGGTGAGTTTCACCTTCAGCCAGCTCAATTAAAATGACCCCAAGCAAATAGTGATCTGGCATTTGGACGAGACTAATGTTCCCTGTACACCTGCAGAGAACAGGTAGAAACTAAACTAGGCAATAAAGGCAAAAATTCTGTTTTAAATTTCCAGCGCCTGGATCGGTTTGTGCAATTGAAACTGCTGCCAACGTGTTAGAAAATAACTTGTCATACAGCAGTAGACCCTGTTATATAGCAGAATGCCCGTAACTACAGAAAGATGAGATCCCACATGCACGGCAAATATGTGTAATTTCTAAAAATAGCGATTTTCATACTGACCTAAGGACTGACTGACTACCTCTCTATCTATCTATTTTAATTGTCCTATTTCTATTGATGTGTCTTCGTGTCACTTGTAGTTTGCCAGTGAAATGGCACAAAACTCTTGAAAAAAATCAGCTAGACGAAAGAGTATTTAACAACCTGTGTTAGCAGCTGAGAAGGGTTCACAGATATAGAGGTGCTGGTTATATCTCAAAACGAGAAGTGGTAAGTGTCTGCATTAATTATACTCTTGGGCACATGCTAGTACCACACCCACAGCCCAGCCTTAATGGGATTTTCTCCCTTCCTTCAGAGGGAAAAAGCCGCAAGGAAAGTCAGGCAGCCTTTCTGCAAGAGGTCGTTTGCATCCAGGACGTGTACAAATCTCTTTACATTTATTTAGAAACTAAGGCGATTAAAACACCCCAGGCCTCTCCTGTTAACTCAGAAACATCATTATGAAGATGCTTATGCCACAGCGGCTTTCTATGCTCGGTTTAGTGGAAAACTGGAAAGCTGCATTTCCAGCCATTTGATCACCATTTTCCCGAGGTTGCTAACGACTTGCAAAAATCTGCCCAACAGTAACAACCTCAGGGAGACTGCGTTGTCTCCTCTGAGAACCCCTATTTGTTTTCAGAATGAGAAGTTTAATTAGGTGTGGGGGTTTTTTTTGGTTGGAGGAGTTCATGCCTTGTGCCATCAACAAACAAACCGCGAGTGACTGCCCGGGAGTCCCAGCCTTGGCACAGCCGAGGACCCACTGGGGCAAAGGAAATCAATGCGATTTTAAACTGGTTCCCACCGCGTTTCCCCCCTTTTCGTGCAAGCTCCCCTTCTTTCGGAGTTTACCCTTGTGCACATGCCTTTGTTTGTGCATGGATTTCATGGCCGGGGGAGGGCTGGGGGGCGAGGCGGGGGCAGAGATCCACTGGGACTGCTCCCGGGAATGCCACCACAGGCAGGCAGGTGGAATTCCCCCAGCGGGGCGATGTCTGGCAAGGGCGCTCACAAACAAACCCATCCGGGCACGCACGGAGATAAGGGACAGCCAGATACCACCAGCATTCCTCAGGGCTTTCTCAACTTCCACCGTCCTAAAAATCCCACGCTCGTGAGGCACGCTTAGGAATCCCCAAAGACTCTCCATTAAGCCACTAATTGCTGGTAATTATCGTGAGAATGATTTGTGAGTGCCGGTAATGTGCTTGGCGCTGAGGAGGCTGCAGAGCAGCGCCGGTCCCCAGCCGGTGGCAGTGGCACTGATGGAGACGGGAGGATCGCAAGCAGCAGCAGCTGTAGGAATGGGCAGGAATGCCCGCTCTGGAGCCGTCCCAGGGACGCTGAGCAGGATGCGGCCCCCCTGGGATCGGGGGGGAATGGCATCGCTGAGAGCACCTCGCAATGAGTCAGGTGGGGAGAGGGGTGTACAGGTCACTCAGGCATCCCCTCATCGGGGCTGAAAAGGGATATGCTCCAGTTCTTGGAAGAGCTGCCTTCTCCACCACCTCGGGGTGTTTTTCCCAGCAGAAGCAGAGGAAGGGAGTGTCATGTTTATCTGAACAATATTAACAGTCTCTCTTCCACGTATGGTCTCACCACAGGAGACCCAAGTGCACAGACAAGTGTAAGATTTCTATGATGCTATTTCTATGGGTTGTGCTTTTTGATTTTTTTTTTTTTTGCATTTGCTATTTTTTGCACATGAAGATCTCTGCTTCATTTTTCTCCCTGTACAAAACAGCAGTCTTTGCCATGACTGGTTGCTCTGCACTCCTCCCTTTCCCCCCTTTGCTGAGGTGTGTCTGTAGGCATGTTCCCCAAGTTATTCTAAAGACAGGCTGGCACTGCAAGGCACTCTCAGTTTAAGGAGAGGAGCAAGATGAGGACAAATATGTGCTTTTTTTCTGACAGAGGACAGTGAGCCACTGGAAAGGTTCCTC
This sequence comes from Dicrurus megarhynchus, assembly GCA_013399195.1. NCBI lineage: Eukaryota > Metazoa > Chordata > Aves > Passeriformes > Dicruridae > Dicrurus > Dicrurus megarhynchus. The sequence goes on along the minus strand of VXAD01006706.1, from coordinate 1,208,069 downwards.
TTGGGAGGATGAGAGAGACTCTTCCCCTTTGGGTGGCAGAGTAACACACGTAGCTCCCCACCCTCCAAAGGGAAAACTGCCTGTAGTGAGTGCTCCCAGGCTTAGGAATCTTCAGTCAGCAACTGCTTACCAGCCTCCACTTCCCCAGCTGCCGTCCTTTGGAGAGTGATTTTTCTTAAAGCAAGCATTCCCCTGCTCCTTCTCTGCTAAACAAAATGGGCAAAATCAGGGATGGCATCTCCTACAGAGCACCCTATTTAGTTTGCTGTCAAAATCATTGTATGTATTATTTTTGTATGATTTTATTTCACAGCATAAAATTAGTAGAGAAGGAGAGTGGGTCTTTAAAAATCAGTTGCAAACAGCATGTTCTGATGTAAATGAACACTCTCCAGCAGCATTTGCAAATCTTTACTGGATCCTTGTGCATCAGACTGAAAAGGAAAACAAACTAGGGGCCTGGCTACCGAGGGAAGCCTAGGTTTTTTTCTCTCTCTTTTTTTTCTCTTTTACAATTCAAACTGAAAGGGGAAAAAAAGGCTAATAACATGCAGCTGAAAGCTAAATTAGATATTTAAAATTCAGTCTGTTAAGTTAGAGAAGGAATTGCTCAACGCTCCAAGAAGAATATGCTTATGGTCCATGGTTCTGAACCCTGCTGAGAGATGTTGAGCTCTGCCCTGTCTCCATCCCCTGTGCAAAAGGAGTGCAAACCAGAGACAGGCATTTCCCACTCAGCTTGTGTGGCCGTCAGCACCTGATTAGCAAAGGGGAAACCTGCCAAGATTATTTTTAGCCTTATAACATCCCCTTAAAATTTGCAACTCCACGAGACATCGATACATGATGAATGTGCACCTGAACAAAATCCAATACGAAATTCCTTTTAAAAATCACACAGAAATGAATGCAAACATATATGGGAGTTGGAAGCTTGGTCTCCAGGCTGCTGCCTGTCAGGGCAGCCCTGAGTGCCTTAGAGATTGGTCACTCCCTCTCGGAAGTCATTCAGAAGGAGAGCTGAGCCTTGCTAGACAAGCCCTAATTTTCATATCTGTTATCTAGCCATCACAGCAACAGCCGGATGAGATTAGGCAGAGACACGGATAGATACTTTACATTGCCTTCTAATGACAAAAAAAGGGCCCCGGGGAGAATGCATCACTTGCCCCAAGTGAGGACACAAAGGGTGACACATCTGTGATAAGGGAGTAGCTCCACAGAAGAAAAATTAACTCACCTCTGTGAGTAACTCAGCTGGCAGCTTCTGCGTGCCCACTTTGACTCCCTATATGTGGAAACTTTTCTCTCTTAATAGCTGAAATAGATGGTGCAAAGCAAGTTGTTGAGGTGTCTCCTAAGCTTGCTGTCAAAAGCCCATCAGACCCAAAGACATTGTGGACACAAAAAAGGGGGATTGATTGCAGCTGACCTGGTGGGGCGTTTCCTACCTCTGCCCGTGTCTTGGGCTGGCTCTGTCTTTTCTCAGGTGCAATGAGCTGTTCAGGAGGGAAACAGAGAAGCTTTACCTTGAACCTTGCAGGACAATTTGTAGCCTGAAAAGATCCACTGAAGTGCAGCAAGCTGTATTTAGAAATGGATATATCCAGCCTGGAGCCCTGGGAGATGATAAAGCATGGTTTGACTTCCTCAACGGGTTTGCTGTGTGTAAATCATTTATCCCTGCTCCCGCTCCCCTTCCTTAGCTCTCACAATTTGTATTTTTTTTCTAAAAAAAGAGATGCCTGCCTTTCTGTTGGTGAGCAGCTTGGGACACATTGCCTGGAGTCTGACCTCAAAGTAGGGTGGTATTTGAATCTGAAATCCACTCGGTCTGATCTCGCAAGAATCGCCGCGCTGCACAGCTTGTACATCTTTAGTAAAAAGGCAAGCCTTCAAATCCATCCTTTTCAGAGGCCTGTCTCCGTTGTCAGCTGCCATCTTCCGAGAGAAAGATCTAAAATTAGAGAAAAGCTGCCCTCCACTGCTGGAGAATACTGCTGCTGTGACATATGAAAGCAGAAATAAGCTTCAAATAAAGGTCTTCTGCTTAGGCTCCCATAATGAACAAGAAAGACTTGGGGTCTCTCCCATCCAGACCGGCGTTTGTGTGGGTCTGATTTAAATAGGCAGCCACAGCACCGACGCTTATCTTTGTCTGCCTAAGCATTTATACTTTGCCTGTCATCATAGGCGCCGTTATTTTCATGGAAACCTAGAGATCCAAGGGTTTTTCTTTTAAATACCTTCCCTAGAAATCCTGAGGGATGCCAGGAGACCCTACTCTGTTCAATAACTCAGTCAAAAAGAAAGCAACTCTCCATGTGGGAACAGCATCTCGAGACACTTGACCGTGGTGGTTGTGATGAGGTGTGGACAATGAGCAGGGACTGAGCTGTGCCTGCAGCCCTGGAGACCTCAGGTTCAAATCTGTGTCCTTCAGCTGGGCCCGGGGTGTCCTCAGAACCCCCCAGAAACCTACTGGCAGTGGTAACACCTGGGGATTAGGAGTCTGGGGTACCCCTGTTAACCGTGGTGTCTGCACGCCACAGTCTCTGCAGTTCTGCTTCACCCCTCCCGTTAAACAGTGTTTTCCTGCCCTGGAGGGATTAGTGGGGCTTACAGGGTTAGATCTGCTCTAATGTACCATGGCACAGCAGCCTGGGCGCGGTGCCCGGAGGCAGAGAACCCTGGGGAGAGCCCCTGCTGGTGCCAGAAGGGAGAGGAGCTGGTGATGCACCAGGGTGAATTAAGACAAGAACTGAGCTCAAGCTTCCCTCTACCTGGAGGAAACGAAGATGCTACAATAAAGCAGGGTTTGATTAGGAGCAAGGCAAGGTTTCCCTTTCAATCTGTGTGTCTGACAGTGTCCCTAAACCAGAGATCCCTCTCTAACACAGCGAGGGTGTGCTGCTGAGACTCGCAGCAAAGAAAACAGAACACAAACCTCCTTCTTCCTTCTCTTTTTCTTCCTGTTCCCTCCTCCCCCTGGCATCCAAGCCCCAATTCCCCTCTGTGTCATTGCTCATGCCTGCGCTGTGCTGGTGATGTCATGCCATAAACTACCCTGCAGTGGCCCCAGCAAGAGTCAGAGAGCTTTCCTGCATCCCGGGCTGGCTGTGCTCAGTCAGTCTGGCAGCACTGACTGCTGTGTCCCACAGCAGCAAGCAGTGGGTGGGAACAAGTGGCTGGCTGTGAAAGAGCCATCCCAGGAGTTTGTGGAAGAGAAAACTTAGTAGGAATAACTGCCTCAGGAGTCACCTGGCTGAACAACAGGTTGGTCAGTAGCTGACTTTAAAAAACACTGGCCAAAGGTAAGTGAACTGAAGCCAAGTTCTCAGCTGCCAGTCGGGGAAGGAGGCAACACTGGCACCAGGAGAGAGGGAGAACAACAGCACCAAGGGAAAAGTGCAGAAACTGCACACCTGAGGAGGCTTTGATTTCGCAGGATTGCAACATATCTGACAAACTGTCAGAAGTGTGAGGTGCCTTCAGAAGCCCCTTTTCCACACTGCAAACCCAGGAGAGACTGCTCACTGCCTTTATTCTCTGGGCCCTCCCTGCAGTGGGCCCCAGCAGCTCCAATCCTGTGTGCTGGCACTGCAGCCTGCCTGTGGAAGAGGCTCTTGTTCGGATCCTCTTCACCACGATGGCACACGGCAGCCAACTTTGCCACGTGCCTGGCAAAAACAGAGGCTTCAGCAGGGTGCAGATGGCCTGTCTCCAGGGGCTGGAGTGCCACTGTGTTTTCCAGACCCTTTCAGATCCCTGCAGCTCATGAGACAGCACGGTGATCGGAGAAAAACCAAAATTTGTAGCTGGGCTGCAAGTGCAGGCAAAGCAGGCACACAGCACCCCATGGGGCACAGAGTGTGGCAGGTAGGACCTTGTGGGAGAAAGCACTTGGCAGCTTAATGGGGAGTAGGATTTCGTTCTGGAGTTAAAAGGGACCCATTTTTCTTAGGCAGGAGCAGTAGAAGTTTGTCTTCCTGAAGCACTCAAGCGTAACCAGGATGGCTCATCATCTCCTGGCATCACCCCAATGCTGTTATTACTGTTGGTACTGTAAAGGGATCAGATAATTAAAGATTATTAAAGGGCATGGCTAAGCCTGTGAAGCTAAAAGTGCACATACTTTTAGCATCAGCAACATTTTAGGCCTCATTTGAAATCCAATGACACCACTGGGAAAAGAAATCCTGTTAACCCCTTGAGTTTTCTCCTCTGAGATTTGCCTTGTGGGAATAGTCCCAACAGGAACCCAGACTGACAGTGGAACTTGGCTACTTGCACAATACATAGATGGAAAACCAGGACACATTGCTTAACCCAAGAAACATTTAGTATTAGTGAGTCCCTGTTGCTTGGTATTGTATCCTGCCATGCACAACTCTGGTGGATTTGCTCCAGAACCTGGCCTCATCCTTCTCCTACTTTTTTCTGTGTTAATGGAGCTCTGCCTGTCAGAAGCGAAACCTGATTGAAAATGGGTTATTTATTTTAAGCCAAGCCATTTGGATCAAGTTCTTAGGATGTCCACTGACTAAAATACCTGATCCCTAATCTCTGCTTAGCCTCTGACTTTGCACTTGACTTAGGAGGAGGTGTGTGATCCTGCGCTGCTGGGATGACTGCGGGTGCAGCCCCAGGTCCCGAGACCACGAGCGAGAAGGTCAGCAGAGCAGGAACAAGGAGGGGAATGAGCAGCTGCCTGAAACCCAAGGGGCCAAGGCAGGATGCTTTTTTGCAGGCAGGACCCAGATGCTGAGAGCAAGGTGCCTCTGGGCACTAGGATCAGCAGAAGTGAGGTGCCTTTGCTGTGAGGCTGCAGAGCAGGAGTGGTGCCACGATGGGGTGGGAAGCTCTGGGCATTCAAACAAAAGAAGTGGACACAGTTAAAAGGATTTTCTGATATTTGTTTAGCTTGGCTGCTACACTTTGTTAAAGAAAAGGAAGGTTTTTGCTAAAGTTGAAACAAACAGTAGATCAGAACATTAAATAAAGGGTTAGCCAACCTGCCAGTAGTGCTAAGTCAGGTATGCTGATGAGGTCAAAATTTAATTCCACACTGAAATTGGAAATTTCAAGTACAAGTGTTCACAGCAAGCCAAATTATATTACCTACCAAACCTCCAGGTGCTCTGAAGAGTCTCTTTCATTGTCATTCATCCAATCAGTATTTACAATACTAAAATCCACTATGAAAACAGAGACAGAAGGAGAGCAACTTTTTAGTCTGTATAGGGCAGACACTTTCCAGCTGGGAAAGCTGGAATCTGTGCAGCTAGCCTGCCATGGGGGCTCCCCTAGGCTGACAAGACCTGCAGTGCCATCTAAGCATCTCCCACTTGTCTTCCCCCTATCCCTGTCCGTTCCCTCAGCTCCTTCATTAAATTATACTAAGGACAGGAGTCATTTAAAAGTGCCAGTTCAGTGGGATCAGGAGGAGCAGAGGGTTGGGAGGATAAGGAGAGTGCACCCAGGAGGGTTGTGGCTCATGGAGGGATGTTCAGGGGCAGGCTGAGTGGGGTGCTGGCAGGGAGACGCACAAAGCTCCCAGTGCTCTGGTATCAGGCCTCTGCTGGGTGCAACACTTTAGTCCAGGCCAAAAAAATAGGCAACATAATGGATTGATGTGGCTTCCACTCTGACAACATCCGTCCACCTGAGGAACTCCTGAGTATTTGGTGAAAACAGGGGCATTCATCTCCTCGTTACTCCTGTGGCAAAACGAGCAGCATTAGTAACTCCTCGCAGGGGTGAGTAAGAGGTGCACAGCTCGGGTTGTGTGCTCCTTGCTCAACACTGCACTGCCCATCTGCAGCAAAGCCAGGAACAGATCTGGTGATACATCGCACCCGAGTTTGTGACTTATGGGTAGTAATTATCGTAATTAAGCAGTGGTCTCAAAATACTCTCTGGGTTGCAAATGCTTCTGTGCTCAAGTAAACTCCCATTTACCTAGCTGAGTAAGGGCACAGCAATTCTGCCCCATAAGGCTTTGTATAGCACATTAAATTTGTATCCTCAAATTACACATCTAGTTAAAGCACTCTTATAAGTCATTTTCATAACTGCAGCACAAACGCATTACCAAGTTAAAATTAAATGAGCAATTATCATCTACTATAATATAATATAAAAATTCACTCCTTATAATACAATCTAAATTTCACCAAACAGAACAGTGATGCTGTGTAACTAAGCAAACAGGATAGGTGTGAAATTAAACAGGATATAGATGCATTGTGCGAGAGAGATTTGGTGGTGGAAATGAGTCACCTCTTTGTCAACAGCATCGCTACCAACTGCAGCTTGCTGTGCAGAGGGGAAGGGAGGCATCCAGAACAGCAAAAATGACACCAGAGCCATCCCAGCCTGCACTCAGTCACCTCTAACAGCAAGAAGTGCCACCAGTGAAGCTCAGAGATGCCCCATCCCTGCTCCATCAGCTGGCACAGCTCCAATCCACTGCCACAGGAGCTGCCTGCACCTGTCTCCAAACAGGGACTGTGCCTCATGGCTTGGAGAAGAGATGACTGAGAGCTTGTGGGCAGTATTGAATCCATCCAATGCCTCTGATAAATAAAGTCATACAGTGTGATGTTAGAGCTGTTCTAGTGACCTGAATTCACAAATGAGCTCTCTTTGGTGACCTGGTTTCACCATGCCCAAGAGGGGCAGCAAGACTGTGTCCCCTGCAGCAGCTCCTGCCCTGCTGCCAGCCTCAGCTTCACTCTCAGCTGCCAGCACAGTACTAGGGGTGCAATCCCACTTTCAGGTGCACTAGGACAAGTATGAGAGTGGGCTGAGGTCCCAAATTCATCCCAGGGGAGCCCTGCTTCCAGCCCCTCTTGATGGTGGCCCCACAGAGAGGAGAGGGGCTGCTACGTCCTCATGGTGCCCTTCTCCACAGCTCCTTTCCCCTGCAGTCCCACACCAGGCTGCCCTGGGAACATCCCACTCCTCAGGGGACAGGAATTGGGTGCCCTGACCGAAGCAGAAAAAAAGAGCTGACTTTGCTCCATGCTATTTTGCACATTAATTGTTACATAAATGCATTCAAATATTTGTAAGGTTGATTGAAAATGTTGCTAAATCAGACGGCTCAGATTTAACCACCAGAAATTAAATCAGATAATAAACAATCAGCATTTCATCCCTACAAAAGGATGATAATTCTGTAGGACTTTGGGTTTATATTGTCTATGCACCTGCATGTGGAATGCTAGCGATAAAGTGAGATTTAATAGCAAATTGGACTGGCAGACAATTTTTGAACATAATTGCTCAAAAGAAACCACCCGGAATCAATTTAATCATAGTGCAACTGATTTTTAATTTCCAATGGGACAAAAAAGTACCATTCACGTTAGGGTTTTACTGACTTTGGTTTGTAATCATGGAATGTCTGTATTGTAGCCAAGCTAATTAAATAAATGCTAAGTATTTCTCACTTTGTAATACAGAAAAAAAAAATAATTAAAGGTGCCTCCTAAACAGCAGAATGAACAAAAGCTAATGGCCTGGCAGCACACTCAATCCGTGGTTAGAAACAGTCTGTTCTTGTTGCAGTTGTGAAATTTGGGGACAATTATCAGCAGTTTCTCTTGAGGCTCTCTGGACAATTAGCAGTGGCACTAACAGACGGTGGGGACACAAAGCCCAGCTGCCAGAAAGGAAGCACTGCTGCAAAATTCCATCTGAAATCTAGTGTGCAGTGCTGAAATCAGTCCTGCAGAAAAAGGTGCTGCCCTGGCAAAGAGGGGGGTGCCCATCCTGCCCTCCCTGCTCTTGCCTTTCAGGGCAGGAGAAGAGCTGTGCAGCCACCAAAAGGAGAGAGACAGAAGTGCCAGAGGCCCTTCCTGCTCCCCTGGTTGTGGAGGCACTCTGTGCGGGTGTGGCAGAGGAAGCATCTGCTCACAGCTGCCCGAGCATCCGAGGGGAAAGCAGCTGTCAGGTCATGTGGTGACTGGAGAGTGAGTCCAAAAAACACATGGTGTGTATTAGGAAGAAGAAAACAAACTGGCCCATAGTACCTTGGTCCTGAGAGAAAAAGGCTGAAGCAATTACCTTAATTTTATTTGGGATGGGAAGTAATTTCCAGCCTGCTTTTATTCTCTAAGTGATTCTTTTTAACCAATTTTGGTGTTTGTTCTGGATGTTGTTCTCTTAGCTGGAAGCTATTAAGGCACAGTGATCTTACAGCCCTATATCCTGAGACAGAGATCTGAGATGAGACAAAACTGGATTCTTGCCTTCTCATCCTGCTTTTGATTTAGGGAGGGAGGAATTAGATCATGCTTTCTCATGGGGGAAACATTTAGAATAATTTCTTCCTCTGATCCTGTTGAGCACCTTGAACAAAAGAACACAGACCCGTGCGTTGCAGAAGAGTGAGGTGCTTCCACTCCCCTCTGTGACTGCAGCATCCCCCTCCACCAGGAACTTGCCTGGCAGCAGGTGTGGGTATTTCTGATGAAGTAGCCAAAGAGCAAAATACACCTTCCTGCTTTTGTGCTGCCTTTGTGAGGGCTGTGGGAGGACGGACAATACCCCAACTCTCAGGATGCCTGGCAGCCCACAGCCTTCAAACAGCTCTCGGCGAGGCTGAACTGGCAGATGGAGCTCCCTGTGAATCTGGGCTTTGCAGGACATGGCCCTGCCGGGCTCTGGGAGCCAGGTATTGCTGTGACACTTTGATCTGAGGCTCAGAGCTGAAAGAGCATCACTGAATCACTGCCTGTCTTCTGTGCACCTGATCACTGGAGGGGAACGCAGAAGCCTGTGCTGGGTACCAAGGGATCCCACACCACACGGATAAGTGCTTTGGCAGCACAGCTGAAAACCCAGGGATGCTCAGGGGGGAACTCAGGGAGGTGAAAGTTCCTGAGGGCTGCCAACCCACAGGAGGGGAACACAGGAGTACCCAGGGAACTGATAAAACAGTGACAGCTCCCGAGCCCCTCTTTCTAATCAGCATAATGACGTATTTAGGGTCATAAATGCTGCCTTTTGTCTGGCAAAGCTTCCATGGTGAAGGGGCAGCACTTAGGCCAGGAAGTTTTGCCCTGACCCAGACACAGGGGCACCAAAAAATGGGTATTTATACATTGCCCATAGCAGTGCAATGCCCAGCTCATCCTTCAGGCTTTCGGCAAAGCCAGCCCGCTCCACTGTATATGTATTTAAGATTGATAATTCCTGTCACAAGAAAGCCCCAAGCAGTTGGCCTGGCTTTAATAAAACACAAGTCACTGGTGCCTTCTCTCTTTTGCTCAAGGGTGAAATAAAAGTTGTGCTTGTCCTTTGTGGAGCTGGGAAAGGATGTGCATCAGAGCATTTTGGGCACAAAACCCGAACACTCACGATTAGGCTACACCCCCTGCAGGAGTCAGCTCCAGCACAGCTTAAACAGCAACCCAATGTTCAGGCAGGGGACACCAGTCCCATTGAGAGCTACCACAGCCCTCACTTTTCTGGGTAATTGTGGTTAAAGAAACCCACCAGCTCCCTGGGGTTAAGATGCTCTGGGTCTCAGTCGCTTCAATTTTTCTTCACAAAGCAAGAAAGCCAGAACAAAAAAACTCCCACTGCAATACGCTCAAGGCATCCAGAGGCTGGAAGGCAGCCTACACCAGGGAAATTCGGCTTTCATTCTGAATGGGTGTATTCCCCACACACACAGCCTCTGTGCCGTATTATTGGAGATGACAGAGCCTTTTTTACCACACCTGTCCCACAAAACCCCAGGCAGCCCTCATAACTCCATGCAGAATTAAAAATGAACTATACTTACAAATGACATCCAACACTAGTCAAATAAGAAACAAAGATTTAAAAGGGCATGCTATTTATTTATTTTTCTATTTGAAGAGCTCATTTGAGAACGGCAACATCCCCAAACAAGCCCGCAGTATTCCCAGGAAATGATACAGCTCTGCAGGATGGTTAAAATTAAACCAGTTGAAACTGCTCTACTCTCTTATACTCTAATACTTATACACAGGAATTTCCTGTGACTGCTGCCTCCAGGGAATGCCTAGCAGGGAAGTACTGGCATGCTTTATCTGTCCTGCTTTATCTGTCTTGCCCCACCCTGCCACACCAGGGAGTGGATCTGCCGCGAAGGGGCTTTGCTGGCTTACCTGGTGGGATTTCGGTGTTCAAATATCGGTGATTAGTGCCGTTTGAAATGCCCTAGGGTATCTGGCTTGATTCCCAGCAGCTGCCTCGGGAGGGTGGAGGTTTCTGGCAGATCCTCTGCTGAATTTGCCCTCCTCGGATGTCCTCGGGTCTCTAAAAAGGGCTGGGATGTGCAGGGCCCGCTGTGTTCCTGGTGCAGGCACGCAGGAGCTCAGCGTGGTGAGCGTCCGTGAGGCTCCTACCAAGCCGACTTTTATCGAGGTGCTCAGGATACAGGATCCAGGACCGTGGCAGAGGGGGGATGTCCTGGCTCCGGGCAGCCAAGTGCTCTGCAGCATCCTTGTGGCAAGGGCAGAGTGGGCACAGCACCGCTGCCAGGGGTAAACTGGGAGAGCCTTAGGAAGGAAGATGAGCCTCAGACACTGAGCAGAACCTTCAGCAGAGCCCTGGCTACCTGCAAAACAGGGCTGGCAAATGCCTGCTGCCTGTGTGAGCCAGGCCCATGAGCCAACCAGACGTGCTCCTGGGTATGGGACAGCTCCTGCAGGAAATCACAGCACCTCACTGTCCTCCTCCTCCTGGTTGGATTTATTTCAGTGGGGACCACTGAGAGGCCACAATGCTTTTCTTCCCTGTGCCCTGTGAAACAGGGCAGCAAAACCTGAAAATATGACATAAAATAAGCTTTTCCCCAATGAGATGTTTTTAAAGTAAAAATATAAAATGTAATAGAAAGCTTCAAATAAAATGAAGGGCATCCTGTAGGGAGGAGGTGCGGGCACTTACTTTTCTGGTTTATAAATTTGGGATCTATTTACTTTATGGTTTATTTTTCCTCTCCTGAGACCTATGAGTCTGATAGGACCTGTCTGAATATCCCCAGTGAGCTCAGGCCCCATCCTGAACAACCGACTACCTTAAACATGAGCTGCACAGAGGAGTTTTGCCAGATGTCCCAGCACAGGAACAGAGATGACACTACCATTGCGGTATAACTGCCTTCTCCATATGCTGCTCATTTCTTTCTCAAGTTCAACCACAAAAGAGCCAAAAAAACCCCCCAAGGGCATGTTAGTGTAGATGTCCAGTGTTAAGATCTCAGACTGCACCCAGAAGAGCTTTCCCAAAAACACAAGGATGAAGTGTGAAATCACTGCAATCATTTATCCTGGCCAGAGCTCTGTGGATTTCAGCAGATCCACAGGCTCCTGTGGGAAGAAAGGAAGAAGAAGAGGGTTGCTGAGTGACTTGGGAGATCAGCATCAGACTGGACATCACATAATAAGGAGTAAAAAGGAACGTTTTCAAGATTTCCCACAGTCTCTAGGACAGCTGGGAGCTTCAAAGCCCTCCCTTCATATCCTTGCTGTGGCTGTGTTCCCCAGAGCAGTGGCTGAACTCCTCAGGCTCACCTTCCTCCCCTGTCCCTGGGAGGCCAGCCCAACACTTCAGGTGTTTCTGAGCCAAACATCAGGATGTGAAGGGTGATGAGACACAGCTCAACAGCTGCTTTGCTGCTCTGGAGGGAACAGTCCACTTGTGGGGAAGGATGTGAGTTGGTCACAGTCCTCTCAAGTGCCAGGATGGGTCTTTAGGCTCCCAGCCCCTGGAAAAAACAGTTTCCTGTCTGCAAAGCAGAGGGCTCTACCAAGCATTTCCAAAGTGAAACTGTGACACCAGTAATCTTCAGGGCATGCAGTGAAAACTGGTGTCTGGGTAAAGTTTATGAAACAGAGAAGATTTCAGGGGAAATAGGCCTCTGGAGAGAAAATGCACATTTAAGAGCAGGGCTTGTCCAGAAGCAGGGATCCTGGCAGGGGGAAGCAGCAGATTGCCTCTTACCACCACAGGTTACACAAGCAGCTGGGCACATATATTTAGCTGGATGAAACAAGAGAGAAACCTTAGGAGCTGGCCTGGAGAATAAGCACTGAGAAGTGCTGCAGTCCTTTATTTCAATGCAGCTGCTTTACACCCCAGTAATTTAATGTACTCTTTTTGTAATAGACATGCTGCTGCCAGTACCCACCAGAGCACTGTGTTGCTGGTGCTGACACTGATGGGGACCCACAGAGAAGGGAAAGCCACCAGGACACAGTGTTCAGCCAGATTCCAGGGCTTCCTGAGGACTCAGCATCAAGGTTCAAAGCAAAGACAAGGAACGGTTTACTTTTAGTGCTTAGGCCATCAACACAAGAGATGCAGCTGGGAGTTGTCCTCCAAAACCAAACGAGGGATGCTGCTGCCTCCATTTGGCACGGGTTATTTATCAGTTTCCTGAACACAATCCTTTTGCTGGATACAGGATCTGCCCTTGGAGCTTGCACAGGTATGAAAGGAGAGGCTAAAAAAAGTGCCCTGACACTGACAGGCTCATAGTGCATGTTTGAGGGGAAAGCTAAGTGAGCCTGATAAACCAGCTCATCACATTGGTTACAAAAGCCGCATAATTTTGGATTCTGTTAATTCTTAAACTTGTGTGTAACAGGGTGATGGTCATTCCACACTGAGCTGAGCCACCAAGCCACATGGCACCTTCATCTGCCCCCCCATATCCCCAACATCCTTCCAGCAGCTGCCTGGAGCATCCTCACCATTCCTGCCCTGGTCTGCCCCTGGCCCTGGTGGATGGTGCCAAGTGTTCCTGCTGGTTGGCAGAGGTGCCAGGTGTCCCTGCAGCTCTGCTGGCACTGTGTGTGTTCCCTCCTGGTGCTCCAGCCCTCGAGGTGCAGCTGGGGTGAGAACATGAATGTGGATGATGCTTAGGACAGGGCCCCATCCTAGGGATGCTGCAGGTGGAGCTTTGTACCACATTGTCAAACCAGAGAGTCCTTTAATGGCAAGTTTCATTAGAGTCTGGTGATGCCCAAGCCCTCCTGCAGGAGCAGCAGTACATCTGAGAGGTCGATCCCTTGTCAGAAAAGCTGCCAAACTTCATGGATTGCTGTATCCATGTATCACTCTGCCCCCTCTGCCTTACCATAAAATGGCTTATTTCGCATTCCTGCACTTTGGAAGTTTCCCTAATCTTTGCTGTACCTCCCACAAGTGGCGAGGGGATCTCCCTAATTTCCAAGAAGCCATTGAGCAGACCGGTCTGCAAGGGGAATGGAATGGGCTGGATGAGGGAGGCACAGGAGCTCTCACATTCCCAGCCTCATGATGTCCACAGCAGAGGCTCCCCCATCCTTCCAACCCTGTGCCAGCAGCTCCCATCACCCTTCCTTTGGGTTCTGTCACCCTGCCCCTGCCTCCTGCACTTCACTGACCTCCCCACAGGGATTTGTCACTTATTCAGTGCTCTGATAGTCAGGCCATGCTCTCCTTGTTTTCTCCCAGTGTTTTTTGTCCTCCTACAATGTAAATTACTGTGGGATATGCCCTGGCCTCTCTTCTGCTACCTTCCTTTGGGAATATTAAAGAAAACAGTTAATTACATTTTTTTCCATTTACCAGTGGCCAGCTCACATCAATAAATTATCCTTACCATGTCGTGCAAGTAAATTTGCTGTTTCCTCCTGAGACCTTTTCCCTTGCATGTCTGAAGAGTTTCATATTTACCTTGATCTCTTGCATAATATTTCTTTCATTTTTTATTTTGCTGTTCTGTGTTTGTCTATGAGTGTGCACACGTGCGTGTCACTTCTTTCACTCGCTCCCCTCTGCTCTGTCACACCTCCCTCCCTTCTCTGGGGTGATATTTTACACTTCATGTAGGCCTCTCTCTTATCCTTGACTATTTTCTGTTCTTCCACGCTCATTCACAGTGCCCTGCTTTAACTCCTGTGGTGTTTATTCCCATGTGGCACACAAAACCTGTGGACAGGCTGTGATTTACGTGCCACTGCTTTCCATCCTCTGCCAGCCCACTCCATGCCCTTTCTCTCCTTTGCCACACATGGTTCAAACTCGCCCATTTGTCTCGTTTTTTCCTATGCAGTTGCACACTGGAAGCAGATATCTGCATTTCTCCCTGCTTGGGGACTGCTTTCACCTCACTTTAGGATTCAGTGGAACCACAAGCTCTGCCTCTCTCAGGTGAGAGCTCCAAACAGCCGCAACAAGCACTAGGAACACCTGTCTGACCCAAACTTAGCTCACAGTGCCCAGCAGTGAGGTAGGGTGTGAATGCTGAAAGCATGGGTGCAGAGAGACTTCTCAGTTTTCTGCCAGTGTGTGTGAGAAAGCTTTGCTTTCTCAAGGAGGCTGCGGGAAAACAGTTGAGATTTTTTAAACTATGGAACTGTTATTGGTACCAAAGGGAAAATATCTGAAGTGTTATTGGGTTCAGCCAATCCCTCTGAGGGGTAGCTGGTCAGTGAACCAATGACCTTATGCCAGTCCAGCGTACTAAGGTATATAAGCGAATTTGTAAGTTAATAAAGCATTGATTTTGTATCACAATAAGCCGTCCATGTCGTTCCTTCCTCGGTCTCTGCCCGCTGGCTGTGGGCTGGCTCCATGCCACACTGAAGCTGGAGGGACTGGAGAGGAGTTAAAGAGAGTGAGGTGGAGCAGAGCCACCGCAGAGCTCTCCCCGGTGCTCCAGGAAATGGTTAAAGTGCGAGGGGTGCCCGCGGGGCTGTGAAAGCAGAGAAACCCAGGAAAGGGCCAAGTCATGAATCTGCTCTTCCCTCTGGAGATCAGGCAGGGCCGGGTTTATCTCAGCCGTGCCAGCCAGGAGATTGTTTAAACCATCCTTTAATCTGTCCCAAGAGTTAGGGTGGGCCTCTGATTTGAATCAGCAGTCCCATATACCATTGTCCTAATGCCTCTTATCTCAGTTATTTCTAAACATTCCTCAGCAGCAATTACACCTTTCCTCTCCAATCTCCCCCAAAGCATCCTTTACTATTTACCAGCATTGATTTTCTGCATCCCATTTTATTTATGCCTATTTTGCCTTGAATTATAAAGTAAATGGCAAATTTGCAGACTCTGGCATGTTCCTGAGTCCCTCTGCGTGTCTGTTCTCATTCCTACTTCTTCCATACACCACGAATTGCTTTCATTAGTGAAGCTACGCTAAGAACTTCCAGAGGGGAGCCTTGAAGAGGAAGTGCACATCTTTTTTTTTTTATGTCTAACACCTCTATTTTATTTTATTAGTGGGCAGATGTGTCCTCTCGTACTTCCTTGGGATACTGCTCCCCTCCTCTCCGTGGATTTCTTGCTAAATAAAAAGAAAAATGCCTCCTAGCATGGAAACATTCTCTTAATCTGGGCTCCCAGAGCTGGGGCTTCACAGTCTCAGGAGGTGTTGGGGTATCAGATCTTGTGTCTGCACAGGGTGACCTCCCAGGACACGTCATTGGTTTAAGAGCCAGTGATGGGTTAAAAGCAGTCTGTAGACTGGTATGGGTGGATAGTGACTATGAGTGATCGCTCTGCACGTTCAGTAAAGCCTTAACAGACACAAATCTACTTGTGCCCACTTAAGAACATCTTCTAGACCACAATTGTCCAGCAAAACTTCAGCTGGGTCTTTAGGATGGACTTCCTCTGACCAGAGTAAGGTAATTGAGCTAGGGAGAAATCAGAGCTGCTGTGGGAAATGACAGACTCCAATAGCTAGAAAATGTAAACACACATGGAGAAAAACCTCAAGTGTCTATGCCTTTGGTTTGCTTAAACATTTTGCTTCGATTCTGTTTTGTTAGGCACAGATTTCTTTTTCCTTCTTGACAAAGATTCTGCCTCTCCTTTCTTTTCCCCGCTGCCGTTGCCAAACGTTGCTGCCACTAGAAAAAGCAACAGCAGAGGGGAACAAAGAAACTATTGTCAAACAAAAGCAGGCATAAATAAATGGAGGTTTCCTGGGGTAGTCCTAAAAACTAGACAAAACCTTCTTTCTCTTCCAAGAGAAACCATTTTGTAATGAATCATTCATTCCCCAGGGGTTATTGTTCAGCTGATGAACGTGCATAATGCTCAGTTACATTGGTGCAGGTGCTTCGAGGGGAGGGTACAGCACACAATATAGAAAACATGTCAGTTCCAGGATGCTGCACAGATTGCAGCATCTGCTCTGCTAGGAAATGACCTGAAACTATAGTTTCAATTTTCCCTCTTCAGCTAAAACAGACCTTGTTTATTGGTCATTATGATGCAGAGATTTATATATTAACAAGCATCTTTCCAATAACTTCAATATCTCCGAATCAACCCCCAAGTGGGTTAATAATAGCAAGGCAGCTCCCTTTTTACCAGGTTGAAAATACTCTCATTGAGGAGGGAAAGCATGTTGCTAAACAGAGATTTGTGAGTCTCTGATGGGATCAATTCCTGCCTTGTTGGAAGGCAGTTTGCTGTTTGAGCTGTAAGGTTTTAGGGAGGAGCTGGGGCTATTCTATGGGCTTTTCCAGCAGGAGCTCCACCAGAGCCCCACGGAGGTGAAGGAAGGGTTGCACCTTCCAGAGCAGCTGCTGTGGGTTCGGGTGCCACCAGCTTGCTGGACAGTGAGCCAGCGCCTTGCCCCGGTGGGAAATCAGAGGTGAGCTGAAGCTGACCACTGACTGCCAGCATGGGGTTTTCTCCCATGGGAGAAAGGCTGCAGGACACCCAGCCCTCTGAGGAGCTGCTGGCTTCAGTGGTGAGATGGTTCCTCATTGCTCCTTGCTGGCTGTTCTGCAAGCTGAGACCAAGAAGAGGATGTCAGGCATGTAAGTTGGAGGCGGCAGTGGTTTGTCAAGCCCCTCCCAAAGTCCACCCAGATGAAGTTTACTCAGCTTCCACCCACAGCCAATTGTGACTTCCTTGCCATGTTTTGCAAGATGTTTCTGGTGTGAACATGTGCTCCCAGCAGCTGGTTGATGTTATCACATGCTTTTGGTCCTTAGGAAGAACCCATGGTACCAGAACATCTCCTTGCCCAAGTGCCTCAGTATGATCAGTGATCCCTGGGTATGAGACTACCAGAGCTGAGGGCCACCCCTGCTCTCAAGCAGGTAGAGCCACCACCTTGTGTCTCACCATGTGGCCTTTACCATCAGAGAGGACTCTACCTCCTGCAGGTGCCCTTCTGGATGGTCTTCCAGCATCATTTACAGCTGGGCTGTAGGACCCCAGGTCAAGCTCAGCTGCCTCTCACCTCCACACACTCAGAGGAAGGCATTTTGTCCAGGCTGTGAGACGATTTTGGGGGTATATTCTGTCCCCCTCTCTATTTTCTCAGCATCCTTTTAGGAATTGGCCAGCAGACCTGGCCACAGCATGCTGCATCGCTGCCTTTGGTTCCTGTAGTGCAGGCACAGAATCCACACTGTTTATTGCTCTGCACCTCACAGCATCCCATTAGCTGTGTTTGCAGTGCTGCTCTTCTGAGAGTCATCTTCAGCCGTTTGCTTTACAATCATCGGATTTATAACAAGCTTGACCAAACCCCAATCTAATTTGAAACTGTGCTAAAGCACTTTTATATTTACTTTAGTAATGAAATAAAATTTCAGTTCTGTTTTTAGAGTGATTTATTTCAGCATCGCTACTGGTACAATATCTCATTTGTGTTTCATAAATTGCCATAGGCAGGAACAAAATGCGAAAACTGTTTTCAGCAAATTACTTCTAAAGAGGATGTTTTCCCCTGTACACTTACACACACAGATTTACCTTTTCAAAACTAACCAGTGATTTTGGTGCTCAGTCTGATGCCTGATCTTTAGAAAAGGGTGAATAGACATCTTTTGATTATCTACCTAGATCCAGTATGGCTTAGACTGGATACCTAAATGTAGTGCTAAATTAAATAATTTTTGAAGCTGTGCACAGAAGTTATTTAAAAATAACTTTTTATGTGATCAGAATGTGGTCAGCTAATTTGCATCACGGTAGCAGTGTGAGATGTCCCTGAGAGTTATGTTTCTAGCCCTAAGTTTTCCAGCAGGATCTGATCTCCCACTAAGGACCAGGATAGGTGAAGAGTTCAAGGCAAGGAGTCTCCACAAAGGGGATGGAGAGGGTGGGCTTCAATTTTGAAACTCATTTTCCCCTTTGGTCCCTCAGCGCCCAGATTTATTAACCTTCCCAACAGGCTGTAAAGCCCATCTATTTCCCTGTTCCAAGCTAAGGCTATTGCTGAGGATGTGAACTGAGGAGGAATTATTTATGGAAGGTCCTTTGTCTAAGTTTATGCTGTTATTTTTAATTTATGTGGTAGGCGCCCAGTGTACTGCTAAGATGCCTAGAGATACATTTAAAAAATTTGAATACATAAATAAATAAAATACTCTGTACTCAACCAGACCTAAAATATACAGTACAAAGGGAGGAAAAATTCAATAGACATTAGGAAAAGCACCAAAGGAACAGAGCAAACCATTGCTTCTTGCAGACCCAAGAATTCTTACCCTTGAGCAAGCAATAGAGAGGAGCTACAGCTGGCAGCCCAGATTTTGGGTGGTGTTGCAGCCCATCATCCAGCCTTTCACTTGAGAGCTGAGTGCAGGTCTGCAGCAACCCCAAACCCCACCAAAGTCAGTGCTCTTCCTAAATAAGCTGGTGTGTGACCCAGCCACAGGTGGTGAAACCCTGGCCCCTATGAAACTGCCAAGTTCTTGGCCAGCAGCTGGTAGGAAAACCAGGGTTTCACCAACTGACTTAATCAGCTGTGTAAGTCAGGTCCAACTACTGGATGAATCCATTGTGAAGCACCCACCACTTAAAAGACAGATGTTTAAAGAATCAGAAGACATTAAGCAAATAAACATCAGCTGGCCTATCAACAGGATGACTCTGATTGATGGTGCAAACACGACAGTGTGCACTAAGTACAGCATACATCTATAAATGTACGTAATTAGAGGTAGCAGGACGTTTGTGAACGTGACGCAACAAGCAGCGTATCACAAATGTAACCATGAACTGCGCTGGCCTGTGATGGGCCATCCATAAATATGTATAATTGTACATAATGGGGCTATAGCATGCTGATAATACACCATACTTATCGGATATGTAATCCCTGATAGCATCTCACAAACAGTGTTGTGATGTTCTTGGCTAAACTGTACGAGCGATAAATACAGAATAATAAATATATGCATCTTGTGTCCTTTCATTTGTGTTTAATTCAAATTACAAGGACACATAGGGTTTAATTCAAATTACAAGGACACATAGGACCAGAGGCAGAACATGTCAGCAGCTCTGCACACGTCTTGCTATGGCTCAGGAGCACCTGGAGCAGAGGCTGCAGCGTGGGGAGGGGGCTCAGAGCCTTTGCTAGACAACAAGCAAACCCACGTCATCGAATGCTTCGCAACAGTGAAAGTGTGGATGGAAAAACTCCTGGTCTGGGTTTGCCTGGGGCAGGTTTGCACTATGACCACAAATAATAAACATTATTGAGCTATCACTTAAGCAAACCAGCTCAGGCAAATTTACCGGTTTGGTGAGCATGGCATGGGCTTCGATGACCACAGACTTTTGTCTTGGCTGCTGAGAGCCCCCGTGGCTATCACTGCCATAGATGCTGTGCTTAGATCTGTAATTCAAAAGGCACCAGCATGGCTGACCTACCCAGGCTGTGATGGCATCTCATGGCTGTGCTGGGGCTTGGCCTCAGGAAGTGAAGGTGGCAACTCCCTCTTAAAAACCCTTTATTTCTTCAGGGTTTTCTGTCTGCACTTTGCATTTCACCCAGCCCAGGGTTTGGGCTGTCACGGAGCTCCTCTCCTTGAGCAGGTGAGCCTCTGTGAGCATAGGAGCATTTCTGAGGAATCCTTCCCAAAAAGTGCCAAGCTGTGGCAGAAGCCAAGCCACGAGCAAAGGACGCACTGCACAAGCTCCTCGTGTCCAAGCATAATCAGAGAAAAAGGATGTGACACAGGAAAGGCTCTTGTTCCTCGCCTACAGCTCCAGCTCACGTGGGTCATGAGGAAGCACCTGGCCCTGGTGACAGAGCCCAGCTAGCAGCTGCCACCCCTGGGGACAGGGATGAGGACAAAGACATGCTCCGCAGTGTGCTGCTCACCCCAGCTCAACCAGCTGCTGTCACCACAGGTGGGACAGGGCACAGCCCGCAGCACCCCGCCAGGCTCCCTGCTCCTGCCAGATTTTCCCTATCAAACCTCCCCTGCCCCACTGGAAACAAACACTCACTGTGGCAACAGCCACTGCCCTCCTCTTTGCAGCCTGTGGTTCCCAGTGACGGACTAAGCCAGCTTGAGCAATGAGGAGGATATATTTGCCATTAAGTGCATGGGCAGAAATACCTGAAACTGTAATTGATGGAGGCATTGATCTCATTTGCTGATGTGAAGCAATGGGCATCTTCCATCTAAGAGAGGATGTCAGTTTGCATTGCACAATTTGGAAGTTTTATTCCCTTTGTTTTGAAAGAAGCCATTAGGAACCAGATGGCTCAGGGATTTGGTAATAGAATATGAAACCTCTCATCTCTCCATCGACCATTCAAATATGACCTATTGTGTTAGTCATAGAAAAGCATCAGATTACTTGCTGGTGTCTTACACAAAATGAGGTATCTGTCCTCTTCTGCAACCCAGCTCCAGCTGAACAGATTTTCCTGCTGAAACAGTAGGATTTTGTTCCAGTAATTTGGCTTCCAGCTTTAAAAAAAATCAAGCCTTTTGGACTGTGAGCTGCAGTAAGCTCCTCGCTGGGACAAAGCTGAGCCTGACTGCTGCCTCATCCCTGACACAGATGTCTGCCAGTGACACAGGGAAGGGGTAGCTCTGAGACATGTCTTCAGGTCTGTCTAACTCATGAGTGAAAGTTCCTCATGCACAGCGCTTGGCCAATGCTCCTCAAAGAGAAGAAGGTGCTTGAACGGGCCTGTGGCTTTACCAGGATGACTTCTTGGGGAAAGGAGTAGAAGTGATGAAACTGCACATCTCAGGTCTGGGGTGAGCCCTGCAAGGAAAGGCTGTGTGATGGTGAATAGGAGAGAATCACAGGTAGCCCTCAATGACAAAACACTTTTATTATCCTTTCCCTTTAGTGGAGATGCTTTGAAATGTTCAGTCTCTATGCTGCCAGCTGGAGTGTGAGGGACGAGAGTGGTGAGGGAATATCCTTGATCAGGTCCATGGCTGGGTCCATGACCCACACAGTGGCTGAACACAATGCCAAACCAATCAATCTCTCTGTTATGGTGAATCAAATGTCATGGAACAACAGAGGCTCATAAGGAAATACTGGTAAATACAGAATTATAGAATCACAGAATCATTTATGTTGGAAAAGACCTTTAAGATCACTGAGCCCAGCCATTATCCCAGCACTTCCAAGTCCACCACAAAACTGTGCCCCTAAGTGCCACATCTACACATCTGTTAAATACCTCCAGGGGTGGGGACTCAGCCACTCCCCTGGACAGCTCATTCCAGTGCTTGATAACCCTTTCCATGAGAAATCTTTCCTAATACCCAATTGAAACCTTCCCTGGCACAACTTGAGGTCATTTCCTCTTGTCCTATCACTTGTTACCTGGGAGAAAAGTCCAACCCCCACCTGGCTATGCACTCCTGTTAGGGAGTTTGGAGAGCTGTAAGGTCACCCCTGAGCCTCCTTTTCTCCAGGCTAAACACCCCCAGCTCCCTCAGCCTTTCCTCGTAGAATTTGTGCTCCAGACCCTTCCCTATCTCCATAGCCTTTCTCTGGACACACTCCAGCCCCTCAATGTCTTTGTCGTAGTGAGAGGCCCAAAACTGAACCCATGATTGGAGGTGTGGCCTCACCAGTGGCCAGTACAGAGGGACAGTCACAGCCCTGGTCCTGCTGGCCACACTGTTGCTGATCCAAGCCAGGATGTTATCCTTTGGTGTATTGGGTTTTCAAGGCCAGGTTTGGGTTGCATTCAGAAATGTGGACGAAGGACAGCAGAGAAGAGAGAAATGTGTCTTTAATGTATTCAGCTTTTCCCACTCACAACAAACCTCTGCTGCTGTAGGCACTGGCTCTCTTCTCGGGCAGCTAAGGAAATTAAGCTTTAAGGAAAATGTGCATGTTATGGTTTAACCACAGGTGGTAGCCAAGCCCACACAGCCTCTTGATCACTCTCTCCAGGTGGGATGGGTGGGGAAGAGAATCAGAAGAGTAAAGGTGGCAAAATTCATGCATTGAGGTAAAGACAGTTTAACAGGTTAAAGCCAAAGCAGCACTCACACAAGTGAACAAGGAATCCATTCACTGCTTCCCGTGGGCGGGCAGGTGCTCAGCCATCTCCAGGACAGCAGGATTCCGTCAGATGTAATGATGATTTCGGAAGACAAACACCATTGCTCTGAATATCCCTCACTTCCTTCTTTTTCCCCCAGCTCTATATGCTCTGGGATATCCCTGTGGCCAGCTGGTGTCAGCTGTCCCAGCTGTGTCCCCTCCCAACTCCTCATGCACCCCCAGCCTCCTGAGGGGCAGAAAAGGCCTTGACTCTGTGTAAGCCAGTGACTAAAACATAGAGGAATTATCAACACCGGTTTTAGCACAAACCCAAAACATAACCCCATGCAAGCTACTGTGAAGAAAATTAACTCTGTCCCAGCTAAAACCAGTCCAATCTTCCCATGTGCCCTCCTGGCCTCAAGGGCAGAACCAGAATCCTGAGCAATGCTTGGTGGAAGACAGAGCATCTCTGGCACTGAAGCACTGCATGCCTGATCTGCTCAGGCACAAATGTCAGCAAACTTGAAAAGTCACTTGTGTTCCTTTGCGAAAGTGAGGAGCAGTCCCATCCACGGATGCGTTATGAGTTTGGGCATGGCCCTTGCTGTGCACAGATTCTTGCTAGCCGTTACCCTTCTTCAGGGACTTTGGGCCAGGCAGAGTCAGTCCATACTCCAGCAGCATTCCTGAAAGAGATGGAACAGGAGAGTAGCAGCCACTGGCAGCTGAGAGATGCAGTAAGAAAGAGTGGTTAAGGCTTGCAAGGCAAAAATACACAGCTGAGAATGGTGGCACATGAAGAAGAATGGAGGGACTACACTGGTCTCATTTATAGCAGATGGAGGAAAAGGGAGGCTGCAGTGGCTCAGGCTGTGCAGCTGTAACTGCAGGGGACAGCCAGAGATGCTCTCCCACATGGATACTAAAACATATTACAAAACAGAAAAAGCCTGACATGTTTTTAATAGAGACAAAATTTGCTGTCCTGTTCCCCTTGCCATAAGCCTCAATAACGTAATGTAAAAAAAGGAAAAAAAAAGGGTATGATCTCATGCTCAGTGATTTATCTGAAGTGAGTTGATGAGCTCAGTCCAGCTCTTAGTGGGCAGATCCAGGCTCAGTGAGCATCTGCACACTCCTGACCTGCTGCTGGTTTCCTCGAGAAAGTCTGGCATTGATGGCCCAGACCTTCCCCACAGGGGTTTTACTTTCCATCTCAGGGGCAGCAGACCTGAAGGGATAGAGACTGGAGTACTCTTTATTTGTAGAGTTAGTTCTTCCCAGGTGAGGGATGAGATTTACTGGTGGGGTAGTGTTGCTGAGGGGTTTTGTGCCAGTGAGGGTTAGAAAGGTCCATGCCTGTAGAGCCAATGTATTTCACACATCCAAGCTTCACTTAAAAACAGGCAAGAGAAATAGTAGTGACAGGAAGTAATGAGCAGGAAAACCATCAAAAGAACAGTTGAAATACACTTAAACCCACCCCAAAAGGGTTTGTGCACTTAGGACTAGTGCTAGTGGATCCATCTCAAGAAATCTTGCTTGCACTGATGTGACTTGTGCTACTGCTTCATCTTTTTTGTCCATTCACCTATTTTCCAACCCCAAATCCCTTTGATGGGGAGGAGAGGCAGCCACCTTGGTCGGTGTCAGGGCACAGAGAGACAGAAGTGTGGGACTGAGAGTGGGCCCAGTTCTGTCCCCTGCAAGCAGGGGTCCTGTTGGCTGCCACTGTAGGATGGGGATGTCCCTGTGGCTGGAAAAGCAGCCAGCCCTTCACCGCCCCAGCCACGGTGGAGAACATAACATGGAAAATATTTCTATCCCTCTGCCATCTTGGCTACGTGCTGCATATTCATCATCTTTATATTTTCTCTACTTTAATCTCCCCCATTTGCATATACACAGGTCCAAATGGTAACAATTACCATAAAACAATCGCGTTGTCGCCCTACCAATAAAAATTGCTCTGTTAATCAGGAGATGTTCAGAGGCACCATGCCTGAAAGACCTCATTTTAACCTGGCAGGCTGTACAGGGCAGCAGATAAATTAGCCTGTATATGATTGCATGCTGAAATACATTGATTTAAGATTTTTCCCATTCAGCCTGACAACTTGTCTAAATAAGCTCATGCCTGAAGAAGACAGCTTGCAGACATGATGCGGGTGACAGGGCATTGCAAATATAATGCAGCACTTCGCAGAGTGAGGGAGCAAAATCATCGCAGAAGGGATTAGAGGGACAAAAGAGAGGGTTAAAAATAAACAAAAGCAGGTACTCCAGACAGCACAGCTCTCAAATTTCACCCTGATTTTCTTCTTCCATTTCTAATTGCTAAGTCACTACAGGAAAAAGCAATTACTGGTCTGCTATCATTCACCATGTCATCTTTAGGTCCTCATTAGCAATTCCATCGACAGCCTTAGCATTTAGCTCCCATCCTGTGATTCTGAGTGTCCTAATCACACCGTGATGGTTCAGGGTGCCTGAGGAGCAGGGAGCAGAGACCATGCCTTCCCCTGGCTTTGGACAAACACAGTACCTTAGAAATCGATTGTCAGAAGTGAGTAATTGGGATGGGTTCTGGTCACTGCTGGTGCTGTGGGCTCTGCCTGTGCCATTCCCACAAACATTTTCAACAACAGAAACACTTGAGAAGGACTCAGTCCTTTTTGGAAAAGCATCCTATGAAGCATACTGTAAATCAGCCCTAGGCCACAAAGGTTTTAACCGTGCATGTTAAACCCCAGTATTTTTCCTCACCAGCAGCACACAATGCCAGGTGAAAGAGCTGACGCTACTTGCAGCAATAGAGCTGATATAAAATAATATGCATATTTTGATACACTGTATAATACCATTCATATTATAAATATTAAGTAGCTGCTGGATTCTCAGTACAAGGCAAAGGCTGAGAGATGATCTATGGAGGAACTTCACTGGAGACCTTACCACCCAGAGGGCTCAGTAGGGCTGAAACTGGGGGAGGTGGAGGTTGAGGCAGGTGGTGCCTGGGAGTCCCTTGGCCCTGCATGGGCACATGAAGAGCTGGGGTGTGTGAGGATATACTGCTGGGAGTGAGGCATGGTGGGAAGATCCTCTTCTCTACCTGCAATGTACCATCTGGGTCCCAGCTCTGTCTCTGGGAATGGCCTCACTGTAAATCCTCAGAGGAGCCTTCTCCCCAGCCTCCCAACCCACCTTGTGCACTTTTTTACCTCCCTGAGAGAAACCTGAAGGGCTTTTTGAGTTGCCTCCATGGCACCTCAGCCTGAGGGTCTTCCCCTCTGCTCCCCGCTGGGATAATCCCTGTGCTCCGTGGGGCACAAGGGCAAAGCTCAGACCAGAAGATGTTTCTCACGACGCGAGGACAAACCTGCAGCTGTGGATGTACCCATCATTTCTGGAGTTACTTTTTGAGGTTTGTAGTGTACAAATAGTGCCATTTGGAGCTATATAATATGCTACAGAAAAGTCTGTGGGTAAAGCCTTGTGTAAAAGAGGTTTGTGGTCTAACAAAACCCTGACAACACGTGATTCCTATGATGACTGTGGCCTTGGCAGCAGAGGAACTGAGAGGAAAGCAGGGGTTTTCTGTGTATACTGGAGCACCAGTGGGAAACCCTTCCCCTTTGCATGCAGACATTCCCCACGGTGGAGCACGTGCTGCAGAGGGGCGTGGGACCCTTCCCTTAAAACCCACCTGAGCTCCCCCAGCCTGCATATTCAACTTCAGACGCCTCTTACCAACCATGACCTGGCTGCTTTCTGCATTGCCTCCCAACACAACCGGACCCCCACTGTCCAGAAAACATGAACTTTTCATCTTCCACCAACCTGGGGTGGTGACCCACGAGGGTAGCGAGGAAAAGCCAATTAAAAAGCCATGCTGTTGAGTCCCCTGGTGCTCTGACTCGTGAAGTGTTAGTCACCAGCAGGGCTGGGAGAGCTGTTGTGCTGAGGAGTGCTCCCTGTGTCCAGCAGGACGGGGAAGAGCTGCTGCAGGTGTGTGGCTATCAGGAGCATCACGTGCGCTTTCAACACCCGCTTCCTGCTCCTGCTCCGTTGTTGCAGACCACTGACATCTGAGGAGGGTGGGGGATCTGGGAATGCCTCTCTAACGCTGTAATTATCATTTATTTGATCATCCCTCGCCCTGGATCCTTATTAAAGCGTTTCAGACACGATGCAGCTTTCTCTAGTGGACCAATAAATTAAGGAGACATACATTTTTAGAGTAAGCATTTTAGTAAACAAACAGTCTGGAGAAAAAATTAAAAAATAAAATCTCTGGGAAGATGGTATTGATGAAAAAAAAGTCTCTGTTCCTGGGAAGCTGCTCATGTCAGACCAGTGAGAACAATTCAGCTGCTGGGAAGACAGAGAGGGAAGGACTGGTGTGAGGGGCAGAGGGTGCTGCCACAAACGCACCCCACAATTGCTGGGGGGGAAAGGACAAGCCTGTCAATGTGAGGGATGGCAGTGGGCTGCTCAGAGGTGACCCTCTTCCATTTTGTTTGGAGGTTTAATTGCAGCACAAAGATACTGCCCAGTCATCCTAGGAGACAAGACTCTCCCTGAAGCCAGAGCTTTGATATGCAGAGGGAAAAGGGTTATACCCCGTGCTTCAGAAAATACCCAGAACCAAGGACTCTGCTTCACATTCTGGACTTCTCTTGGTCAGCACTGTGTGCCAGGAGGCCCTACAAAGCCCTGCTGCATAAGTTATCTCTTCTTTGGGTTCAGAGCACTCATGTCCCCTGGACGCCATCCCTCTGATCCCTCCTTCATTGCTCTGGGCCAGCATTAAGGCATCCTGCTGATGGGAGCAGAGGCATGACAGCATTGTAACTCGAAGAGCATTTTTGCCTGCAGTCACTGGAAATTGGAACTTTTCACCCACCACAGTTTGTCTGCACTGCTCTTGCATGTGTCCAGCTTGGGATCCGCAGACACTCCTCTGTCTTCAGACAGCTGGTTCAATCCTGCCAGCCTGCACTGGTTTTGTTTCCCTGCAGGATTTTTTTGGGGTAGGAGCATATTTCCTGTTCTCTCTGTCCAGGCTTTGCATAGTCCACAGGTTCTTGCAAATTCTTCTGCACAGCAATGCAATGCATTAGGTTTTTGCACAACCTTTACCTATACAGGGGTTGGTTTATGCTGGCTGTCACAGGCTGTGCCTCTTTGCATGCCGTTTTTTGCTAAAGTCTGACTTTGAACTTCACATGACCCCTTGTGTCAAGCCCTTACCTGAAGCATCTTGATTTTTTACTTTGTCCCTTCTGTCAAGGTACTGTCCTCCTCCTTCCATGATTTACCTCTCTTTCTTGACAAGCTTTCATTCTTTGTCATGCAGTAATTCCGTGCCTTCCCTTAATCTCTCCTGGAAGGTCTCAGTCCAAACCTTTGTTATAACACAATCTTACAAAAGACTTTGCTCCTAATATCACGAAGGTGTTTCTGCAGCTGCAAAACCCTTGCCAACTGTTCTTCCCTTGCCTGCACATGCAAAAAGAGGTAGGTACATCTCCTTTGTTTCCTGTTGACACAACACACCCCACACCGAAGCTTCTGCCATGCATTCTCACAGCCGAGTTAACTGCAAATCATTAGGAACGTGGTGTTTACTGCAAGGAGCAGAAGAGCTCTTTTTCTGGCCCCAAGTGCTTGTGCTTAGCCTTTGGCCATGGCTGAGCCTCTTCCAGCCACTCTCCAAGTTTGCAGCGTTTTAGTTCCTGCTGGGAAGACCTGTCTGTGTTAACGGGTTCCTCCTCCATCCCTTCCCAGTTTAAAGCTGTTTCCTGTTGCTGAGGCAAATGCAGGTCCTAACTCGGGGTCTGAGTGGCAGTGAATCCCCTCCCTGGGGGTCTAGACCAGGGATGTGTCCATACCTGGATGCTGTGCTGCAAGAAAGTCCCTTTGGGGATGGGTCTTGCTGCTGCTCCTGTAGCAGCGCGGTGCCACTCGAGGCTGGGTCCGTCTCTTCTGCATGTTCGTTAGCAGCAACATAAAGAACAGATGGCACCTTCTCCCGTTAGTGCACCGAAATGAAATTTGATATTATTCTCTGCTCTTTGTTGTGAACAGCTTTAAATTGCATTAGAGGCCTCAGGATTTGCAGGACACGTCATCCCTTATCGTGCAGGGCAGGGAAAACAAACACTGCTGAGCTCGATACCCAGTGACTCATTCATGGGGGATACTGTACACTGGGGGATTGACTCAGTGCACATCCAAGGGCCTGAGCACTCCTTCAGCTGGAAGGGGTGATAGGACTGGGAGGGAACGCCAGGATAACAGAGTTTTGCGTTGGAGAACTAAACTAAAATAGTTATGGGACCAAAAAAGGAAAAAAAGAGAACCAGATTTCAAGGACGTTATTAGTCACTGAGATATTTGCATTTTCATGTTCAGTCACATAGGTAGGGGATTAAATGCACATTAATCATTGCAAAGTCTCAGGATAAATATTTAGGTACATGGAAAAGATCTCCAGATTTCTATTCCAAGACAAAATCCTTAAGAGGATATTGAGAAATGGCCAATATCCATAACAGTTGCTGAGAAATGAATAAAAGCTAAAGTTCAATTTTACAACAGGATGTGCTGTTAGCCCTGCAATGCCTGTGAATAACCCCTGACTTCAGTGGATTTACAGCCTGACCTGAACAGCACTCAGGTTCCTGCTTGCCTTCTGCACAGGAGCACACTTCAGCCTTCTTCATACTCAGCAGAGGTATGGGAATTTATATTTGCATTTTTGCTTTCACCCAGAAATTTTTGTTTCACCACAAAAGCATTTATTTCTACTGAGAATCTCTGGNCCCCCCCCCGAAACATCATATCTGCTCTCCCAATGGTAATAAAGTGGGGTTTGCTCCTATTTAGCTCTCCATATGGCCATCACTAATTTTGTCATCATTCCTTGGTGCTCTGGGCACCCAGTTTCCCCACTCACTCTTACTATCTTAGAAAAAACATGAGCACTTTTCATGTAGATAACATATTTCAGCCACTTTGTCCAGCTGCTTTGGGTATGCATGGAGTTCATTGATTGAAAAGTGAAGAAGGAAGCTTGTTGACATGGTCCAGGAGTAAGGAGCACATTAAAGAGAGAAGGGGGAATAAAAGCCACTTGTTCCAAGTCCCGACCCTCTTGCCCAGGGCACATAACATTCCCCTGTCCTTACCTGCCAGGGGTACTGCAGGTGTGGAGAAGTTGCTGTCACTCTCCCCTTCTTCCCTTCATTGCTGACTTCAGCAGCAGGCTTTGTCCAAAATCTGAAGCCTTTCACACCTGAATTTCACCATTTTTAACACCACTTAATTTTAGGTGAAGGGCAAAGCTTTGTCTTTTATTGATATGCAATATAAAGGGTGCTGTTTCCCTGGTTTTTTGTTGTGCTTTCCCCACTCCTTTCTCGCTGGATTTGAAGTCACTGTTAATGTGGTTAAACTGAAGTTGATTAAGAATCCAGCTAATGAATAAAACTCAGCAGCAGCACACACAGTCTTTCTGGAAAATTCCTGCAAAGTTCCCCATCTCTGCAAGGACTTTCCTCTCTGTCTGTCCATCAGGAGAAGAGTGACTAGACCTGCAGCAAGGGGAAATGTATCAAGCAGGCTGATTATCCTGTTCCCAGCCCACAATCTGCATGCCCAGGGTCACAGTTTTTCCTCTTTTGATCGTTTCAATTAAAGGTAAAACTTTTCCTGGTTGAAAACAGGTTTTGCACTTTTAAATTTGTTAGCAGTCACACAGACAGATCTCAGGCTTTCATCAAAGGCTCTGTGGCACTTGGTATGCCAGCTAAAGCACACACTCCTGGAGACATGTGAGTTTATGGACATTTCAGCCTTCTTTTGATCACTTCACTTATTTTTTCCTCATTGCTTTTAAATAGGTTTTCTTTAACTCTTACCTTGGAGATTTTACATGATTCTAAAATAATTTTTTGCCAAGAAAATACTCATTTTATAAAAAATATTATATGAGTTTTCTGACTGGCATTCTCACAAACAGCAGGATAACTCCACCTTGGTCCTGTGAAATGATCTTTGCTTCTAACTGAAAGAGAAAATCTCATGACTGTGTATTAAGAATGTTTAAAAATCAATAATTAAATAAATAAATGGAACGGAAAGAGGTACAGCTATGCACTAAATCCACCAGAATGCCAAATAACACCCCAACAAGAGATGAGAATATCAAGACAGTGTCTTTTACGTAGTGGTTTATTACACATGATCTTGAACGTGTTTGGCTCATCATACTAAAGTTATGCCTGTAGGTCAGAATTCACCAGCACATCATAAAACACTAAAAAGAGCTAAAAAAAAAAAGAGAAAAGCAACTAAAACCAGTTGCAGGTGTTGGATCCAGTTCTCAAGCTGTGGCCTAAGCTAGAGGATGTTATTTTTTAGCAAGGAGAAAAGTCTGAAAGCATCTGAAGTTCTTAGCTCCCAAGTTTTTCACTATAGTAAGCTTTTTCCTTAAAACAAGAATTCTTCACAAATCCTTCCTAGGTGATCATCTTCAAACATTTTATAACTCTTTATAAACCAGATAATCTTGAAAATATCACATAACTGATTTCCAAAGTCCTATGAAACAACCCAAAGTGCAAAGAAAAAGCCCTTTTCCTACTTTACAGTTAAACTGTGATTATTAAACCAAGCTCAAGACTGGGGAGCTTGGGACTGGGAATTCATGGGACAGTTTCATGCCATATTATCAATTTTCCATGTAATGACTTCTCCTGTGATCCCTACACCCATTTTTTTGGTCTTGTGGTACTGTGCTCAAACCCACAGGTGTTTTCTACATTTTATATCTTCTCATCTTGGCTGAAACAACTGTTTTTCCCTTTTGCTGTTAACTCGTATTTGTCCTAGAGCTGGAGATGTCTCCTTCAAAACTCTCCAGCAGGAGCTCAGACTCCCAGCAGTGCAACTACCAGGTATCCAGCAGGTACCCACAAATCCCCTTCCTCCTCCATTTTGCAGGACTTCTCAAAGAAGCTGAACAAAAATGGGCATTTGCACGTTTTCAGCAGATTTGCACATTGCCTGGAGCAGCTCTTGCATTGTGAAACTGAGGATGGACCATGCAGGACCCAGGTTTACTCTCTCCTCAGTGAAATCTTGCAGGAGGAGGCTGGGGAAGACCAAGCAGAAGCCCTATCACAGAATCATTGGATCACAGAATAGTTTGGATTGAATTGGACATTTAAAGGCCATCTAGTCCAATTCCCTGCAGTGAGTAGGGGCCTCTTCAACTAGATCAGGCTGCTCATAGTCCTGTCCAACCTGGCCCTGGATGTTTCCAGGAATGGGGCATCCACCACCTCCCTGGGCAACCTGTGCCAGAGTTTTACCACCCCCATTGTAAAAGATTTTTTCCTTATTCCTCATCTGGCCCTAAGCCAGACACTGATGGCTGCTACACAGAGTTCTGCCCTTTCTAAATACATGAGCTGATTAAAAGTACTACCTCTAGTGAGACCTGAAACTCACCCCATCTTGCCCCCAACAGATCAGGATTAGAGGATCTGCCCAGCATCTCTGAGCCTTGGAGGGAGGAGGCCTTCCCCATGAGTCCCTGCCCAAGGAGTCACACTCTGGAAAGCTGCTCCAAGTGCTCTGAGTGGATGATGTGCTCAGCCTCCTCCCTGGCCCTGCTGCAGCACAGGGACTCAGGACCTTCACAAATCCCCTAGGTCTGATCATACAGGTGTACTACACATGGGCAGGAGAGATGCTCAGCTCAGTTTCTTGGAGATTTTCCTCCTTTCCACCATTACTCACTCAGTCTCAGGAGACTCAGCTCATTTCCAGGAGGAATAAGTGTGTGCCAGGGGGATGCACGTAAAGTGTAATGATTAACCATTAAAGATAAGACATAAATAGAGCTGTCTCCAGGTGGGCTGGGAATCAGCAGCACTGCACCCATCCCTGGTCTCACCTGACAGCCATCAGCCAGGGGACAGTGCTGGATGTCAGGCAGGAGGGACTCTTCCCCACAAAAGGTGCTTTGGGGGCTGGGTGTGGGGCAGCAGCCTGGCAGACCCGAAGCCAGCCTGGTTAAGCTGGCTGAAGGAAGAAACACATTCTGCAGAGGCAGAGAGGAGAACTCCCAGGTGGTGAGCCCGCTGCAGACGAGGAGAAACTCCTCTCAGTCGTGCAAGGGACAGCAGGAATTAGGGAGGTGTGCACTCAGGCATGGGAGCTTTACACACCTCCAGGGCACGGGGCAGCCAGGGCAGTCAGATGGTGCTGCCCTTCACTGACCTTTCTCAGACCAAGAGGCGCTTCCAGGGCATGTTTCGCTCCCTCAGGCACCTTTGGTCCCAGCCTGCCGTGCCTATTCCTCTGCCCTGGGCACCTGGGGGAGAGTGACAACGCCAGCCTGTGCCCAGCAGCTGGCAGTGCCCAGCCTGCACCCCAAACAACCCCGTCACCCCACAGCAGCTCCTGTGAATCCCACTGCAATCCACCTCTGCACTGGTGGATTGAGGCTCTTGGGGCTCGCTGGGCTTGCACCCCCTTGCAGAGCACCGGGGGCCTGGTCCTTATGGAATTGCATCCTGTGTCATTCAGAGCAGCTCTCATTTCACGCCATGGTTGCACACATGTGTCCTAAAGTTCCATTTTAAACTGTGCAGTGTGAGGGGAGCCCAAATGGAAATTACTTGTACCAAAAATTGTTCAGTGCATCAGTGAGTGTTGTGTGTTCTAGGGTGGGTGGTATTTACTCTAAAAATTCTAAGCCTAGAATATTAAAATATTTTGTAGATAATCATGACATACAACTAAAACCTGGAGGTGCCACAAACAGGCAGCCAAAGGCATGCTGGGGGGAAATGTTAAAAGAAACCAAGAAGTGGCAATTTCCCTTCTTCCCCCAGCCTCCTGCCAGACTGGGATGTTGGAAAAGACACACTGCCCCTCTTCTGTTCTCCAAATGTGGCTTGGCAAAAGGACAGGAAAGAGTTTGCCAGTCAGCAGAAGGAGGTGCAGCAGCAATCATGGCAGGGACCTTTGGACATCCTGGAGAACTTTCTGGAGAGGACTTAAGCAGGGAGGAGGAGCGACCTCTTCTCTTTAGCCCCATTTTTCTGGCTTTTCTCCTCCCTTTTCCTCGCCCTGTTCCCTCCCCAGCCCTTTCACTTGTGAGGAGGCTGAGACAGAGACTTGCTTTATTCATGCAAAAGGTTTGAGAGAGGAGAAAGAACTGAATTACACTAAATCTGCTTCACACTCCCCAAACATCAGGCATCTTTCCAGCATATCCACCTACTGTGTCTTGGAACCAGCAGCAATGCTGTGTTTGGCACTGGAAACACAGGGACCGAAAGGATCTCTCTGCTTGTCTGGGCCAGTCACACACTGTCAAGGAAAGCTTCAAAAAGCTTCAAAAAGTTCATAAAGTTGCCAAGCTGCTTCCCTAAACCAGTTAGGATTTTTTTTTTTTAATTTTCTTTTTTTGTCCCCAGAGTATCATTTGTTTGTATCTATTTGTCCTGGATAATGTTATGGCAAACTTTGAAGGCAGCAGCTGAATTTCCAGAGAAGGAAGAAAAGAAGATCAGGGTATGTACTGATCTCAGTGCTACCCATCCTCCTCGATTGCTAATGCTGCAAATCCACTGGCATACCCAAAAAATGTGAAAATGTAGAGGTTCATCAGCATTTTTTGAGGGAAAAAAATAATCCAACATCAGCAAACTTCTTATTTTTATCTGTGCAACCATGAGAGAAAACTGGGATGGATGTGAGGGAGCCCACCAAGGATTACTAATTTTATGTCTAGAGCACCCAAAGGTGTGGGGCTTGGAGGAAAGTGCCTTGACCTGCCTCTTCTCCACTTACTCCATGCTGCAAACTTCATTTCCAGCATAGCAGAGCTCTCAGCAGCCTGACAGAAACAATGGAAATCTCCAGGGCTCAGTGGGGCTCAGTGCCAGCGGAGCTCCCCAAATAGTGTTCTGCTCTCTGGGTACAGCTGTCCTGGGTCATGGATGCAAAGGCATTTTGGAGCCTATCTTAAAGAGCCCAGATTTAGAAGCTTTTTTTGCCACAGGGGTAATTTTTTAATGCAGGGAGTCAGTGTAAGCAAGCTACACTTCAACTTCCCCGCAACATCAGCGTTGAAAGAGCTGGAGTCTCCTAAAAATCCCATCCGTGTACTTTTCATGAGGTTTTTTTCTGGGGGAGGCCAGCGAGCAGGCAGGAATGGGCAGTGTTCTCCCACGAGGCAGGTGAAGGCAGGCTGAGGGCAGCCAGTCTGGGGGCTGATGCAACTTTACCAGAGAGGAGGTAATAAAGGGATGCCCACCCTCACCTCCTTACTCAGCACTGACCAGGCAGGGTCACTTCACAGCAGATGCAAGATCTACATCCAGATTATTTTTGTGGTTGTCTCTGGCGTTTCCTAACACAATATTTGTGGTGTTTTGTGAAACGAGTGTTTGCAGAAGAATCAGGCTTTTGGTACAGACACAAAGAGCAAGCACTGACCCGGGAGAAGTGTTTCTTTTATCTGCTGCCTCGTGTGCCCCAGCTGTTCCCATGCCCAGCTCCTCAAGGACACACAAATCTGTTGCAATCTCTGTCAAGCAGTCCCGGTTCTGTAACTCAAAAGGACAGAGATGAACTGGCTCCCTTCTGAGGTCCCCCAGAGCAGCCTTTGGGGTGCTGCATCCCCCTTGGCTGACTTTCAGGGTGCCAGGTTCTTAGGGCCTCTCAAGATGTGCAGATGGTGCTGGTGTTTCGTTCCCCTTCCCCAGGGGAAATCAGAGGCAGGAAATTATATAGCTGCTGTGCACACTCCCACACCCTGCAGAATCCACCCTTCCATGAAAACGCCAGAGAGATTTAAACAGCTTGCATAATTTCAAGAGGAAGTAGCGAGAGTAGAAATAAATATACATTGTAATTGTGTAGTATCACTGGGTTCAGGAAAAAAA
The DNA here is from genome assembly GCA_013399195.1 of Dicrurus megarhynchus. Lineage (NCBI taxonomy): Eukaryota > Metazoa > Chordata > Aves > Passeriformes > Dicruridae > Dicrurus > Dicrurus megarhynchus. Next base: position 1,172,829 of record VXAD01006706.1, on the reverse strand, counting down.
AAAAAAAGGAAAAGAAATAATAAAAAAAAGCTATTTGCTTAGGAAGGTAACCAGATCTGCTGGCAGCTCTTGGAACCAGATGGGACTGGATCTACAGGAAAACATGGCAGGGTAAGTGCCCGTGATCCAAAGGGAGTGGTGCCACGCTGCTCCCAGTCCAGCACTACTGGGAATGGGAATGGCTGCTTCTCTGGTGGCAGCCACCAGAGCCACCCATTGCTCCAGGCAGCTGCTGGCACTCCAGTGGTTTAGCAGAAGTTACAATGGACAGATAACCTCAAAAAATAACTGCTCTGAGAATTTTGTTCTGAAATTATTTTGTGTTCTTACCTTGTGTTTTAGATTATCAAGTGCTGATCTGCATGCTTCGGCCAGGGCGTGGAAATTTTATTTACTAACTAATGTAACTTAATACAATAAAAATCTCTTCCAGACGGTACCAAGGTGAAAAAAACCAGCTGTATCTCCAGTTACCAGTGGACACAGAGAAGCACAGTGCCTTCAGTCACTCAGAGATTCTTTCCCCATGGGTTTTCCCATTTAAGACAGCAGCACTTCAGGAGGGAGTTCCCACCTCTTCCGTACACCCAAAGAAAATTGCTGGGCATTTTGTGGGGTGAAGTACAAGATCCTTAAGGCTGCAAGAGGGAAAGGCTACAGAGCAGTCAGGTGGCTGGTGACCCTGTGGCAGAACATACCATTCGTGGCAGAGGCGAGCCCCATTCCCCCTGTGAACAAAAGAAGCATCAAATCCAGGAGCTTGCATGCTGTGATGACATTTCATCCCAGCAGGGCTCGGCTCCCAAGGAGAGCTGGCACCAGGAAATTATGTGCAGTACATTTAACTGATTTACAGCTCTGTGCTTGTGCAAGCCCACTGTCAGCTCCTGTTACTTTACAGCCAGCAGCAGCTTCAAACCATTTAAAGGTTTCTTTCCAGCTCGCAATATGCATACAAGGTGGAAAGAAAGTCTACACAAATCACGAGTTAAAGGGAAAACATAATTTCAAGAAGGAAAATGCACATCACCCCATAAAAAAGAAGAATCTAGTGTGTCCCTTGGAAGGAAATGCCCCATCCCAACCCACGCACCAAGGAACTGAGAGAGGGGCTGGTGGGGGCACTGGACAGTGATAACCTTGAGCCCATGGGACACTTCAACTAGAGGGGAAGGGTGGAATAGATACCATCAGCAAAATATTCATATTTTCATCCAGGATGGTGAGAATCTGCCTGTTGTCACCTCCCTTGCCCTGTGGATAGCTAAAGCAGAGCCAGTATGAATATGAATTTATCTGGAGGCAAACAGCAATTCACAGAAAAGCACTGGCAAGCTTGGGTGAGGCAGACATGGATCCAGTGACAGTCAACACACAAGTCTCAGATTCATACATTTTGAGAAAAACGTGAAATCTCTTAATAATAATTCTGTTACTCATTATACTGCATCACAAGGAAATACAACACATCTCTTAACGTGCAAAACTTAAAGTTAATTTTTAACTTTCCTTCTTTATCTATCTCTAAGCTGAGCTCAGACTATCACAGTGGGCACCCCTCCAATTTCTGCTTATAATTTTGAGCCACCCTTCACATGGCTCTTTTGCTCTTGTGCAAAGACCGATTTTGAACTTTGTGCATTACCAAGTTTTCTTCACTGTGACTTACTTCTCCTTAAAAAATCACCCAAACTGAGGCCATTTTACTTTCAATGCATTTACGTTTTAGCTGAGGGGAGCAAATGTGACTTTTGCTGCCCATATCTACCATCTTTAGTTGAAATCCTTGCTGTGCTTTTGGTTGAAGCACTAGGAAGTGTCAGAGTTTACTGCAATTCCCAGATAAGCTGGAGCAGGGGACTTCTTTTACATCTCTTACGTACATTAGAGGGTGTATTTGTATCTCCCTATTGCTAAAATTTCACCATAGCTAGACTTCCCAGTGGGTTTCTGCACCCTCTCCATCTTCATCAGACTCAGCAGTGAGAAAAAAATCCAAAGAATATTTTTTTGTATTCTTAAATGTAGTTTGGGTGGGGTTTTTTTTTGAGGGGAGGTGTTTCTCTAGAGTGGAACATGGAACATATTCACTACCAGGGCATCCAGGGGCTCCACTTAGAGCCAGGCCACTCTAAATTATATGCAAGCATGAAGGAGGAGAGAATTGCTGCCTCATAGCACGTACAACTGTGATATCTTCTCTAAACCATTGACACACGGAGAGAAATAATTGTTTGCAAGACAACACTATTTTGTGTGTAAACTAAGCACTTGTTAGAGCTCTGAAAATACGGTCTGACTGCAGAGGGGTTAAAGCATCAGCAAAAACCATGTGATACCCAGAGAGAAAAGCCCTCTGGTGAGTGTTTTTCCTTGCATTCCTATCAGTGTATAGGGAAGACCTACATGACCCCAACTCAGAGACCTCCATGGGCTCCACAGCCCTCTCCACAGCAGGCACAAACCTCTTCTGCCTTCTTGTCACTGACAACAAAACCACAGGGAACAAATGTGGTTCCATCCCACCCCTCCACTTCCATGCACTTCTCCTGAGCCCCTTCCTCCTGGCTGGGAGCTAGCAATTCAGGAAACACCGTCTGCTACAGCAAAAGCCAGATGTTTGGTGTTGACAAATTCAGCATGAAACGATTTTAAACCAGCGTAATAAAGATAACACTTAATGAGAGACCCACACACAATTTTTACCTAATGCAACATTTTTTTTTGAGTACAGCTCAATGCAAGTACCACCTAAACCATTAAAACTGAATTACTAGCACAGAAATGCACTCTTTGCCATGCACATAAGTAATTAGTCTTGTGTTTTGAATATGGAATATTATTAAATAAAACTCAGCACCTATGTTGTGACTGAGTTTCAAACTGCTTTTAAAATTAATTAACTCTCACCAGCTAGTGTGAGGCAGAAAAACATTATTAGCCTAGTTTTTACACACTGAGGCGGAGAGCTTTCTCCAGCCTGCATGCTCCTAGTGCAACATCACCACCAAGCTCTTTAAACAGCACTTTTAACTCCTGGGGCTCAGATTACTTTGCAAAGGAAATTGGTTTCCTTTCCCTGAGATGAAAGAGGAGCCAGGAGGAGAAGAGAGCTGTCAATTCAGAGGTCTAGATGTATTTTATTTAAATCCCTGGGGCTCCAGCCATGCTTGCAGGTCCCCTGGCCTGTCCCCTTGGCTGCTGGCAGGCACAGGGGATGGGAGGAGGGTCTCTCACCTGGGTCTGCTGGCAACAGACCTCATCAAAAGCAGGATCCTGAGTTGTCAGCCTTCCACAGGGGACTACAATTTTCGAAGAAATTGCTGTGCCAGCTTTCCTAGGGTTATTACCTTGTTCCTCTTGGCCAAGAGCCAGAAACCTCTGGTCTCAGTCAAGGTGCAGCTCTCGGGCCTTGGAGGCTCAGACCTGAGCTGTGACTTGGGACTGGCAAACCCTGAAGAACCTTCCTGGGGCCAAATGCTCCAGGACTGGAGATGGGACAGCTTTGTGAGCTTCTTTAACCTGCTACAGAGTGGCAGGACAGGACAGGAGCCCCAGCCACCCATCCTTGGTCATTACCCCAACCCTGAGACAGGCTGCCCTGCATGGACACACCCCGCAGCTGATGATGCACATGAACAGCTGAATTTTCTGGGGCCAGGATGTGGGATTAACACATCCACAGACTTCTCCAGGGCTCAGTGAGGAGCACTGGAGCACACGTGCAGGCACAGACACAAGCTGCCCTCCTGGAGACTTGCCAGAGGGGAGCCAGCTCCCCGAGCCAGACCCGGGGCAAAAGGCAGGGTTGTTTTGGTTCACTTCTGTTTGCTGAAAATAATTCAGTGGAAGAACTAAAATAAAAAGGGCTTGTAGAATTGCTGCTGCCAGGTGACAAAGGCCGTTTTAAGGAAGGCCCTGGCTTGACCTAGCCTTACCTCACCTTGCTGCCAGGTCTTCCCCTCCCATCTCCCACTCTCACACCAGTCCTCTCTCCCCCCTTCTGGTATATCACTTCCTCCAACCTCGGCCCCATGATGGTGTGTGCTGCACTCAGGACAACACTATCCACACCTGGTAAACACCACACGGTCAGGTAACAATAGGCTGACAGGTCTGGTGCTGGTTACTGGCAAAAATGAGTCATCCTCTGCAGCAGCATCTCAGACCCAGTAAATGGTCCTTGGAAAGCACAGGGGACCTACACGGACACAGGTTTGATGGTCCTTGTAAAGCACAGGGGATTCTACACAGCCACAAGTTTGATTTAACTTCTGAGTCGATCTTGTAGGGGAGGGAAAAGCTGTGAAAGTTATAAATATGATTTCTGCAGTAGGTGATTATGTCACTGGGACATGACCCCTGTTGTCACCACCCTGTGGTCTCTGCAAGAGTTCAGGCAGCAGTGGGAAGTTTGGTACTTGAAAATCTGTCAGCCAAGCATGGCCAGTGCGAGCCAGAAAAGGCTCAGCAAGTTTCCAGTGTCAGGAGCTGATAAGGGGTGGAAGGAACGCCAGAGCAGAGGGTCAGCTCTAATCACCACCTGCAATAAAGGATGAATGCCTCACCTGCACACTCTCTCTCCTCAGCAGCAACAGGGGATTTCTCTGCAGCAGGCACGTGGGGAGGCACTCACCTGCTTCCATCTCAGCTGGGACCAACAGGGCAGGGTGTGGCTCAGACGCATTTTTCAAAAAAGAAAAGAAAACCCAACCAAAGACATAAAACAGGAGAAACATCCCCCCACATACACACGTTTAAAGAAAAGGGCAAAGCCCCAGAAGACTTTTGGTGGTCTTCCCAGCACCTCCAGTGGCTCTTGGCTTCTGGCCAGCCTGGGTGAACAGGTCCTGCCATGTTCTGCACTCTCCCCTCCTCACCAGAGACTGCACTGGCAAGACCTCATGGTGCTTGCATGTCACATCTCAATTAACTAGGTCTTAATTTGTAGGGAAAAAACCAAAACCCAAACTCCACCATCACTACCAGAAAACCCAAACGAAAACCCCCAAACAAACAACAACAACAACAACAAAACCAAAAAAACAAAACAAAAAAAACCACCAAAAAAACCCCCAAAAAACCCCCAAAACCCTCAACAGCAGCAACACTTCCAAATAAATAATAATAACAAAAGATTTTTTTAAAAACCCTACAGGGCTCCTCTGAAAGCAAGTCCCAACAGAGCTCACAGGACTGTCAAGCAGTTCTAGCATTATGTGGGACCAAAGCCAGAGGCTATTGAGGGGCAAGACCTAGAGGGCCCCTCTCTTTTGGGCTTTTCTTCGCTTAGATAGCAGATTTGCTGAGGTTTATAACAGCAGCAGCATGTAATGGAATAGTAGCTGCTCCCTCCTCCAAATGATCATTTAGCCCAGGTTTACCAAGCCATTCATTTCATGCTTATTAACCTTTGGAGTATTGTTTTGTCCAGACTGCCAGACAAATTAACTTTTAAGAGGGGTCTATATGGATGTCTGCAAACTCCCTTAGACACAAAGCAACTCTTAAGGAATATTTAATGAAATATGTAACAGTCAGTTTATCTATCTATAAACTAACACATCGTTCTGGACAACAACTCACTGGAAGTGCTGTGGGTAATTCTCAGGGAAAAAAATATTATCTAAAGAGGCAAATAGGGAAGAAAAGCAAGACAGTCAGATACATCTACAGAAAATCTCCATGCCAGATCCCTGCACAGTGCACCAAACCCAAGCATTGGACTGCAGCAAACTGCAGGAAGGAGGTGGCAGTTCCAGGGGCTCGGATGACACTGTCATCTGTCACTGTGGAGAAGCCTGTGGAAAGTAAATTCCCTAAAAATTGTCCCAGAGATCTTCTCTCACCACATACTTGCACGCAGGCCAAGTCTCCTTCTTAACATACTTTGCCTTTTGTCTTGTTTTTCTGACTTCCAACAACAACCCAAATAAACCTCTGGAAACAATGGAAGCATTAAAGGAAAATGTCACGCCTATCAATATACGCCTTTGTGGCTGTGGGAGCGGAGCAGGCATGATGTCACTAGGGGGAATAGCTTAAAAAGTTCCATTGAGAAAAGGGATCTGCCTTTAACAGATGCAAAACATCCCAAAATATGCGCTGTGCCACCCAGATATCCAGGAGAGCACTGAGCTGTGATGCAGCACAGGGCCAGGAAGCTAATTGAATTCAGAAGTTACAGAAGCAACTTGTACTTATTTACCACGGGGCATAGACAGGTGATGAGTGCAGTGTTAATTCTGTGAGCAAAGACATGGAGCATTCTCCATGTACTGAGACATAATAACAACCCCTCAAGCTGTATGTGAAATGCTGAGGCTGGGTGAAGCTCTGCAGCTGAGCCCTTCACTGGGTTGTTGAGTTTCGCTGTAGGACTTTGCATCAAACCCAATAACAAGTAATGACAGAAGTTTGCTCCTCTCACCTTGGCTGCCTGATGGACCTCGGCTGGTTTCAAGTGCCTGACAAAGAGATGAGCCTATTCTCCTGGTGACACAGATGTTAATTTTCTTGTTGACTTTGTCCTGAAGTGGACTGGAAACAGCAGCCTGGTCCCTTAGGGCTGGGCAGTGGTTCAAAAAGCCACCCCTGTTCACCTTCCAGCTCCCACCCTTTAGTGGCTCAACTATTTTAAGGGCATCACTTGACAGCTTTCTGGCTGGTGGCTTTCTGTACTGACAGGTACATTGGATTGACATCAGATAACAGGATTTTGAATGTGAGCAGAGCCAACACCGTGATGGTTAATTTCAGATCCAGATATTACTCTCTTGACATTCCTGGGGCCGTGGGATCTGAGATTTTGGTTTCTGCAGCTACAGAGGTCCAGAGGTGAGTCCAGGCTTCAGTTCTGGGCTGGGTAAATGCTGCTGTAAAACACTTCACCACCTCTTCCACTCACTAAAAACCTGAGACTTCCCCACGCAGGAATAAGAGTGAAAAAGCAGAGTACCAGACAGCAAGGTCCTGCAAAGCTTTCTGCTTTTCCTCTCTACAGTCACTCTCTTCTAAGGAACAACCCTTGTGGAAAATTAGATCAACTTACAGTGTTACAATAAACTTTATACTGAGAAAGTACCGGCTCCTGGCAGTCTGTGCTGGAAATATATAGGAATTATGGACTTATGCCCAAACCCATGATCTACTGGGCTTTTGCTGTTGCTGTTGATGAAAGGCATTATCAGGTATGAAACAAGGTGAGTAGAGAGCCTGTCTGCCTGCCTGCCTGCCTTTGAGGTCATCCTCCCTCTCTCATTTGCAGCATGACAATTGCCTGCTGCCAGAGTGATCCACGGGTGGCAAACAGAGGAAGACAGCTCCGACTGGAGCATCAGGAAGTGGTAAGGTACAGTTTTGTTCTGGGAGAAGTGGTGGTTTGAAAATGCCAGTGCAGGGCTCAGAGCATGTCTGCACTGCAGAGAGCAGCATTGCCAGGGACAGCTGAGCTGGCCCGGAACGAGCTGCTGGCTCAGGAAGGACACAACCAGCTCTGGTGCACCTCAAACACAGGTTAAGCCCAGCTGACAGAGACCTTGGACTGGCTGGAGTGCAGACAGAGCTACATCCTGCTCGCCTGTGTACCCAAACCTGGGTCAGGTCTGCTCTCTATTTACCACAGTCTAGGTCCTGGGAGCGGATTGGCACATCCCCTGGCTCCCTGCTTGCCTGCAGGCTTCCTTGTAATGTAACCAAGGCCACTGGAGGGACTGCTGTGGACCTGCACCCACTCACAGCATGCAGAGATGTGCTCCCTTCCCACTGATTAGATGCTGCAAATCCTACTGGCCCTTTCATGAGGATGGATGATTTCTGGCTTGCCTCCCCCAAAAGCCAGGTTGTTACAGCTAGAATCCACTGAATGCTCCTGTTTATAAAGCAAAGGCCAGCACAGCTCACATTTCCAAAGCATAGCTGGATCTGGTTTAGAGAAAGAGCAATGAAGTCATAACAACTTATTCTATCATTAAATTCAGCTGGCCCAGTTTGGGCAGACTTGGGAAGCAAAACAGTTGAGGCTGAAGTTAACCAGACCCTTTTCAGGGTAGATTTGTACTCTAAAATGCTACAATTCGTGGTTGTTAGGGTCCCTTCACAAGGCTCCTGTGCAATGCAAGCATGTGAAGGGTCACACCAAATGTCTACCATATGCTGCCCAGGCACTGTTTCTTCTCAAGCTTTTCATTATTACTTTTTTTTTTCCCCCTTTAAGATTTAATTCCCTAGGCTGTTGTTGAAGTAGATACAGTTGTATTGTTGGGAGGAATTTCACCTGTTGAAAGCAGGTTTTGAGGGACCTGGACATACTTTCTTTAATGTTTCCTAACAAGCATTCCACTCCTTGTCCCTCCAAGGAATGGAAGCCACGCTTCTTGTTTCCTTGCACACACCCAAAGTACCTGTGGCTGCGCTGCACAGGGCTAAGGCAACACAAGAACCCTCTGCTTACTTAACAGAAGAATGTAAATGAATGTCAGTCTCACCTCTAATGTCACACAAGAGTCAACACAGGAAGATTATATTCCACCAAAAGCCTTGGCCTGCAGGTCACTGTCCCCCCTGCAGCCTACTCCAGCTATTCTGGCAAAGTCAACAGACCTCGACCGGTCATCTCTTCCAGGTGGGTCAACAAATGATACCACTGAGTTCATTTAGACTTTTGAAAAGCGTAACTTTTCTAACTGGGAAAATATATACTGAGCAAATTTCATTCTAGCTCAGACACGCTTAGACAAATTGGAGTACAAAGTTCCTCTGCTTGTTTTGTTTCTCCACAAAAGCATTTGCAAAAAAGGCTAATCCACATCGTTAACTGTACTACGTTGGTAAATCAGCCAATTCCATATTTCAGTTTCTAATTCTGAGTTTCTACACATGATGAAAAAAAGATTAGCTGTCACTATTTGAGGCCCACTGTCAAAACCTATAGCTTTTAAACACTTTCTTATACAGCTCCTGAGTTTTGGGCCAAGTTGCAATTTCAAGAAATTTATTCTCAGTGAAGTTGTGGGTCAAATGTAACAACCAAATTAATGCAAACAAAAGGTAGCAGGTCAGGTAACTTGAAGAATAAATGCTTGGGAGCCCACTTACATTGCTCTTTACACAGATAGCTTTGTTTGGAAGTACCTGTTCTGAACAATTCAAAACCACATTTTTCATTGTAAGAGAGGCAGAGCTGGGCTCAGAGAGGTTCAGGATGAGAAGAAATAAAAGACTAGTTTTTATAGTAATGCATTCTGCTTCCCAGCTAAATCTGTCCTTAGGTCTTACTAAGGACATGTAGAAAGTGCTATAACTCCCATTTGATGTGCAACATAGAGGTCTGGTCCCACGTTTAGTTAACAGGATTCCCTCACAGCCATGGTAACTTTGCCTGGCTGTTCTAAGGTATTTCTGCAGCCACTGTGAAAATGCGAATTTTAATCTTCCACCTGAATATAATAGAAATGTGACTACCAGAAGCTCTTGAAGCAGAACTCATCCTTCAACTCATGGGTGGAAGTGATGGCTTTCTTGACTTTGTAGCATTGTTGCAGATTCAACAAATTTCCCCTTCAACCTCCACATACTCTAGAGAAGGGCTCCAAAAAGGATGATACTTGAATTTCCCTAAAGCTTCACATTTTATGGAACACGTAGTACAAAGACTGAGAACCATGTCTTCAGCTGAGCATTTGGGTGTTCAGATCCAGTGAGGGCTGCACTGGGCGGAGGATGAGGAAGACATCGAGGAGATTGTGTGGGAGGTATACCGGCACTCCTCAGTCCACCACTATATACTTACTGTTTTTAAGATCACTGATCACATTCAGACTAAAACAGTGGATAGATTGCTTCAGGACTTCCCTCAGCCCTTAAGAAATTTTCAGGTATTTCTTTTTAAATCATGACTAATTACAAGATGTGAGCCGATGCACAACAACTCTGTCTTTTTCTGCAGCTATCTTAGTCATACCCAGCCTTGTTTATTTAATGGTGTCTTAATCCAAGCTAATCACATCCCTAGCAGCAAATTATGTCCTAAATGACAATGAATTATGTTAGCAGGAAGATAATCAAGGGAGAGCAATCCAATCACTTCTGTTTTTTTCAGCATACCTTAATCAAAAACAGAAGAAGAAGAAGAGAAGAAGAAGACACATTGCAGAGCACTACACGAGAGGAGTGAAGTATTGCTGAACGTACCTGGACCTGCATTAGGCAAGCGTGAAGAGAGTGTAGGAGGACCCTCCCATCAGAGCTGTGCCTTCAGGTTTGTACTGACTGCAGGGCAAGTAGCACAGGGCTCTGGAGGAAATGGGGGGAGGGATGAGGAGGGGGTTGAAGGAGGCTGACTGAATAGTGTTACCTGGACTTGAAAGCACATTTAGGATCATGAATAAATGATCATTTATTAGTCCTGCACTAAGAGCCTGCACCAGCCTGCAGAAAAGTCCTTGGTGGGTCAGAACACGTTGAGTGTGGCTGGGGCTAAGCAGCGTTCCCTTGGCTGATGAGAAGAGTGGCAAGAGAGAGGGTGCAGGGGGAGGAGCAGGGTCGGTGCATCCAGACTTGCAGCATCTCGGCGATGCTGAGGACAAAGACACAGCGCATTGCAGAGCTGCACAGCCCCTTCTCTCCCCCAGGCTGTTTGTTTTCCAGGGAAGCACTGTAGTATGGATACTGGGTATTTATCAGCCTTTCCAATGCCCCGACTGACAGGCCACAAGTCAAACATACTATTTACCAGGAAGCACTTTTATTGATTTTTTTTGATAAGAGAGTAAAATATTGGCAAAGGTTTCTCTTACCTCTTATCATGAGCATCAACACAGAGCAAATTTCATGCATTAGTCCTGTACTTTTTTGACAATAATGTAGAAAGCTTAAATAAATTCATTCACCTCGCAGCAATGTCGCTTCTGGAATAGCTGCTTTGTAGCAGTTTTTCAATTGCTGGGAAGTGACAGATCAGCAGCCAAACAGCACAGCCAGTCCTGGCACTCAGAGGGGATTATTTGGGGCTAGAGAATTGCCCCATGCAAAAACAGATGCTAGCAACAATTTGCTAAAGTGATATGTCCTGTCCCACAGTTGAAAAGTACCCTGGGACCCCTTCTCCATCTGCCTGCACACAGCTCTCATTTGCTTCAGCCTGAACCATTCAAAAGTACATTTTGTCTTCAACAGTTTCACATCTGCCACAAACACCACGAGAAAACAGGACAAAACCTTCTCTGCAGTGGGAAAAGAACCTTAATGGACAGCTCTCTTTGCAAGCCTTAGGAAAAAAAACATGCTTCTGAAAAGGCAGTAAATAAATTGAGATTCAGCCTAAGTGAATGCAGGCTGGTATGTTTTGGGGGAAGGGAGGAAAGGGAGGAGTACAAAGTAAGAGGCACTTAGAGTCATGAAAAAAGCTGAGAATCAATAAACAGACTGAAGAACAGCGAACAAAATGCACCAGGATTGAAAATGAAAAAAAACCCCAAACCTCCAGCCTTGGGGAATTAGTGCTGCATATACAGCTGCAATGGCTCAGGAAAAGAAAAATTGAGGGATCTAAAACTGTAGATGGCTGTGGCCAAAACCCCACACATCTTTAATTCCCAACTTTAAAAAAGACCTGATATTTCCCATATCCTACCTTATGGCTCTCTAGGACTGGGATCAAACCCTGAAGAGCTGGGGTAGCAGTTTTCTGCCACTCTCAGGGGTTATGCCTGTCTGATGGGGTGGGAAGGAATACTACAAGGAAAGGAGGCTTAGGAATTTGCCTTGGGAAGTTTGTAACCATGAATTGTATACACTGAACGCTCTCAGCACCATACCAAGTTTATAACAAACACATGTAATGGAATATATATTTATTCTGCTTGTATTTCTTTCTTCAAAATGCGTTGCCATAAACCTGCTAGGCTTCTTAAAGCTTGGAATCCTGTTTGTTTAAGATGCTCTTTTCCTGCTGGAGATGTTCTTTGAGCTTCAGGCTGAGCACAGGGAGCTCAGGCAGTGAAGCTCTATACACCACTCCCATCGATTCCTGCTATCATGCTGAGGAGAAAAATAAGACCATCTCACCAGACCCTGCTCACGTCACAAAAATGCACAGGCAAGACAGAGCACATGGAAAAGCACCTTGTCCCAGCACAAATGTCCCCCTTGACTATGGCAGGTTTCCATCCATAGGGACACCAGCTGCACTGACAGCCCAGCTGTGGATGTCTGAGCAGGTCTGGCCCATCCCAGCAGGAGTTTTCCCTGGGGGACTCTGTGTCTGACTGCAGTGAGTGGGAGCCTTCACGCTCAGGGGTAGTGATCTAGCACTGAGGGAGTGAAGGGTCACAGAACCACAGAATATCCTGAGTTGGAAGGAACCCATAAGAGTCCAACTCTTAAGCACCAGAGCAAACCCAGGGGGCTGCCCCCAGACACGGGTCTTGCTCATACTTTGGAGGAAGTTTTCCGTCATCCAAACACACTCAGCACAGGGATCTCACCAGCATTGCAGCAGGCAGGTCCCCCGATGCCCGCCCCAGACGCATTCAGGAAGTCAACTCTTGTGTACAATGAACCCTTCTGAGGTTTGGGACCTGCCTTCTCCCAGGCACGGGACCAGCAGCCCATATGCCCCATGCAGCTTGCTCTCCTTTGACAGGCAGCCCATTGCTGATTTTTCTTTCTGGGAAGGATGCCTGATCAAGAGTCTTGCTTTAAGCCTGGTTTCCAGGAAAAAGAAAAAAAGCTCACAAGATTTCACTCTGTGCATATACAAATGCCTCGATCTCACTTACCAAACTTTGAATCCATCAGTCCAGCTCACCCAGGTTTGACAAAGGAGTTGGTATTTCCATCTGCACTTACCTGCTGGGCTAAGTGACCTTGGAGGTGGCACATGCCGGGGACCTGGTGGAATGTGTCACATTCCCCACTGCATATTTCCCTCTTCTGGAAATCACAGCATGGGGCTGGAGGGACTGGGGCACTGACACTTGACTGTGTTTTACTCTCCTGCAGGGGGAGAGTAAATCTGTGGGACGCAGGAATGCAGAGGCTTGGGGGGTTCGCAGTCCAGACACAGCCAGAGATACCTGGCTTCTGCAGGTTTTGTGGGAACAGGCAGCTGGGTATTCATGCTCTCCCCAGGGAGAAGACTGAAGCATGAGGTCATGCTTTGTTGGCAGGGAACCCCAGTGCCAGAGGAAACATGGAGACAGACCTCATAGTGCCCCAGGTTCAGGAAGAGCTTCAGCTGAAGCTTTCATTTCCTTAGATGTCAGGATAAACCAACACCAAGACACAGATATGTACCAAACCATCTGGCCATTAGCTCTTTTACTTGCTGTTTCTCATCTTCCTTACCCAGCCCCCAGCATTGTCTCTGAGCCCACTCCACTCCTGGGGCATACAGCTTAAGAAGAAAGTATCTGCATAAAGTAATACCTTTTATAGTTTGCAGTTATATTCTGCCCTGCACATCTTCACATCTGCCACAGGTTTTTCTCAAGGTCTCAGCTCCACGGGCAGGACTCTCATATCCCCTTGGATGTAAATCTGAAATCACAAAATGATCTCATGCATTTTTCTTTGCTCTGGTTTCAATCTCCTTTTCCAGCATACCTCCAATATACAGAGCATGCTTCCCTGTGTTCATTTTCAACTATTTTCTCTTTCCATTTTGGCGTATTCCTTCTCCTTGCTCTCTCTTTTTGTCTGTCTTTTGTCTACCAGTCCTCCTTTCCTCCTTCTGTCCTATTTCAAAATCTTCCTGTGAGCCAAGCCTACTATCTGTAAAGAGTAATGCTGTCAACTTTTATAGGAGCTGAATCAACTCCCACGGCTTTCATCTTCCCATCTTTTTTTTTCCCTCCATCCTCTGTCTGCTCCCCCTCATCTCAGTTCCTGCTTCCATTTTCGACTTCTCTGGAACTTGAACTTTTCTTTCCATTACTTACCTCACACCCTTCTGCTCCAGCCCCTCCTTGAGTCTTTCCTGCTCTTTTCCATCTATCCATCTCACAGCAAACAATCTCCCTAATCTACCATCTCCCAGCTACTGAGCACTTCAGTCCACACCCACCACTGTTGTATGGGGGAGAAAATAATACATATTAAGATTAGGATCTCTCTCTTGTTCCCTCCCCTTTCCTTCACAAACGATGCCAAAAAGGCTGGCATGGGGTTTTGTTCAGTAGTTCTGCCTCTTCCTTCCCTGCCCCTCCCTAGCTCTCCTGGAGAAACAGAAAGCCAGAGTTGTGGGTTACACAAAATCATAATTAGCCTGTTAAATACAGGAGAGATTTACCATCTTGCTTTCTCTCCCAGAACATGACGTGAGGCCTGATGTAACATCATCCAAATCCATGCAAGGACTGAAATGTAACTCCACAAGGAGCAGGAACAGACCCCGGGGAGAAGAGATTGGCAGAGGATGTGTGGAAAAAAAATAACTGGATGGGGGAGAGGACTGAAAAAGATGGGAATAAAAGGGAACATTAGAGGAAGCCCATGTTACCCAACACATGATCTTCTCCCTTGTAATCAGGGTCTCCCTTGAAATCTGTATTTCACTGAAACAAATTGTCACTCCCTGGGGAAGTTGTACTAGGAGGCTGACCTAGACAGCGGGGTAAAGGAGGATCCACCCGTCATGACCTCAGCTATTTCTTTCTCATAGTTCATAGGAAAGTCAACCCTTTTCTCACAGCCACTGCTTCCCTCAAACCTCTGTGCTATTCTGGGAAATAAAGCAGAAATGGACAACTTTGTGCACCACCCAAACTGGATCACAGAAATACAAGCAGGTCTGGAAGGGATTCAGTAACCTTGACAATAATAACAAAAAGGACTGGATCCTCCTCCTTTCTGTCCCCAAAACCAGGAGGAGAAGAGAGTGAGAGACGTTTACTGGAGTACCTCGTCCTTCTGTGGGGCCGGGAGGGAAAGGAAACAGAAATCACCATTAACGGTAGAGAGATACGAGCATCTCCTACCCTCTTCCTAGGTGTGAGAGAGAAGAGGAGATGAGAAGCAAAGATGAAAGCCTCTTCTAGGTTTTCCTGGGCTGTGAAACGTCTGCCTGGGAAAAACAGTAAAATTTAGGGTAGGGTGCTGGGAGCAACATATGGAGCAGAGGACTGGACCTAGCTCTGAGATTTCTTCAGAGACTTCTTCAGTTCCACAGTGGAAGAGGGTCAAAGGTGAAGTAAATCTACATCCACGTTTTAGAAAACACGCTTCCAGCCCTGGAATTCTGTCTAGGCTGCTGCAGGCAGGCACTTCTCCAAAACACAGGGGCTAAAGGCAAAAAATGCAGGCAGGAAAACCACCCCAAGTTGCTAAACAGCTTCTCTGAGAAGGAAAAGGAAAGAGAAAGGAAGAAAGAGAATATGCAGAAAGAGAAAGAAGGAAAAAACCAGGGTCATAAAAAATTTAATTCAGAATCTCTTAATTCACAAAAATTCAAATCAGCTATGTTATGTTAAGTAAATTGTGCTAGCAAGTTAGAACTGCCGTGACTTGCCTTATCTAGGCACCACAGTTAAGTGCATCAGCAGTAAATTATATGCATTTGCCATGATGTTCTTGCAATCAGGATTAGGTTTCTGCAGGTTTTAGTTCTCCTCCTTTCCTAGAGCAGGAGCTGAGATGGAAATGATGAGCAACCCTGTTCATATGCTACTCACCATTTCCCCTTCCTTGATTACCCAAACTTTCTACTCCAGGCAGTGTGACTGGCAGCCCTTTCTGCCATACTGAGGCTTTGCAGCAGGTACGTGACACCAGTTCATGTCCCAGTCTCAGTCCATAATGCTGAGTGAATGTGGTGTGGTTTTCCACAGACTTCCATAACCACAGGGAAATATCTGCAGGAAGGAAAAGACAATAATTCCACGTCCACTCAGATGAATTACAACCCCAAAAGAATAACTGGAAACTTGCTTGCAAAAGTCAGTAGACTTGAGAAACAGCAGTGCATAGTTTGTGAAAAGAGATAATGATGTTGATTGTCACTAGAAGGAAAAGGACTGCAGTGTAAATAATGCAAGAGGGAAGGAAAAAGGGACAGACAAAACCAATGTATTATTGGTCATAATCACTAACAATCATCATACAGTTTTTATGAGGACCTATCCTCCTGGAATAGGTGAAGGCATAGGAGTGTACCTCAGTAGCCTAAAAATTAGAATGTTAAAGAGAAGTAAAGCAGACCATATTTTTACCACTTGTCAAGTAAAACACGGCATGTTCCTGAGTAAATAAGGCAGTATGTCTGCTGGCAAAGTGTGCAGAGTGTAATACTGTCATCTGTATATTGAGGGAACTCAGAGCTGCCAATTCAGAGAAAGTGGGGCTTTCTAGAAATAAGTCATTTCATCCAATTAATAATGAAAGGACTCTTCTCTCTTTCCCGAAAGAACATTTCCTCATTTTGGGTCGATTTCTTGGGGAATCCCCCCACAACAAACTTCAACCTGAAGAACTAACAGTTCTGGTGACTGGCTGTGTCAGAGAGCACAGTTAAGGAGGCATCTTCAGAAAAGCCTTTACCTGGTAAATTCCTCACGTGGCAGAGATTATCTTCTCCCTAGTGCCCCCAAACTGCCTTTCCCTGCTGCACTGCACCAGTGATAGGTCATGCCTTTTGTTCTCTGTGCACCTCAGGGTGCTTGCCTTTCCTTTCCTTTCCCTCTGTAAAAGCATCTTGATTTTATAGTGGAAACTGAAGGATACTTACCTGTCTTCATACATCCATGAAACTCACAAATAATGGAAGAGATCCTTAAAATGCATTTGTGTTTCCTCTGCAGAGAAAACTGAGAGGACTGAGGTCAAAGACAGCTCACCATCTCTCCAACATTAGTCAATGTGAGGCATCTTTACTTAGCTTTGCTTCACATCCTTTGATATTCTTGTTCCTAAACACTTATGTTTTCTACCTTGAAGCTGGAGCAAAGGTGACCCACTCTCCTGCCTTTAAAGGCAATTTAGAAAAGTGAAGACATTGCTGGCAGAAAGGATGACTACGCAGGAGATGCTCTGCCAGCATGAGTCATGCTGCTTTCCTAGGAAAGGGCTCTTACCATGCACTGGACATGTACCAGATCACTTTTTATTAAAATTCAAAACACTGTCCTGTAAACCATGCACTGACTCAGTGACATCCAGGATAACTGAGTGGAAGGAAGACAGTGTACAGCTTAGCCAACAGAGACTGAACGATCAAGCACCCAAGGTAGTCACATTGTGTTCCCCTCAATATGCTCTGACAGTCCACAGACAGCTGGTTGGTCATATGGTGCCAGTCTCTTTTCCCTGCTTCTAGCTGCTACATGATATTAAAAGGAGCAGGAAGGAAGGGAAATCCCTTCTTAAAATCATGTATACAAACAATAGCTCCATCAATGCAGATGGAGGGGAATTCTGTCCAACACACACTGTCAAAAGCAGCAAGTGCTTCAGAGTCTGACAGCCAGTCTCTCCTGAGCTTGACTTTCATGGAGAAAGCCACTGCACCTGGAGATGTCCCCGGACAACTGAGTCAGGGGAGGAGGAGGAGGAAGGAGTTGGTGTGGTAGCCCCAAAAGCCCAGCCCTTGATGCAGAGGGCGGCTCCCACTGCCACCAACGTCATCAACATCCTCCCCCTGTGTGACTGTGTGATTCAGGCCACGGGGCAGGGCCCTCAGCCACGTTTCTGATGGGAACTCTTCTCCAGAATTGTCTGGGTAAATCATTACACACATGCAGACCAAAAGGGCACTATGGACATCAGGGCATCTTCCTCATCCTGCGTGGTGACTCCAGGTCAGGTGAGGGCATTCTTACACTTTCCAGTCTCTGTATGAAGGAAAGCTGGGCAGAAAGGTTGGAGGAACACTGTGGATTAGCACTACTGTTCCCACTGCGGTCGATTCCTTTCTGCTTCTCCTTCTCATGAAACCAGCATCTTCTGGCGAAATCAAATTCCCTCCTACTCTTTCCTGGTGGTACAGGCTTCTGCCTGCAACCTCCTGTGCTTCCCAGGTGGCTGCTCTACGAGTAGGGAGGGAACAGAGGCAAAGTCAGAGTAGGGCATGACAAGGCTCCAGTGCCACAGGGAGGGGATGAGAGGGAGGCTGGCTGGGAAAGCCATTGCCATGCAGTGCTACCTACCCAGCGGAGAGAATTAGGCAAAATTTGCTGGGAGAAGCTGCCTTCCTTTGCTCTTCATCCATGATGGTTGCAGCAACAGCAATGAAAAATTTTACCTTGCACAGTGATGTGGAGGCAAGGGAAGAAGTCTGGTTGTTCCTGTACTGCAGTCAGATCCTACCTCCTTCAGAAGGCGAGGTGAGCCAGAGGAGAGAACTGTGCCAAAATCTGCACTCCACTAAACCACAGCTCCCATGAGAAATGGTTTCAGCTTTTGTAGTGGTCTCATAGCATGTCTGCTGAGAAGGGCTCCCCACAAAATACTCTGCCTTTTTACCCACTGGCACCTTTGAGGGGTAGCAGAGACTTTATTTTCAATCCTCCAAGTAGCTTCAAGTTCACCTCTCGAGGTTTCTTTAAGAGTGGTTCAAGTCACTTCAGGAGCAACCTGCTCTCCTGGCTCTCAGTCTTCTGGTCACAGCCTTATTTTGCATGGCATCCTTTAATTAGAGAGCAAGAGAGATCTTGTGCTCAGGGAGCTCCCAGGGAGAGCAAGTCCTGGGCTCCCACCCCTGCACCAAGGCCTGGGACTTGGTGTGTGTCAGTGCCAGCACACAAAATGAACCAGGGCTCCTGTTGCCCCTTCCTCTTTCCCTCACACACAATCCAAAAGTATTAAACCCTTTCATATCAAGCAAAATTGCTGCCATGGTGTACTCAGTGTCGTTGACCCACGGAATCTCATAGGTGTTCTCTGGGAAGCCGGGACACCAGCAGAGGTGGGATGGCAGCAGCGCTGTTGGCTGTGCTCTGAAGGAGCTGAGGGTCTCGCTCTTAAACTCCGTGTGGGAGCATCTCTTCTTGGCCATGGCCACCACGAGGGGACGGAGGCAGCCAAGAGCCGGAGGGGTGAGGTGTGACCCGAGTCTCCGCAGTGCTTGCCCCAGGCGGTTCGTGCCGCCCCGCTGAGTGTCCCGGCTGCCAGGAGGGCGGCGTGGGGAGCCGGCACTGCCTCTTTAGGGACTGCAGGCTCTGGAGCAAGCAGCCGGCTCCTGGCAGAGGTGGAACATCAGTGCTCGTCCTGCCCGGGATGTCAGCCCCGAGCAGCCGCCAGTTTCAGTGATACTGAAACTCATCAGCATACAAACCTCTTTTGAAGATGGGACTCAGATGACACTTGCACAACGCGCTTAATCCAATCTACTTGGAAGTGGCTGCCAAGAGGGGAGGTCCCACTCAGCCTTCTGGCAGCGCGTTCCCAACCCTTCCTCCAACACCAGCCTGCAGCTAATGCAGCTACACCTTCTGCCGAAAGAGGGAATTAGTACAGCTGAAAGGTTTTTTCCTCTACTAATTTTGATCTGGATCAGCTCCTTAAGTGTGGTAACTCCATTGCTGCATGAGTGCTGGTGCCAGCACACCAGAACTGGAGAGTTCCCGGGGCTGGGATAGGGGTCAGGGGACAGGACAGGACCAGCCCTCTTGGCATGGCCTAAGCTTAAACTAGTCAAGAAATAGTCACTGCTGTGTCTTAAAATAAAAAACCCTTCAAAAATATTGATTGTCCTCTTAGTTTGGTTGTTGAAATTTAAGGCTTTCATGACTGTATTCACCTGGATGAAAAATTATTTTAGTCTTTGCTAAATACCATATACCAATACCAGTGAAAGCGGAAAGAAACCTACTGCCTGTTTCGTTACAATCAGACTTCTCAAGTTCTTTAAATGAGGCTTTTTTTTTTGCATCACACTGAACTTGAACACAAAAGCCAACATCAGAAATGCAAAGGCCATGATCTGCCAGCTCCCCTGTTTTTCCTTGTCTCTGTTCAGGCTCGCTACAGGGTGTGTTTTCCTCTCAGTATGTGATGCTACAGGTAATACAAATGGCAATTATTAGGGCACCTCAAGAGATGAGCACTGCACACATTAGCAACAGAAACCAGCTTTCTGCATTGTTGGCTCTGCCTTCAAAACAGCTATTTAGACATAGGTATTTCTCAAAGTATGGATTGGTGATCAGCCATCACTACTGAAACTTTTTAAAAAGAAAAGTGCCTCCACATGAAGAACAGCAGGTTAGTAAAAGAAGCCAAATTTAATCACACAATTCAGACAATAAAATATAATGAAATCACCTAATACTCCTATTATTAGTAATTGCAGTTCAGTTCAAAACTGAGAGCTGTCTGGGTGACAAAATGAGCTTGGTTTACCAGTAATTTCAGGGAGGAAAATTCTCAGAGAGGTGGGAAAAGGAATTGAGAAGGACACATATTGGTTATGGGGTGAGAAAAATTCCCCACTGCTATTCTCCCTTCCAAACACTGTACAACCTGGCGTAAATCCCTGAAGGAATGGTTCACCTTGCATCCATCTCCCTGCTCCAGCACATACTCCGATGACCAAAGAGCAATCCCAAAGCAAGGGGGCTGCCATGCTGCTGTGCTGTACTCTGAATCTCGGTTTTAGGCATTCTGCCCACCTTCTCAGTCAAATACACATGAAAAGGGAGATGCACTCAAAAAGGCTCAGCTAAACTGTCTAAAGTTGTGTGTCTGGGCCTGTGGGATATTGACCCCGCTGTTTGTACCCCAAAGTTGCTAAGATAAAACAGGCCAGAACAAAAAGACAGAATCATATTAGAATCAGATGTTAGTAGGTATACATGATAAAAAGATACAATTGATACTATGACAGACCTTACAAATATGGGGCAAACTCATTCACTGTTTCATGATTTAACACAGAGGCACCTTGCTTTCTCCAAGCTTCTTCTGTGCCATCCCTTCCAGAGCAAAATTCAAAAGCACAAAAACTGGAAGGTGTTTTCCTCATTCTATCACTCCAGGTCAAATAAGGATGTTTGAACAGGGAGGGAATATTACTTTTTACAAAGAGTGCCCATTCTGGCTACCAACAAAAAGGTATACAATTACTGCACCCCTATTCACAAATCTCCTTTTGGAAAGGAGTTTATAGCTTCATTCCTTAAAACTAATTTTGACCCTTTGTCATGCAAGTCTGTGGTCTGGAAAAAAAATTATTTTGTAACATTAGAACTAAGACATTCAGGTATTTCTGCTTGTTTAGGGATGACAATGACAAGTAACAGAAAAATGCATGCAAAGCTGGAGATGCTTTTGCAATGCTCACCTTGATTGCACTTCCCTCACGTTTTATGGCAGGTTATAACTCATCATGCTTTTCTTTTTTCCCTGTGTGTGTTATCACTTAAGATCTTTGGAAGCAACTGAGGTCATGTGCATGAAATTGTGCAAAGCATTTGACACTGTCCCACACAACATCCTTGTCTCTAAACTGGAGAGACATGGATTTGATGGGTGGACAACTCCAGGGATGAGGAATTGGCTGGTTGATTGCACCGGTAGAGTTGTGGTCAATGGCTCCATGTCCAAGTGGAGAGCAGTGACCAGTGGTGCTCCTTGGGTGTCAGTATTGGGACTGGTGCTGTTCAACACCTTTGTTGGCGACATGGACAGTGGGACCGAGGCATGCTCAGCACGTTTGCCAATGACACCAAGCTGTGGGTGTGGGCCACACACTGGAGGGAAGGGGTGCCATCCAGAGGGACCTGGACAGGCTTGAGAGGTGGATCTGTGTGAACCCTGTGAATTTCAACAAGGTCAAGCACAAGGTCCTGCATGTGGGTCAGTGCAATCCCAAGGACAGACAGACACAGGCTGGGTGAAGAATGGGTTGAGAGCAGCCCTGAGGAGAACAGCTTGAGGATGTTGTTTGATGAAAAGCTTGACGTGATCCAGCAATTTGTGCCCAGAAAGCCAAATGTGTCCTGGGCTGCATCCCAAGATGCAGGTCATGGGAGGTGATTCTTCCCCTCTACGCTGCTGTCATGAGCACCCGCAGTGCTGCATCCAGCTCTGGGGTCCCCAGCATAAGAAAGAAGTGGACTTGCTGGAGAGAGTGCAGAGAAGACCACAAAGCTGATCAGAGGGGCTGGAGCACTTTTCCTAAGAAGACAGGTTGAGAGGCTTGGGATTGCTCAGCCTGCAGAAGGGAAGGCTCCAGGGAGACCTCACAGCAGCCTTCTGGTACCTAAAGAGGGCTACAAGACAGCTGGAGAGGGACTTTCGACATGGGCATGTACAGATAGGACAGCGGGAAATGGGTTCAAACTGAAAGAAAGTAGATTTAGATTACATATTAGGAAGAAATATTTTACTGTGATAATGGCAAGGCACTGGAACAGGTTGCCCAGAGCAGTTGTGGGTGTCCCATCCCTGGAAGTGTTCAGGGCCAGCGTGGATGGGCATTGAGCAACCTGAGCTAGCAGAAGGTGTCTCTTCCCATAGCAAGAGGGTTGGAAATACACGATCTTTAAGGTGTCTTCCTACCCAAATCTGTTTCTATGATCTCTGAGCTCTTTGGAGTTTGGTATCTAGCACACTGTTACCTAGATACAAATAATAAAAACATTAAAAGTTTAAAGTTATTAATAATAAAAAGCAATACTTCCACTCAATCCCCTCCCATACTCAAGACTTCAGGGAAATAAGTCAGTGAGGGAAAATTGCTGCAGACTTTTCCGCAAAGAGATTAGCTCTGTACCAAATCCAAAGGCACAGAAAGGAGATGCTTTCTATTTATCTTTTTTTTTTCCTGGTAGAACAGGGTGCAGAGCTTAAGTACATGATAATAAGATGCTAACACAACCTTCCCTCTGACCACTAACACTAGTGCGTATTTCAGCAAAGGCAATCTACTGATGACTCATGTTGTCTTGGTGCAAGAGCCTGTGCAGGGGGGGAGGACACAAACCACAGAACACACATATCTTGATCTATTTCGAGCCCTCTGCAAGGATGAGCTTTCAGAGGGAAAGTAGGAAGGTGACAGCATATCCTGACTCAGCCTCATCTGCTTCCACCAAGCACTGACCAGCCCATCATTCTTGTTCTTCCCATGGAACTCACACCCGTCCCCAATGCCCTTATTTTTATACATTCAGAGAGAGAAAAGCATGGCTTTCCCCTCATTTGTCCTCCTTTCGTATACACAAAACAAGAGTTGACTCATGAACTCTAATGACAGATACTGTGCACTTCTACATATTAACTGATGCATGCCATGAGCAATGTTCTTGAGGCTCCTTGGCTGTAAGATACCTTCTACTGTAATCAATTTGTTAGTGCAAACGGTTCTGAATCTCATTATTTATTGCTCTTCTAATGTCTGCCTTACTCTACATGGAGTCTATTTCTATTTCTTAAGTGAGCTAAAAATGACAACTGCTTCTCACAGTGCATGTGGACATCCCCTGGTTTGAGCACAGGTGTGGTAGTTTGTTGTCTTTTGGCTTGTGTGTGGCTACGAAATTAAGTCACTTCCCAAAGTATTTGAGATTATAAAGATATTTTTTACATTAGACCGACGTAATTTGTCATTAACGCTTACAAGTACCAGAGTCACTTTACCAGAGCAGCCTAAAGGTTTGCTGAACTCTGTATACAATTGGGAGACTTAAAGTGATCCAGTCTTTCAAAAGGAAACATAATTCCTTAATAATAAACCTAATTGTTGTATATATAAGTGTTGCTCATGGAAATTTTTTCCAATTCAGCATCTAACATATAAAATCTGCATTAAGACTGCAATCTCATCTTTGCTTACTGCAATGCCAGGAGTCAGCATTCATGTAATTGCCTGACCACCCCACCTTTCAGGCCAAGTTGTTTTACACAACACCCAGCAGCAAAGTCCCATCCCTTGTCCTTTGCATGAACAATACATCCCTGGTTTTATCTGTTGTTGTCTTCACCCTGCATTAAGAGATCACTTTCTTGATCCCAAGAGCCTCAATCCTCTCCCATGACCTTGAGAAGGGGAAATTCTAAAGCAGCTCCCAGGTGGGAGGTGGTGGAGTCTCTTCAGCTGGTGTGACTCTCGGCAGGTTTTGCATGGCTGAATTGGGATTATCAGGGCTGCTGCCAGCCCAGCGGCCGGGCCCCCACATGGGAGCCACGTGCAGTTCAGCAACTGCAGCTTAGTCACAGAGAGAGGCAAGGCAAACCCTTGAGTCACAGAATCCTCCTCGTCCTGTTACCCAAAGCTTTACTTGTAAGGAAACGTCACCTTTGCTGCCCCATAGCACTTGATTTCAGCTGCTCTTCCAACGAAACTTTTCTCGTTTTTTTTTTAGAATGCAAAGGGAATGGATGCAATACTCATGGCTGTGCTGCACTAATGTAACACTATTTTTGTGAGGTTACTCACAGTCTAAATCAGCATCACATTGTCTCTTGTGCAACATTTAAACAGCATTGTCTAAACCCATACCAGGAGAAGTTACCAGGAGATCAAAAGGCACACGGGTGAAACTGCATGAGCTGCTTTGGTCTGAGGTTTCGCCGGCGCTCCCCAGCAGAGGCTGTAATGTGGTTTCCAGCTGATGGAGTGCAAGGCCAGAAGGGAGCCACACGGCAGAACAGGTTCTCCCTCTCACCCTTGACTTCAGAACAAAACTTTACCATCCAGCACAGGGCACCGCATCTTTTGCATTGCATTAGTCCGACCGTGGAAAGACTGGCAAGCTGACATGTTAGGAAACCAGGGTAATCCCTTTCCTTGTTCCTGACTTTTTTCCTGGCATCTTCCCAAGAGGGGAGGGGAAGAGGAGTTAAAAACATTACGAAAAGAACAAGCATCGCCAAACTAAAAATTAGCCGGCCTTACAAAGTTCTTGTTTACCCCAGAAGGAAAAAACCTTCTAAAATACGTATTTTTAAACATAGATGTAGGCTGATTATTTTAACTTACACAAACATCTGCCGACTAGTACCATGTCTGGAGTGCTCAAGCTTTACTACAATGTCCTAACAGTTGGGCTGAAAAATAAAGTGCTAGGGAATATTTAAATTTAAACAAAAATATCCTTGAAGTTGAGAGAAAAATTCTTCTATTTTTAAAAGGAAAAAAAACCCCAAACCAACACCACCAAACAAGCCCTAAATTTGATGACAGTAATACAAAGTGGAATCTCAGTATAAAATGTCTACACACTTGGCATTCCAGTGCCTGAGAAAAAAACTTACATTATGTAAGGACTTACAGATTTATTAAATATTTATCCTCTGTTATATATTGTATCACAATCAGTAAGTGCACTTTAATAACCAAACTTAATACTAGAACACAATATAGACACCCAATTCCGAGGTACTTTACTTCAGCAAATGAAAAAAAAGTAGAAAGAAAGAAATCAATACAATCTGGATAACACAAAACCGATTAATTCCTGGTATCCAAGGAGGATTAGAGGAAAGAAATGCAAGAGATTGGGGAGGCAAGTCTGCCAGACCTATTCAGAGGGAGAGAAAAGAGGTCCCCATAGTACATAAAGATACTTCCCGAAAAAAGCAAGAGTCATTCCTAGGCTTTGCTCCAACTTCCATGAATCGCTGCCTGCAGAGTAACCATGACTCGCTCTTCTCAGATTTTGTTAAAGAGACACTGACCTTCAAGCCAACACTCACACAGAGCAACTGCACTGTGCAGCTGGGAACAGCTTACCAAAACTCAGGCCATGTATGGTTAAGTTTAGTATGGACATTCAAGCATTTTAGACAGGCCAAGTTATCATCATTGCCTAATTGCTCCCTTTGATGGGAAAAAAAAAAGGCCACAAAAGCCCCTTTCCTGCACATGCAGACTTCTGGATCTAGTAAGGCAGCTCTGAATGTAACATAGAAGAAAAACAGAAGAATTCCAGATGTTAAAAATATCATTTAATTAAAGAAAGATAAATCATACCAAAAGTTTAGGTCACTCTTAGTTAATACATTTGCATTTATTTTAGAATATACTCTACATCTGAGTAAAAAAGTTTTAAATAAACTCCAGTACATGTACAACCGTGGGACCCGTCATCTCTCCCACAACAGAGGGATGCTCCTTAGCTCACTGGGTTCCCTTCGGGGTAACAGAAGCAATTTCGTGCTAGTTCGTTATGTTCATCGGCTTCAGTGGAGCCTCCTTATCAGCCAGCAATGCCACCACCTCGTACACATACGGGTTCAGCCTTCCCGCCCGGGCGGGCACAGCGACCGCTCGCTCCGGACCGTACAATGAAAAAAACACCGAGGGGGTCAAAATAATTAATAAACTAGTATTGATTAATTTACATCTCTTTCTCTCGCTTGTGCGTTGGTAGAAAACCTGCTGCAGTCCTGGGAGCGCGCACGGAAGCCTCGGCCCAGGGCGCTGCCCTCGGCCACCGCAGCAGCGGCAGCGCCGGGCGGGGAGCCCCTTGCCCCGCTCCCCCCCGGCGCTCACTGCCCCCAGCTGCTGACGCCGATCTCCTGTTTGTATCTGTTGGTGAGGACGTTGGCCTTGCGGGTGAGCTTGGAGAGGACCGAGTGGAGTCCGCTGAGGTGGTAATGGAACTGCTGCTCCAGGTCCTCCTCCCCCTCGCCCTCCTCGGCGGGCCCGCCGCCCAGCTTGTCCTTCTTGCGGGCGGCCTCCTCGCCCGCCGCCGGCTGCACCACGCCCCACTCGATGTCGTTGCGGATGGACTTGAGCAGCATGTAGTGGCTGTACATGTCCCTGCGGGAGAAGTAGGCGCCGGGGTCGCCGGGCGGCAGGGCAGCATCCCGGGGCGGGCACACGGCGCCCGCCGCGTCCAGCTCCTCCAGCAGCAGCGGCACGTCGCGCAGCAGGCTGGGCACCATCACCGTCTGGTCCATGTTATTGACGGCGCCGATGAAGCGGTTCATGGCGTTGAAGAGGGAGTACTTCTGGCTGTACGAGTCGCAGATCTGCATCATGCTGGCGGCAGGGCAGGCGTGCTCAGCGAGACGAATGGGACCGGACCGCGGGGCTCCTCCGGCGGCGACCTCTTCCTCCTCCTCCGCGCTAGCGGCACCGGCCGCCCTCCGCCGCGGGCTGGGCTCGGCGGCTGCTCGCGATCAGAGTCCTGCTGGGAGGCGGTGGCGGAGGCGCCGGGGTTAGGGGCTGCTCTCCCTCCCTCTTTCCCTCCTCCCTCCCCCAGCCCGCCTTCCCGTCTCCTCCCGC